>OZ010611.1:27890754-27913254 GCA_963932145.1 Acanthosepion lycidas
CAATCAAGAATTTAATTACCTGAGTGGATATAAAGTTTAAATATTGAAAATTACCCCAATGGATTGTCCACCCGTACTACCTGGCCCAGGGATTGAACTCACAGTTACTATTCCGCCATATTCACGAAGCAACGCTTTAATCGACAAGGCATCAAGAAGACAAAGTATTGTCATCAGATTATAGATTGGAGACGTCAACATGAAATAGAAGTTGAAATGCCTGGGAAGTGTTTTAACGGGGGATGGAAAATGCGGCGCCGAGATCCGAAGTACGCCTTGGACTAGCGAAAGAAGCATTCCAAAAGGTAAGCAAGGTGCTGATAAACGGAAACATTTCGTTAGAAACAAACGGACAGTACTGGAGTGCGATGTGATATTTATCCTCTTATATGGCAGTAAATGTTAGACAATTTCCACAAGGATGAGGAAAAAACTAGAAGCAAGAGAATTCCATGGACGGAGCGAGTTAGCAACAAAGAAGTCTTAAAGAAAAGGCCAACAGAAAGAACACTTCTTCAGAGAATCATGAAAAGACAGCTGAAATTCCTTGGACGCACAATGCGAAAAACACATATGGAGATAACGGATGATGAGACTAATATCACCTTAACTGATAGGAAATAACTGTTAGCGCTTAACCATTCTACTTGGATCAAGTGCCATAATGACGATTTTGATGTCCCTATGGGAGCATATGATTCAGCCCAGGTTGCTGATCTTGTTTGTTTTTACAATTTAGATATACATATTAGAACTATAGATCTAATAGTAGGTCTATATAGAGATGATAGACTCATTTTCGTTCCCAATAGCAATGGTTCACTAACTGTGAAGTTACAGAAGAAAAAGTTACTAGCGTTTAGGATTGAGATTGATTCTAACCTCAAAATAGTAGATTATCTAGATATCACCCTTAACTTTAATAATACCTTTAAACCTTACCATAAAGAGCATGAAACCTCCAACTATACTAAATGTTAATTCTAACCATTCCTATACCATTGTGAAACAGATAGTTATTACTACTGGCTCTAGAGTTAGTAATCTTTCGCCTAACATAAATATCTTTAATAAAAATAAAGAATTATATGAAAATGCTCTTCATAAAAGTGTCCTTAAAAATAAATTATCCTACTTAACCCCAATAAGTAAGACTGAAGTGTCTAAAAATGGGTTGCAGCACAGAAATAGAAAAAGAAAAATTATATGGTTCAACTCCACCTTCTGTAGATTAGCCAATACTAATATCAGACAACATTTTCTGGAGTTAATAAATAAATATTTTCAGAGAAACAACCCTCTAAGTAAGATCTTTAATAGGAAAACGATCAAAATAAGCTATTCCTGCACCAATATTTTATATAATTATTTCTATTCTTATTTTCATTCATTAATTTTTCTATATATTCTTTCTTAATATAAACTATCTAAAAACGATTTATTGTAAATATTATTATATCTTATTTGTAAGCATATTTTGGTAATTTTTAATGGAAACAATTTTTTTATATAATTAATAATTAAAAATTTCGTTTTATAAAACTCTTTTTTCTTTTCGCCTCCCTTTTCTTTCACTTCATCTTTCTTATAATCCCAATTTGGGGTCATAAGGTTAATATCTGGGTTGAATTTGTGCAATTTATTTCCTATTAAGGCAGGTAACTTCCGCCCTCATCTTACTACCACTCGGGCTCTTTGTCTTGTCTACTGTGTTTTGGGTTGGCTCTGTATCAATTTTTCAACTGCTGTCTTTGTCAGATATTAAATTTTAAATCTCTAGTTCCGACACTGAATAGAGTCTACCGTTTCAGTTGAATAAGGCTGAAGCATTTGGCGTTAGTTTAAATAGCCTATACTCATGAGGTAATTTTGGATTTCTCTGTTATGTAATATATATATATATATATATATATATATATATATATATATATATATATAGAGAGAGAGAGAGAGAGAGACATAGAGAGATACACACACAGGCAGACAGAGAAAGAGAGAGAGAGAAAGTAAGAAAGAGATAAAGAAGAGTCACAGTAAGAGAGAGATATGAAGAAACAGAGATATCAAGAAATGAGAGAGAGAGAGAGAGAGAGAGAGATAAAGAAAAGATAGAGATATAAAGAAAGAAAGACAAAATCGACAAAGAATGGCAGAGAGAAATAATAAATTTTCGGAAATGCTAGAGAGAAAGAAACAGAAACCAAATAAAACAAAGGACAAGGAGAGAGAATAAAATCGAGGAAGAAAGACGGAAGAAGAGAAAGAGTAGAAAATAAAATCAAGGAAGATAGGCTGAGAGAGATTTAGAGTGGGATTTAGATAGAGAGAGTAAAACGGCGGAAGAAAGGCAGAGAGTCAATGAGAGAGAGAGAGAGAGAGAGAGAGAGTGAGTGAGAGAGAGAGAAATGAGAATAAAATGGAGCTACAAGGAAGTTGAAGAAATAAAAAGGAGACATTAAATAATATGACCGTATAAAAATGAAAATACATAAAAAAGACAAACGACTTTTTATCAGCTCGCCGCGAATACATATATGTTCTTGTAAAATCTAGTAAACACAACTGTCATAAATGTGCTCCGACATAAACAGACATTTCCTCACTCATAATGATATAGAGAAAAGTTAATGGGATATAAGCAAATGCACACAGTTACGGGGAGGCGCTGAAAAATTCTTGGCCCGAACCAAAATATCAGATTGATCAGATTTTGCGGAAATGGTTGGGCTGAGAACTTTTCACTACTTCCTCATCTATATACCTTCATATACAGTCTTAATTTCACACATACACGCACGAAGATATCTGTGAATTCTATTCTGTCGAATTGTCACGTGTTGTCAACCACTTAGCATCGAGCGTTGGGAATTTGCAAACCCCGAGAACATATCTTGTCGGTTCCAGCTTAATTTTTACGGTCACTTGTTGCTTCCCACCGCCACCTTATTATCATTCGCTAACATTTTTTCAAAATAGTTTTCTTTTCCCTGTAGCCAATTTACTAGATTTCATTTTCTTTGCAACATGAGAACATTTATCTGATTTTTTCTCTCATACTATTCAAGATATCGCACGCCTTCTTTGTCTTTTCTATCAGTCTTTCCCATTTATCCTTTTTAAAACGCACCGTAAGTCTGTCTGAATGATATCAAACACGTTTTAACAACATTGGAAGCATAGAATCCGTTTGTATTTTTACTACAAAGACGGCTATGACTGGCGATATCTGGTGAACAAATGGAAAGAAAATGATTCCTTTCGTTCTTTGTTCTTTTTGATGTTCTGATCATTTTACAATTAAAGGTCGTCAAGTTCAGAGGACTCCGGTCAAGTATTGCAATAACTGTGATGCAAGTCAGCTTTTAGAAAGCTAAGATTTCATTATTAACCGCTTAAATGGCTTTTATTAATAAAAGCAAACATCTTTGATATCTTAGAAATAATTTGTGGTTTTTCGCGTTGGATCTTGCGCACAGTTGACATTACAAAGCAGAAACACTCGTTTTATTAATATATTTCTATTAGATTCTTTTCTCTCTCTCTCTCCTTCTCTCTCTCACACACACGTATACAGTGGCATACATATTATTGTTACTCTCTTTACATTCTGTTTCCCATCAAGCATTTCTTTTTCAACTTCAGTATCTATTTATTATGATTTTAATATGTTCGTTTTTATCACTGTCATGTCCTTTCTCCTCCCTATTTACGAGCCGTTTTCTCTTGTCTCTTCTTTTTCAATGTTGCAATTTGTTCTTTTTCGATCCTAATTATCTCCCTTTTCTCTCAATGACTTCCAATAGAAGCTTTTGATACATTGCATTTTGGGTAGCCTTCTTTGTCATCGAGGAGGCATATGATAGAGGCTCTGATTCTTCAATCAGAGCCGCTGTCCAGTCGAATTCATTACATTCACTTGGGTAAGGGGTGTGAATCCTCTTCTTCTGCCTCCAGCTATGGGTAAATAGCAGGACAGACCGGGTGCTATAGTCTTGGATGCCAAGTGGTCTACCACAGAAAGAAATGGCAATCTACTGCGGGTAAAAAATCTGCCTCGTCAGTCATGTATCGAAAGATACATGATCGCTTAAGCGTGTATCACTCATGGCACAAAACTGACGCACTGTCATCAACTTCTATTAGTCTCTTTTTCTATCCACTCCTTGGAAACGTTTTCATCTTTGTCACATGTTTTTGTTTTATTTTAATCATTTCACTCTAAGCAAGATTAGTCAGTAACTAAAGATGTGACCTGATGAACCAGGAAAAATATATTTTCTGGGGAAAATGATTATAGTCATGGAACCTTAAGGTTGTCTCTACCTTAATTATTTAATTCATATATATATATATATATATATATATATATATATATATAATGGAATATGCGTATACCTGTGTCCCTCCTCACTGGAATATGATTGGCTGGTGTCCGTCATAAACACCGACGGACGTGTAGGAGAGTCAAGAGCCTTAGTCTGAGAGCTAAGTCTATAACGACGCCCACTGGACTACGCCATTGATCTACACTTCTTACCTGCGACTACGACGCGTACCAGTCGATTACTGCTACCATATTCTGCTTGGTTATAGTAGCCAAAACCACTTAGCTACTTCGTTCAAATATATCCCTTTCCAGGGCATATCAATATATATATATACATATATATATATATATATATATGCGTGTGTGTGTGTGTGTGTGTGTTTAAAAAATGACGGAGCGCATTCTTTAAAAGGAACCTTTTTCGTTCTGCATATATATATATATATATATATATATATATATATATATATATATATATATATATATATATATATATATATAATTATTTATTTAAAAATATGATTCCAACACGCTACATAAGAGGTCTCATGTTTCAAAACAAGAGCCGAAAACTTCAAATATAATTATTTGAATTAAATTGAATTAAAGTAAGCTCTGTTCCATCTTCCAGCGAAATTTTTTTTGGAATAACTTATTTCTGAAATTTACGTGTTTTAATAGTATATTCATAATTGAAATCAAAATTTCCATGGTAACAGCCAGGGCGAATTGTTTAAAATAGGTAGGGGTGTTGGGTGTTAATAATTTGTATCAGTATAGAGTTACTTTTATAGATGTCAAGTCAGGGTAAGATGGGGCGGGGTCTAAATTTAAAACGGAAGATGTTTTCGCCTAGTCTGGTTTCTGTGAAAGAAAGAAAGATTCGTTGGAAAACAACAATAAACAACAATCATAAACAGCGGCAAAACCGGGAAGTGCAGAGGGGAGACGAGGTAAATAATGAGCCACGGCTAAAACAAATTTATTACGAAAACGATGTAAATAAGCTCCTAGTGAGTATAAAACAACAACAAAAAATATTGTACTCACGACCTACACATGAGACATCGAGAACGAAGAATGTTCTCTTGCCTGCACAAAGTTGATCGATGAAGCCTGATATAGACAGGTTAAAAAAAAAAAAAATGTAAATGTTTATCCGACTGAGCTTTGTGCAGTTCCTTAAACGTTTCATCAGAATATTTCACTGCCCACCAAATGTAGTCTAATTGCTGACTCCATCCATCTTATATGAGTAGGTATTTGTTATCTAATCCGGGTCTCTAACCGCAAATTTTACTTCAATCTCTCTCTCTCTCTCTCTCTCTCTCTATATATATATATATATATATATATATATATATATATAGTTTATGCAAACTTAGGTAATCCGTATGGGTTTAAAGTCGGTCTCCACCTCTCCACTCCTTAGCCATCTATATCTTGAGACTAGACACAATAAATTCGAACAACATCTAGCCGACACATTGGAGTTAAAAATTAAAAATAAGAATTTGAAATGCTACATATGACACATTCATATCCTCTTTCCCACCTCACTTCCTCACTTCGTTAATTTTACGTATACTTGATGAGGTCCGTCAAAAATGTGTGAATTTCTTTTCATTTTTCATTTCAATTTTTGGAAGTAAAGTCTGATGATCCAGAGCCCTGTTAAAGGGGTTATGGTGAAATAATTTATTACATGGAACCTTAACGTGGTCTGTTTTTATTCAAACAAATATATATATATATATATATATATATATATATATATATATATATATATATATATATATAGTCATCCACAGACAGACTTTTTCGCTGTATCATAGCTCCTCAGTGGGACTAGACGTCCGATTGTTTCAAGCCGGGATCGAAACCCGACAGATTTGAAATCAGTCAATCTTACCTGAATGCCATCGTCACAGAAAGGAAGGGAACGTTTTCTCTATACAAAATACGGTGTATATATATATATATATATATATATATATATATATATATATATATATATATATATATATATATATATATATATATATATATATATATATATATATATATATATATATATATGTGATGTGTGTGTGTGTGTGTGTGTGTGTGTGTGTTGTGTCTGAAAAGTAACGGGATTGCTGTCACGCAATTTATTTTAATTCAAAAAAATAAACTACATGTTTTCCCTTTCAAAGTAATCTCCCTCGAGTCTAATGCACTTCTACACCCTTTTCTGACACGCTTCACAGCACTGGTGGAAGGTTTCTTCTTGGATGCTCCTCAGCGCTGTAGTTACGACCCTTCTGATGGCCTCTACGCTACAGTGACCCAACTTTTCTTACAGTAAATACACCTATTGATTCGATGTAGTCGCTCCACTTCAAGTCATTTGTAAACATGAGGCCGAGAAGGCGTAGAATGTTGCTCTCCTGGAGTCTAGCGTCGACCATGCTGATGGGAAGTAGAAAAGGTTCTCTATGGTGGTTAAATGAAAGCAAGTTTGTTTTGGTGGTGTTAAAATTTACAAGTCATTTCCTGCCCCAGTTAACACATGAGTGGAGATTCTTTTAAAGATCATCTGTCACGTTTACTTTGTAAGATCTTACTTACATAAACACACACACACACACACGTATGTGTGTGTGTTTAATTAACAATGACTGACAAGGAAGCAAGAATCTTTGAAAATAACTAGTTGTCAATTGCTTCGTCCACCGCAAGGAAAGTTGGCTCCCTGTGCCGCGCAAAGAAATTTTTCTCCCCGGAATCGATCCTCCAGATCTACAAATCAACAATTCGCCCTTGCATGGAGTATTGCTGCTATATATGGTCTGGAGCCCCTTCAGTTTGCCTTGGGGTTCTTGATAAGATCCAGAGGCAGATATGCAATATAATTGTCCCTGTTCTGGCATCTCGTCTACAGTTGCTCTCTTACAGACGCGCCGTCGCCTCTCTCTGTTTTTTTTTACAAATACTTTCATGGTAATTGCTCCGAGGAGATGCATTCGCTGGTTCCCAGACTTCATGAGTTCAAGCGCCCTACGAGGCTGGCATCCCGCTCTAACCCTTTCACTGTCGAAACTCCTAAATGTAGCCGTCTCTTCTACTCCAATAGCTTCATGTCTCGCACCTCTCGCCTGTGGAACTCCCTTCCCTATTCCAGTTTCCCCGAGAGCAATAATCTCCATATATTCAAATGTAATGTCAATCAACATCTCCAGTTGCCTTGATCTATCCACTATCCTTCTCCTCATCCTTTCCTCTATCACTCCTATCTGATCTTGCTCCAAATCTTCTATAACCCCTTGCGTCCTAGTGGCTTCTCGCCTTGCTTGGGGTGAAACGCTTAAAAAAAAAAAAAAAGAAAAAAAAAAGATCATTTGAAAGTGATTGCAACAAAGAGTAATTTGGACAATTTCTGTACATACTCTAAAAATATCAATTGCTTACAAACATAAAAATAGACAATAAAAAAATTAATAGAAAATCATTATCAGCCATTGTTAATGAAACTCCCATTTATGTGTGTGTATGGGTGTTACAAATTAATGAATTTATTAATACGATATTATTCCATTTTTTATAATGATGTTCACACTGTACAAAGCCCAAGAGCCACTCAAGGTAGAAGGGCACAATTTATGCGGATATTTGGGAAAGATAACTATTAACTCTTGACATGAACCGGTTAAGATTGTAGCAATCGGGGAAGCATCCTTTTGATACTCGGTTCCACAAATCAGCGGTTTGTGAGAAGCTGCTGCTCGAGTGGAACTTAGGTCTCACCAATGGAATACGAAGAGAATGAGTGTGGTTTCCTATAATGTGCATAGAATGGCAGGTCTTATTCGTGAAGATTAGAACGGGTGGAACTAAAGAATGTAGTTCGTCTGAAAACTTTACATGGAAGTAGGAATAGAGTGGCGAAGTTTCGTCTGTGACAAACGGATTGCAAGGAGAAAAATAATTAATCACTCACAAGGACGCGGAGAGGCTTTTAGACTATTGACTGGAAAGTGAATACTGTGTAGCTCCAGTCTATATATAATACTAGCAGTAGAGCCCGGCGTTGCCCGGGGATGTAACAGTAAGAGATAGATCAAGTATCGACCATCATAAAGACTGAAAAAAAAAATTGACAAAGATTAATTTTTAAGGTTGACGGACACGCATGTCTTAATTAGTTTTTTTTTTTACGAATTGGTCAAACCCAAACAAAAACATTGAATAGAATTTTATTATAAACAATTGTCTTGTAAATGGAATTTTTAAAGCATTCTGAATGTAAAAATAAAGAAAAAAAGTGTGCAAGACAATAAGAAACACTACCTGCCAAAAAAGTGAAGTTTTGTTGAAATCGGTTGAAAAATGTAGGAAATCCGATCCCATATATAAACGAACACACACACACACACACACACACACACACACACACACACACACAACAACATGGGTTTTATAATAAGTATAACTCGATATGAGTTGTCCCCCTTTCATTCTGGCGACAAAATCGTGTTTTATCGTGTTTTCAAATTGATTTCGTGCAAAAACAATTGTGTTTTTCCAATTTTTGGCACTGTCAGAACCACTGCAAGGTAATTTTACGTATTCCTGTGAAGCTTTGTTGAAATCCGATCCAATATATAAACGTACACACACACACACACACACACACACACACAATCTGCGTTTTATAATAAGTAATATTACTATAAATGTTCTATTTAGTTGCCACACTTATTTGAGTAGACATCTTGGCAATTATTACATCTTCCTCACAGATGAAGAGACTTGAAGTAACAGATATATAGTTCTACAAAAGAATGCTGAGAATACCTTGGACCGACCATGGGGGAAATGTCATACGAAAGCAAAAACGCATACTTAATATCAGGATGAGACAGTTGAAATTTCTGGGGTATATGAGAAAAGAGGACTAGGAAAATTTGATACTCACAGTACAGATTGAGGGCAAGTGGAACAGAGGAAGACCACACATAACCTCCCTCATGAGACAAGATTTAGAGCTGCAAATGACAGAACTTTAGGGAGAGCTGTGATTGCCAACGTCCCAAAGGGACACAGATCATAGAAGGCACCAAAAGGAATCTCTTGTTCGCATACATGAAAAATACAGTAGGGAACTTAAAAGAGTAGAAATTTCAGTAATTTTTAAAGAAACATATGATCAAGAAGGATTGATACCCAAATAGACTATATATATATATATATATATATATATATATATAATTATTTATTAAAAATGTTTTAAATAAATAATTATATTTATGCTCTACACTTGTATCGAGCACTATTTTAAAAAAATAATAACAAAAATACTAAAGAACTTTGGATTATTTACCTAACGAGTTCTTTCCTATTTTCTATATATTTTTACACACACGCACACGCGTGTGTAAAAATATATAGAAAATAGGAAAGAACTCGTTAGGTAAATATCCAAAGTTCTTTAGTATTTTTGTTATTATTTTTTTAAAAAGTGCTCGTACAAAAGTAGAGCGTAAATATTTATTTATTATGCAGTTTCTAATGTAACACTGCCTAATATATATATATATATATATATATATATATATATATATATATATATATATATATATATATATATATATATATAATATGAATGAATGATTGCGTGTCTGAGTCTATGTTTCCATTTACATTCCTCCCGTCAAAGCCTAGTGCACCCAGTGAGGATCGAACTAATTATTCAGTAATAATGGTCAGCCAAACATTTTCCTACGTCGTGGTGCTTGCTTTTTTTTCCTTCTTTTTCTCTTCTCTGGATATTTTTTTTTAATTTTCTCTTTCTTGTTTGTCACGTTCTTTTTCTCAGACTTTTATCTTTTGTCCTTCCTTCCTTCCTTCCTTCCTTCCTTCCTTCCTTCCTTCCTTCTCCGCCTTCACTCTGTTCCTTTTTCTATCTTCCCATCAATCTGTGGGTGTACGTGTCTGAAAGAGACAGTCTATTTTCTCTATTTAATACTGAAAAACCTTTCTTTTCTCCGCTCCCCCCGCCCCAGACTGAAACAGCTAAAGATGTGAATTTTTTTCCAAATGTGTTTTAGCCGATGGCCATCATGGCAAGTCTATGCCACTCATTCTCCGACACTTCCTCGTTTTTCTCTTTTCTACTGTAAATGCTAGAACACTCCTGCCTACACGGACGCCTCAGGCAAATCATAATATAGTGAATCCTGCCTCTTCTGTTTTGCTATTTTTTAAATAGTTTTTCGTGTTTTCTTTGCCATTTCTTCATGTTTTTGCTTTTTATTCTGGTTTATTCCATTTTCTTTCTTATATTTCATATATGTTCTTTCTAACCAATCCTCTTTTGGTCATTTCGAACTTCCTCTACGATTCCAAAACATCATTCCTCCACTCTCATTCCTTTCTTTGCTTTCATGATCTCTGTCTCCATATTTACTAAACTTGTCTTAGTCTGGCACAAGTCCAATGTAAGGAATATCCAATGAGGATCGAACTCATTTAGTATTAGGTTGGTGCAAAAATAATGACGTAATAATGTCGTTTTTTGACGTTAAAAAATACGTCAAAAATGACATTATTACGTCATTATTTTTGCACCAACCTAATAGTTATCGTTCGCCATTATATTAGGTTGGTGCAAAAATAATGACGTAATAATGTCGTTTTTTGACGTTAAAAAATACGTCAAAAAACGACATTATTACGTCATTATTTTTGCACCAACCTAATAGTTATCGTTCGCCATTATATTAGGTTGGTGTAAAAATAATGACGTAATAATGTCGTTTTTTGACGTTAAAAAATACGTCAAAAAACGACATTATTACGTCATTATTTTTGCACCAACCTAATAGTTATCGTTCGCCATTATATTAGGTTGGTGCAAAAATAATGACGTAATAATGTCGTTTTTTGACGTTAAAAAATACGTCAAAAAACGACATTATTACGTCATTATTTTTGCACCAACCTAATATCAACGTCACGGTGCCCACGATCTTTAACTAGTCCCTTTTCTTCTTACCCTCTTTAGATTTTTTCGTTTCCCACCTTCGTTTTAGGATTTTTTGCGTTTCGCTTTATGTAGGAATATCTTCCCGCCTTTTATTCTTTACGTTTTTTTTTTTTTCCTCGCTCGTTCATTCATTAATTCATTTATTCATTATTTCTTTTTTTTTTCTCCATTCCTTTTTACCTCTTTGTCTTTTCTTCCTATTTTTTCTTCTTTATTATCAACGTTTCTCCTTTATTTTTTCAACCCTCTTTTTGCTTTTTTTCTTCTAACCCTCCTCCTCCTTGTCCCATTATTTCATTCTTTCTCTTTCTTTCGTCTTTTCTTTATTACTGCCTCATTGTCTCCACTTCCTCTTTCTTTCTTACCTCCATTTTTCTTTTTCCTTCCTTTCCTTCCTTCGTATTTTTCTTTTCTGCGTCATTTTTTTTCCGTAATGTCGTATTTTCCTCCCAATATTTCTTTTCCTTTTAAAGCCAATTTTTCTCATTAACTTTTACTTTTTTGTTTCATTTCAAAACATTTTTCTATGACACACGCACACACATATAATTTTACTTTCCTCCTTTCTGAAATCTATCTCGCAGTCGGTTGCAATTTCTCTATATCTACCAGCATAGGTTTTTTTTTTGTTTTTTGTTTTGTCTTTTCTTCCGATTTTTCTATTTTTTTTGTTCCTTTTGAATTTCCCTTCGTTCTTTCTCGCCACTCTTTCCCCGATTTCTAGTGCATTTTTGTTGTGTCCCTGCATATCTTTCAATTCTCTACCCGTTACCCGCAAACCCTGCCCCACTTGTAGCACTGCAGGAAAAAGACGCCATCTCACTTCCCTGTTGGCCATTTTATACCATTCTCACTCAGTCAAGTAATCAATACAAATTTACATAAGTAACAGATATATTTACATTGGCCTATACATTTCTTATACGTATCTTTGCGCGCCCGCGCGTGTGTGTCTGAGAGAGAGAGAGAGAGAAAGAGAGAGAGAGATCGTACATATGTTGATCTAGCGTTAAATATATGCATATGTACACAGAAGCAACTAAGCACGTGTATATATATATATATATATATATATATATATATATACATATATATATATATATATATATATATATATATATATATATATATATATATATATATATATAAATATATAAGCTTTACACATGTCTATATCACGTTAGTGTATATATGATACCACAACGTGTGTGTGGAAGCATATATATATTACGTTGGTGCAAAAATAACGTCGTTTTCTCACATAGTAACATATGTGAGAAGACATTATTTTTGCACAAACCTAATATATATATATATATATATATATATATATATATATATATATATATATATATATATATATGTGTGTGTGTGTGTGTGTGCATATCTTCACATACTGTGTGCATGAGCATATACCAAGAACAATCGATGCAAACAAGGATATTCATATAAAATATACGTGTATTCATGGCGAGGGGTTCACCCAGAAAGTAATGCATCTTTTTTATGATGTTGATACACGACGTGAGAGATGAATGTTGCTGGTTTGGCCGTTGAAATTGAACCTTCCGCTCAACAACCCGTAATATTCTTTTTCTTTGCCTTGTCACATATAGCTATTTGAATGGAAGCCTGGAAAAATGAAAGTTTATTCCACCATGCGGAATTCTTTTTTATCTACTGATATTCATCAATTGTTGGACGTTTATGTAAACTAAACAGTGGATGTGAGTTCAATTAGTTGCTTTTTGAAAAGAAAAACAAAAAACAAAACAAAACAAAAAAACACACCTAAGTATAATTGAAGCCTTTATCATAAAACAACAACAAAAAAAAAATCAACAACAAACCTTAAGAACATCAACTATGTACTCGGACAATATACTGGCCATATTTGGGAATTAAAAATATGTCCGACTCTCAACACTTTTCTCACCATTTGTAATGGCGCAACCAAAAGTCTTTGAAAATGACTATTGATTAGTCAAAACCGATTGGAACCAAACAATCATTTTGATAATATCTACGGTCATTGATTTAAGAGAAACAAACGTATTCACTCATAAACAAACAAACAAAAACAAAGAAAAGCTCAATAGAAGTACCTTTTGAGTTGCTTTTAATGAAACACACACATTCTATCTATCTATCTATCTATCTATCTGTCTATCTATATATATATATATATATATATATATATATATATATATATATATGTATGTATATATATCGTTTTTTAACGCAAAAAATAATAGGGGAAGAAGTCGCACTATACACAGGCAATTTTTTGAAGAGGTTAAAAATCAGGCATGAACGAAAACAAAAGCACGGTATCTACATCTTCGTATCGGATATTTTATGGTAAGTGGTTTTTCTCAGCAACTTGGGGGTAGGTTCGTACAAAAAAAAAAAAACAAAACAAAAAACGAAGACAATTTATATGCTATAAAATATCTCCAGTAAGATGCCCAGTACTGCAATATTTGACTACGGTAGGCCTACTCATATTGCTGAGAAGCTGGGGTCGCTTTTTTGCATGTGCAATATGAAAAAATCAGGTTTTTCATGAAAAACATCCAGGGGACACACTATAAATGTAGGAGGATTATATATATATATATATATATATATATATATATATATATATATCCACACACACACATATATGCATGAATAAAAAATGGAAAATCTTATCTTAGCCGACCCGTTTCGCCCTCTGAGGGATTTTATCAAGCCAAATGCAACAATTTTATTT
Organism: Acanthosepion lycidas; assembly: GCA_963932145.1. NCBI lineage: Eukaryota > Metazoa > Mollusca > Cephalopoda > Sepiida > Sepiidae > Acanthosepion > Acanthosepion lycidas. Next base: position 27,904,864 of record OZ010611.1, read on the forward strand.
GGTAACATGTTTTTATCAAATAATGATATTGTTTTTTCAATTTTTTTAATTTAAGAACGCTCACAAATATTCATCAGGTTAGCCGAAAAGTCAAGCAATTTATGGAGGACGCGAAGTGACAAAATTCAATTCATTGTTATGGGTAATTTTGGTTCTCATCACATCCATAATAGTTTTGGATGTGCTTGTAATTATTTCGATGATGTTTAAATTGGATAAATTGTTTTGAATAGTAGATGTTATGGAGCTAGTAGATAGTATTATGTATATATTTTTATCTATTTTTTGTTGTTGTTAATAATGTTATCTTTTTTGTATGCTTTTCTCATAGCATCGTGGATGAAATAATAAGGATATTGGAGGTTTTTGGAAGTGTTTTCTATGTATATTTCTTCTTTGGGTAAGTATTCAGGTTTGCAGATTCTTAGTGGTTTTAAATAGAATCCCATAGTTATTCCCGATTTGATCTTGCTACAGTGGTGAGAATAAAAATTGACAAGGTCATTCTTATTATTTCTGTAAACTTCAAAATTTAACGTTCGTTATTATTTCTATGCAACATGGAAAACTTATCTTAGCCGACCCGTTTCGCCCTCTGAGGGATTTTATCAAGCCAAATGCAACAATTTTATTTAAAAATATTCAAAATTTGTTAGACTCAAATTCAAAAGTAAAGTTCGACGTTATTAAGTTTGTTGACAAGATCGGGAAAAATTATGTTTTGTGGATATATTAACAGAGGATCATTTATGTATCTGAAATAAGTATTTTGTGGTAAAATATTTTCGAAAGAAACACTTTTCAGAATTTCCAAAAATAGACAAGCCAAAACACCAATAAGAGGAGACTCCATCGGTAAACCAAATTTCTGTCTATAAAAATTGTTATCGAAGGTGAAAAACTGGTGATTAAATAGAGCATTTTTATGATTTTAGATGTAGGAATAAGTAATTTTCTTTTAGTTAAATGTTTTTAGTAAAAAATTGACATTTCTTTACAAGAACATTTGTGTATAAAGATTTTATATCTAAACCCTTGATTATTATGTGTGGGGCGCAGTTGAGCGTTAGATCAACAAAACTCTTCGTAACACTCAAAAATGAACTGAAGGCAAGGATTCTGGCAACATTCACCAACTTAAACATGGAGACCGTTCAGAAGTGTTGGAGGAGTTTCCGAAGTCGTCTGGAGTCCATGGTTGATGACGATTTTACTGAATAAATTTACTCTTTAGTAGCTAAAGACATTTTCTGTAATTTTGGTAAATATATCTGTTAAAATTAGATGTCAGTGTTATTTTTATTTTTGCGTCCTTTAGACGACAATTTATCAATCGCACCCAGTATATATCCTTTAGACGACAATTTATCAATCGCACCCAGTGTATATATATATATATATATATATATATATATATATATATATATATATATATATGCCCACGTAAAAAAAATCCACGTATACAACACAAAGTTAATAAGAACACCTAACGGTAAAAAAATGCGGAAATCTTAAATGCACTTCTCTTACAACAACAGATAATCATTTAATTGCACTACATACGAACACGCCGCAAAATGTTCTGACCGTATTCGGAAACTATGAAAAACTCCATAAGAAATATTAATTCACATTAACACAGAAAATTTACTCACTTTGAACGTCGCTAAAATATTAACAGAATGCACCCGGAAAAATTAACACTACGAACAGTAAGTCCATAAAAAAGATACTTTTTAAGGATGCAAGTAAAATTAAATAAAAACTCACAGAATATTTCTTTTTATGTCATATTTAACGAAACAATGATAAAAGAAGGTTTGCTGGCGAAATATACATTATACGTATATCTATATGTATTTTCAAAGTAACAACACGCACACATACATATATATATATATATGTGAAAATATGATTGCATGTTTACCATATATATATTTAAATATGCTTGCATGAATTCATGTGGTCTCATAGAAATATATGTTGCTTCTTTTAGTGTGCGCACGTTTATGTAGATGTGCTTATACGCCTATTTATAAGATTCAATGTATACATTTTTCAGATTCTCTTTTTATTAGTTCTCATCAATTCAGCTGTCAGAACTGAATGTGCTTCGGTGGGCACTTCATATTGGTAGCGAGTATCCCTTTGGCCATAACAGTCCCCTTTTTTTTTGTATTGATGCAGAAGAAGGCCAAAATTAATGGCGGTGTTATCTACACTGTAAAATGCTGTGACATTATTAAACAAAGGATAACCAATTGTGGTTTACTCAAGTCAAAACTTATTCAAATGCATTGTTTATCGAATAGTATATACCTTTATACCAATATTGAGATACCATTTTGCGTGCTCCTGTCACAATCATGCTCAAAATACAAGGTTTACTGATATACTTTTTGGCCATGACATTAAGTCATTATTGTTAATACTGTTTATTATAAAAAACAGAGCATTTACGTAAATATTGGATTGGTGCAAAAATAATGACGTAATAATGTCGTTTTTGACGTTAAAAATACGTAAAAAAAACGATATTATTACGTCATTATTTTTGCCCCAACCTAACATTTGTGTCTATATAAACAACGTATAACAATCGAATATATCAAAATAATATTTTCCATTTCGTGACGTCATTTGTCCATTTCGTGACGTCATTTGTCCATTTCGTGACGTCATTTGTTTACGTTTAGACACTCTTCGAGAAGATATGATCATTCTAGAGAAATCATGGAAGATTGTAGTTTGAAAGCAGTAAAATCGACCTTGGTAACCAAACACTCTTCTGTAGCTAAACTGGTAGAGGACATCAGGCTATATGACGGTTCGTTTCCAGTCGGAGGACACATATTTTCTCGGACGTTCGGGCCGGTAAATGTTGTTAATACTGTTTATTATAAACAGAGCATTTACTTAAATATTTGTGTCTATATAAATAATGCATAACAATAAAATATCTTAAAATAATTGCCGGACCTTGTCCATTTCGTAGTGTGTGACGTCATTTGTTTTCGTTTAGATACGCTTCGAGCAGATATGATCGTTTGAGGGATAAGCATTGATATCAGTACAGGGATCAAAGTGAAAAAACATTACTACGAAAGATAGGAAGTTTTAGAGAGCCATGATCATCCATGTATTGAAGGAGACATTTGAATCGGACGACGTGGCAATATTGAATGGCCACGAAGTTCATCTGACTTAATACCAATGGACTTCGGGAAATCATGGAAGATTGTAGTTTAAAGCAGTACAATCGACCTTGCTAACCAGACGCTCCTCTGTAGCTAAACTGGTATAGCACGTCGGCTATATGACGGTTGCGTGTAGGATACTGGTTCAATTCCTCTCGGAGGACATATTTTCTATGAAAATTTCTCGGGCGTTCAGGCCGGTAAATACTGTTTATTATAAAAACAGAGCATTTACTTAAATATTCTCCAACCGTCGACCAATGAAAAGAAATTATTCCGGTCAGTGTTCTCGAACGGGAGAGCAGTTTTTTTCTACTTTGTCAGTCGGCTTGCGAGTGTTGCCCTGTACGTTGGATTTCTGACGTTTACATATATTGATATTTTTGACAATGATCCTCTGCTATGCCCCACCCCCCACCGGATCTTCCAGTTTGGACTTGCAATTTTTTCATTTCCTTTTGAAACTGAGTTACCATATCTGTAGTTGAAGGCATGCAATTGTCTTCAAAATATATTCAGTTGAAGCCATAATTGTGTTTAAAATATTTAAATTTCGCCATGAAATAACCCATAGAAGTGTTGATGCGCCGCTAAACAAAATCAACCACAATTAACTCTCTCATATATGTGACACCGAAACCTAAATGTGTATTGGAATACAGAAAAATGCCTCCCAAAATCTAATCAAAATATTGATTGATCGATTCGTTTTTACGGCTTATCAACCCATTCCAGTTTAAAACCAGAAATATTTTTAGATAATCATAGCTGGAGGGAGAAGAGATGGATTCATACCTTTCCCAATGATATTTACGCGTAAGTGAATATAACGAACCCAACAAGAATTTGAACTCGGCTCTCCGAGTTACAATTCCGAGCCATTATCAATTACACCAACCGCACGTCCAAGCTTAAAACACTTGGTATATCCAAGCCTTCACCCATGCAGGTACTTAACTTCGGTGATCGTACGGGAACTTGTGTTTCATCCTGATGCGGCCGTAAGCCACAAAGTATTATGAAAGAGGCAAAGTCCATAGGAAACAAAATATTGCTAACCTGTTATGTGATACCAATCCGCCTATACTGTGTTGAATGCTGAATAATCTAATAGATGAAGAAGAGACTTGAAGTAAGAGGTGGGGTTCTACAGAAGGACGCTGAGAATATCGCGGACTGAACATGAGTTTAACGATGATGCTTTAAGGAAAATAAAACAAAAAGACACTTAGAATCAGAAAGAAGCAGTTGAACTTTCTAATGAAGATAGGATCTGGCATTCACAGGACATATTGAAGGCACAAGCAGCAGATGGAAACAGAAAGTAATCTACCTAAGAAGCTTGTCTAAATGTATATCAATACAGGGATCAAAGAGAAAAAACATTACTACTAAAGATGGGAAGTTGTAGAGAGCCATGATCATCCACATACTGACGGAACATGGTGCATAAAAGAACAGAATTATCGAAAATTATCAATCAAATTCTGCGTCGATACAAAATCTGTAACAGAGAGGTCAGCGGAAATCGAAGATTAAAGAAAGAAACGTTTTCAAAAAGTATGAAAAGGGAAGTTGTAGAGAGCTATGATCATTCACGTACTGAAGGAACACGGTGCATAAAAGAACCGAATTATCGAAGATTATCAGCCAAATTTTGGGTCGATACAAAATCTGGAACAGAGAGGTCAGCGGAAATCGAAGATTAAACAAAGAAACGTTTTCAAAAAGTATGAAAAGGGAAGTTGTAGAGAGCTATGATCATTCACGTACTGAAGGAACACGGTGCATAAAAGAACCGAATTATCGAAGATTATCAGCCAAATTTTGGGTCGATACAAAATCTGTAACAGAGAGGTCAGCGGAAATCGAAGATTAAACAAAGAAACGTTTTCAAAAAGTATGAAAAGGGAAGTTGTAGAGAGCTATGATCATTCACGTACTGAAGGAACACGGTGCATAAAAGAACCGAATTATCGAAGATTATCAGCCAAATTTTGGGTCGATACCAAATCTGGAACAGAGAGGTCAGCGGAAATCGAAGATTAAACAAAGAAACGTTTTCAAAAAGTATGAAAAGGGAAGTTGTAGAGAGCTATGATCATTCACGTACTGAAGGAACACGGTGCATAAAAGAACCGAATTATCGAAGATTATCAGCCAAATTTTGGGTCGATACCAAATCTGGAACAGAGAGGTCAGCGGAAATCGAAGATTAAACAAAGAAACGTTTTCAAAAAGTATGAAAAGGGAAGTTGTAGAGAGCTATGATCATTCACGTACTGAAGGAACACGGTGCATAAAAGAACCGAATTATCGAAGATTATCAGCCAAATTTTGGGTCGATACAAAATCTGGAACAGAGAGGTCAGCGGAAATCGAAGATTAAACAAAGAAACGTTTTCAAAAAGTATGAAAAGGGAAGTTGTAGAGAGCTATGATCATTCACGTACTGAAGGAACACGGTGCATAAAAGAACCGAATTATCGAAGATTATCAGCCAAATTTTGGGTCGATACAAAATCTGGAACAGAGAGGTCAGCGGAAATCGAAGATTAAACAAAGAAACGTTTTCAAAAAGTATGAAAAGGGAAGTTGTAGAGAGCTATGATCATTCACGTACTGAAGGAACACGGTGCATAAAAGAACCGAATTATCGAAGATTATCAGCCAAATTTTGGGTCGATACAAAATCTGGAACAGAGAGGTCAGCGGAAATCGAAGATTAAACAAAGAAACGTTTTCAAAAAGTATGAAAAGGGAAGTTGTAGAGAGCTATGATCATTCACGTACTGAAGGAACACGGTGCATAAAAGAACCGAATTATCGAAGATTATCAGCCAAATTTTGGGTCGATACAAAATCTGGAACAGAGAGGTCAGCGGAAATCGAAGATTAAACAAAGAAACGTTTTCAAAAAGTATGAAAAGGGAAGTTGTAGAGAGCTATGATCATTCACGTACTGAAGGAACACGGTGCATAAAAGAACCGAATTATCGAAGATTATCAGCCAAATTTTGGGTCGATACAAAATCTGGAACAGAGAGGTCAGCGGAAATCGAAGATTAAACAAAGAAACGTTTTCAAAAAGTATGAAAAGGGAAGTTGTAGAGAGCTATGATCATTCACGTACTGAAGGAACACGGTGCATAAAAGAACCGAATTATCGAAGATTATCAGCCAAATTTTGGGTCGATACCAAATCTGGAACAGAGAGGTCAGCGGAAATCGAAGATTAAACAAAGAAACGTTTTCAAAAAGTATGAAAAGGGAAGTTGTAGAGAGCTATGATCATTCACGTACTGAAGGAACACGGTGCATAAAAGAACCGAATTATCGAAGATTATCAGCCAAATTTTGGGTCGATACAAAATCTGGAACAGAGAGGTCAGCGGAAATCGAAGATTAAACAAAGAAACGTTTTCAAAAAGTATGAAAAGGGAAGTTGTAGAGAGCTATGATCATTCACGTACTGAAGGAACACGGTGCATAAAAGAACCGAATTATCGAAGATTATCAGCCAAATTTTGGGTCGATACAAAATCTGGAACAGAGAGGTCAGCGGAAATCGAAGATTAAACAAAGAAACGTTTTCAAAAAGTATGAAAAGGGAAGTTGTAGAGAGCTATGATCATTCACGTACTGAAGGAACACGGTGCATAAAAGAACCGAATTATCGAAGATTATCAGCCAAATTTTGGGTCGATACAAAATCTGGAACAGAGAGGTCAGCGGAAATCGAAGATTAAACAAAGAAACGTTTTCAAAAAGTATGAAAAGGGAAGTTGTAGAGAGCTATGATCATTCACGTACTGAAGGAACACGGTGCATAAAAGAACCGAATTATCGAAGATTATCAGCCAAATTTTGGGTCGATACAAAATCTGGAACAGAGAGGTCAGCGGAAATCGAAGATTAAACAAAGAAACGTTTTCAAAAAGTATGAAAAGGGAAGTTGTAGAGAGCTATGATCATTCACGTACTGAAGGAACACGGTGCATAAAAGAACCGAATTATCGAAGATTATCAGCCAAATTTTGGGTCGATACAAAATCTGGAACAGAGAGGTCAGCGGAAATCGAAGATTAAACAAAGAAACGTTTTCAAAAAGTATGAAAAGGGAAGTTGTAGAGAGCTATGATCATTCACGTACTGAAGGAACACGGTGCATAAAAGAACCGAATTATCGAAGATTATCAGCCAAATTTTGGGTCGATACAAAATCTGGAACAGAGAGGTCAGCGGAAATCGAAGATTAAACAAAGAAACGTTTTCAAAAAGTATGAAAAGGGAAGTTGTAGAGAGCTATGATCATTCACGTACTGAAGGAACACGGTGCATAAAAGAACCGAATTATCGAAGATTATCAGCCAAATTTTGGGTCGATACAAAATCTGGAACAGAGAGGTCAGCGGAAATCGAAGATTAAACAAAGAAACGTTTTCAAAAAGTATAAAAAATCTAAAATAGAATTTTTTTTTTTTTTTTTTTCCTGGGGCAAAATTATTCTGCAGTTTAGAACAAAGAAACAAAAATTAAGTATTTTCATGAGGTCCGATTAAAGAAAAAAAAAAAAAAAAATTAGAATCCAGTAGAACTTGAACCCCCCACCCACAAAAAAAAGAAGTTAAAAGCAAAAATCCTGACTGCAAACAAGTCCCACTTTATAGAACTTTGCCTATTCGTAATTTTTAATTTTCGAAGATGTTTGATTAGAAATTGGAATTAAAATAGAGAAACAAATGACAATCCACGCAAAGACGATTAAGTAAATAATCCCATCATAAGTTTACCGAAAATCGAAGATAAAGAATAAATCTAGAGAAAAGCATAATAAAAGAAAAAAAATTCGGAGAAAATAGAAAAAAATCTTGAAATAATCGGGAGTTTGTGCGTTGGAAAATTATTGAATGTTTGAAATGAAAGCTTAAAGATACTAATCGAGATGTAAAAAAATAAAGGCAGATAGGTTTTAAAATGTCAGATTAAACATTGACATTTACAAACTAAATTCAGAGCGAGAAAAAGAATCAGATAAAGAGGGAGATAGAGAAAGAGGCACGGAGAAATTGAGAGAGATAGACTGATAGAGAACGAGAAAGAGGCTGATAGAGAGATAGGCAGATAGAGAGCGAGAAAGAGGCTAGTAGAGAGAGAGAGAGAGAGAGAGAAGTTGATAGAAAAAGAAAGAGGG
>OZ010611.1:27918254-27950983 GCA_963932145.1 Acanthosepion lycidas
CTTAGTTTGGCACAAGGCAACAATTATTGGGTATCCACTACTCAGTATTAACGTCTCACACTAAATATTGAAGTTTTTGTCTTTGTTGACAAAGATATTGTTGCTAAAAGCGTTGGAGGATGATTGCAAAGATCTGTACGACATCGAAAAGAATGAAATAGCATGGAGGATGTGAAAGCAAAGTATTCAAGAGACACGTTTCTTGATAGTCACCCCCCCGCCACTGTGTTTAACAAAAAGAGAACTAAGGAGGAAAAGTTAAAATAATAAAAAATAAAAGTTGCAATAATTGTTAAGAGAAAAACTCATTTTCTCTTCACAAGGCAATTATCTTTGTGTCAGAACGGAAGAAAAACTCTATCAATCAAACACTGATGTTAATAAAAATCAGACAGTGAACGAAAAGAGAGGCATGAAGGCATTTTCTCTTTCCTCTCCTCTCTTTTCTCTTTCCTCTCTTCTCTCCTCTTTCCTCTCTTCCATTCGACACTTTGTCCATTCGACAATTTGTCCATTCAACACTTTATCCATTCGTAACTTTGTCCATTCAACACTTTGTCCATTCGACACTTTCTCCATACGACACTTTGTCCATTCAACACTTTATCCATTCGACACTTTGTACATTCGACACTTTGTCCATTCGACACTTTGTCCATTCGACACTTTGTGCATTCAACACTTTATCCATTCAACATTTTGTCCATTCGACACTTTGTCCATTCGACACTTTGTCCATTGAACACTTTATCCATTCGACACTTTGTCCATTCGACACGTTGTCCATTCAACACTTTATCCATTTGACACTTTGTACATTCGACACTTTGTCCATCCAGCACTTTATCCATTCGACACTTTGTCCATTCGACACTTTGTCCATTCAACACTCTGTCCGTTCGACACTTTGTCTATTCGACACTTTGTCTGTTCGACATTTTGTTCAGGACTTTGTCCATTCGACACTTTGTCCATTCGTTATTTTGTCCATTCGATATTTTGTCCATTCGACATTTTGTCCATTCGTTATTTTGTCTTTCGGCAATTTGTTCTTTGTCGCTCTGATCTACTGCCAAGAGAAGTTCTGCTAGTTTCATTCCTTGGCAACAGTAGTCCTCTACCTTGAGTGACTCTTGGGCTTTCTATTCCATGAACGATAGTAAATAAAATATATAACTACACAAGAGATGAAATCCATCTAAATCTACATAACAGGAAATCTACATTTTTCAGGGGTAAATTTTATTTTTATTAATTGCTTACTTGAATATTTAAACCGAGTTTTTAAAATCATGACGATATGTTCGTTTTTACTTTGTTCAACATTTTACCCTTTTGAAAGTTTGTCTTTTTGACATTATGTCCATTCGTCATTTAGTCAGTTCAACTCTCTTTCCGTTCGGTTCTTAGCCGGTTCGACACTGACCGACTATCTACTTATGGACTCGTGTCGAATAATGCTAAACTTTAGTAATAAATACTTTATATTTTTAGACCTAACCATCTAAACCAAATTAAAAACAATATTGAGTTTTATTTACTAACATGAGTATAATCATCAAGGGATCCGGGGGAAATAATGCAGTATTTTCCATTTTGTCCTTTGGAGTAATTCCCTTAGATGTGTGTTTGGCGTTATCGTTTTACAGACTGATAAGAACATGAAACTAAATCTCTCATACGTAAATTTAGTGTTTATTCATTCGCGGATCGATTGGGTGTGTGGCTTTAGAGGTTTTCTTCGAACGTAGATCTCTTTCTCGTGAAGATGTTTCTAGTCGAGGTGTTCCATGTGTGCACATCCTAAGCACATATGTTCGGCCATCTGTTTAAATCTTGTGAGGTACAAATTTGCATCTGGTGGCTAAGATGCTACATTTTAGATCAACCCCTGATGCGTTTGGCTTCTCTGACAATCTGGTGTGACACCGAATGCAAATTATGTTTTCCTTGCAAATGTGTTTTTACGCGGTGGGATTACTAGTCCCCCCCCTACCCGTCAACTTCACAACCGGTTTAAAAGTCAGTGTTGTCTTTCTCTTAATCTGGTTGCCAACCAAAGCCGAGGAAATGCACTTGGAAGAAAACGAGATGGACTCAAACTTTTCGTCGGGATATTTGTGTTAAATCTTATGCAACAGCTGGAAGTTGAACCTAGCACGCTGATTCCATTTTGAGCGCAGATAACCGTTACGCTACATCGTCTGGTGAACTTAGAATGGTTCTTATCTAGGTCATTTTATTAGTTTTCTGTTATAAAGAATTTTAAAATTAAACTCGTTTTTTTTTTTATTTATCATACATTTGTACGAGATAATACTTATTTTTGTCATTAAATTTTCTAAATAAAAAATTAACCCTCAAATTTAATTGTTTCTTCTTTTCACCACTTAGCTAAACTCAGGAACTTTGTTTTCGCAGTTCTTTTTATGTGGATCGGTTGCTTGTTTTTGTTTAGCGGCATATCAACCTCTATGGGTTATTTAATGCCGAAATCAACATATTTTGTACTCATTTTTTTTTCTTTTTTTTTAGATAATAATTGTTTTAGTGATACATATCTAACTAATTAACACATAACTGGCGGGGAGAAGAAGGTGGATTCATGACTTTCCCAATGGTATTTGCGCGTAAGGGAATGTAACGAACCCTAATGGAATTTGAACTCTGTTCTCCGATTAACAATTCCGAGCCCTTATGCATTATATCACCAAGTTTACTGCCTCATCCAAGTTTACTGCACCCATATAACTACTGACCAATCTTGACGTTGCTCAACTTTGTACGGAAACCGGTGTTTCAACGGGATGTAACTGTAATGTGGGTTTGTGATATTTTTTACTGTCATTGGTTTGAAACTTTTGTACTAGCTGCTAACATGCCCACACAAAACAAAAAACAAATTCTTTTTTAATAAAGTCTGACACACAATCTGTTTGAACCGATAGGAAAACTATTTGGGAAAGACATTAGAATAACATAGTGCTGACAGCAAGACAAAGTTTTTGTTTTGTTACAATGATGTTATCCTTGTACAAGGCCCAAGAACCTGTCGAGGTAGAGAGTTTTATATCAAAAGGCAAAGTTTATGGGGATATGGACGACTCCACATTTTTTTTCGAATGTAATTTATATTTTCATGTTAACTTAATGTTTCTTATTCTCTCTCTCTCTCTCTCTCTCTCTCTCTCTCTCTCTCTTTTCCCACTTAATTCTGCGACGTTTATTTCGTCTCTACTATGAAATTTAACTTGTTTTAACTAATTTTGCACTAAGACTTTGTTATTTTTTTTCCGGTGTCGTACCATCTACTCTGTTTTTGTTTTTTTTCCATTTTTCGGTCCATTAACCAGGAAGCGTTAAAATGCCCCGAAAAAGTTAAAACTTAATTATTCCAAATTACAACATTTTTTTAATTATCCCACCTACGCACAGGCATTCCTTCATTCATCGTTTTCCTTTAATAATGTAAATAAAACACGGATTTATTTTACAATAGAAGTAGATAGGTTCTCCTATCGCCAGGTCCCTTCTCTTGGACAGGTGTAGAGGCTCACCCCTTCTTTCCCGTATAGAAAGGGGTCTCCGGTTTCTTTTCTCTTCTCAGGCCTTAATAGTAGTTCTGTCATTAGTTTCTTGTGATGTGCGCGGTTGGTAGCAACGTCTTTTCATACTAAGGATACCTGGTTGGCAGTTTTCTGGTTGCTGTTCCCGACTAGTAGTTAGGAGCCCGAACTCTTACATAGCGTCTTGAGAGGCTGCTCTGATCAACAGTTGCATAATATCGGCGTTCTTGCAGTGCCATGCCGCGCATGGAAGTGTGTTCCTGCAGGTACCTCCGGTGGACAACCCCGAGGCCACACTATGTTCCAGTTTGCGCCATTTCTCTTCTGCATGTCACACCAAATGACCGACTGGTAGTAGACCTTAGGCCTTTTCCTTATCAATATAACACAACATGTCGATAAACAACCAAATATATAAACCTAAACAAAGTCAGCAAAAATTACTTCTCCAATATTCGTACCAACTTCTGCAGTGTAGAATTGTTCCTTTTCGAAAAGTCTCCGGACATTCTATCTCTCTGCGAGACTAACCTCAACTTTTCTATTCCTTCCTCTGATTGCTCGATTCCTGGTTAGCTCTTTCTACTTAGAAAGAACTCTAAAGTCCACATGCATGGGCTGGGAGTTTATGTCCGCGGACATCTCTCACTGTCTAGGAAAATCTCTCTTGAATCTCCAGACCATTCTTACTTGTGTCTCCGTCTCTCTGTCTCTACTTAACACAGCTATCTCTTCTTTCTGTACCGTACCCTTTTCCTCCCAAGAATGTTGTGTGCAAGATAGTATTTTCCGATAATATAGACATGGGCTTCACGCTACACCCGTTTGCAAACATATTCGTGTTCGGAGATTTTAACGAGGTGGCTTAAACATTCTGTCACTGACTTCGCTGGCATCTAAACCTTTAACTTCTCAATCATTCAATCTCTCAGGTTGATTTTCCCCACGCGTTTCCTTAGTAACCCTGACGGAAACGCCTCTCTTCACGATCTCTATCCCTGGCTCTTGTCACCCCATTCATAAATTCGCGGGTGAAAGCAGGCAGTGATGTCTTCATTCCAGCTAGGGAATACCAAGCTAAACCGCGTTCACCTCCCTGGTTCTCTCCCAGTTGCTCGGCCGCTATAGCCCACTGGAATCACTTCTTCCGACAGTACCAGAGCGACATGTCCAATTGCAATAGACGTCTCTGCTCGTAACGAATATAAGCGTGTCCTCAATGAAGCCAAATTACTGTTTGCTGACAGAATGAATCAGCCTATAGAATCTAGCAGGATCGGTTCAAGAAATTATTGGCGGCTCTGCAAAAGACTATTGAAAAACAGCAAATCCCCAGTCTCTCTTCTGTTCAACCAGTTCGAAGTTCTAACATCAAAGACGTATAAGGCTGAATGGTTTGCTGGGATATTCTCATCCAACTCAACACTCGACAGGTCTGGAGTATCCAAACCTGATTCCTCACCCCTCAACTGATGCTGAGTGATATGGGCATAACCCCGTTGCTGATCTCGGACATCATTTTTAAATTAGACCCCCATAAGGCAAGTGGAGGTGATGGTATACCAGCCGTTGTCTTGAAGAAAGGTGGTCCTGAGCTGGTCCCAGTTCTCTCTAAACTATATAACTATTTCCTCAATGCTTTCCAGCTTGTCGGAATTCCTCGTCTGAACTCTGAAGAAACTTTTGACTCCTCTAACTACTAACCAATCAGTCTCCTACCACGTTTTAGCAAAGTATTCAATCCTGAAGTGGTTAAGCATCTTACTTCTCGAGACCTACTCTCTGACAATCAATATGGATTCCGCTTTGCCCGGTCTACCGCTGATATGCTTACGGCCATAACTGGATATATATATATCACGCTCTTGATAAGAACGGCGAAGCTCGAGTTGGGGCTCTAGACATCTCAAAGGCGTTTGACAGGGTTTGGCATGGTGGTCTTCTGTGTAAGCTTTGGGGCTATGGCATTATAGGACGACTATTTGATTTCATCCAATCATTTCTATCAAATCGTGAAATTAATGTCGTTCTGAAAGGGCATGCTTCCAGATTATTTCTTATGAATGCGGGTGTCCTCCCCCAAGGCTCTATACTGGGTCCTACATTGTTTCTGATCTTCATCAATGATCTTCCTGATGTCATCAGCTTCCAAATAGGCACCTATACAGAAGACACTACCATTTACTCCTGTCTCAATAGTAAACCCGGTAGCGCTGACAAAGTCATCCTGGCCATTGCTCCCGAAAAGTACCTTCAATCAGTGGTTAACTGGGGTAGGAAATGGCTTGTAAATTTTAATGCTTCCAAAACGAAACTGTTCTTATTTAGCCACCACAGAGATAATTCCCTGCCCGCCATTAGCAAGATTGGTGCTAGACTCCAGCAGAATATCTCACTGTATCTTCTTGGCCTTACGCTTTCGAATGACTACATTGAACAACTACATTGTATCAATAGCTGCATCTGCTGCAAGGAAAGTTGGTTCACTGTTTTGTGCAAGAAGATTTTTCACATCAGAGTCCGTCTTATCTACTAATCTACCATTCGTCTGTACATTGAGCACTACTTCCATATCAGGTCTGGTTCTTCAGCTGTTCATCTCGAGGTTCTCAACAAAATCCAAAGAAGGATCTATGATGTAATCGATCCTGACTCTACAACTCGACTTCAGTTACTTTTTTCACAAGCATGATGTGGCTTCCCTCTGTCTTTTCTACAAATATTTTCATGGCAACTGTTCCGTTGAGCTTTTTTCCCTGATCCCTGACTACATAAATTTAATCGTGCTACTAGACTAGAATCTATGCCCCGCCCTTTTATTGATGAAATAGTTAAATGTAACCGCCACTTCTACTCTAACAGCTTCTTTTCTCGCCCGTGGAAATCCCTTTCGTTTACTTTCCTGATAACTACATCTTCAAAAATTTAAATGCATCGTCAATCGCCATTTTCTGATGTTTTGAACCCCATTCATCTTTTATCCCTTCCTTATTCTCTCTATACAGTTTTTCCTTCACCTTTACTCTGGGTAACCTTCTGCGAACCAGTGGCACTCCCGACTTGCTTGGTGTGAAATGCTTAAAAATGTGAGGAAGGTCACGTTTAAACATAGCCTGGATCAGATCAATATTGCAGGGATCGAGGAAGCCCCCTTTTGGCAGTCGTTTCCACGAAGCAGCGCTTGGTGAGAATTTGTTTTCTATGGTTTAAATCTTTGCAGGTTATTTAAAGCAGAAAATATTTTTTAGATTGCAAGAGTTTTTGGACGTAATGTGTGTATGTGTGGGGGATAATGATTTCGTGATACAAGTATCAAGCTCTGTTTAATCTTCAAGCGAAATTTTTGGAATTCCAAAAATTTCGCTTGAAGATGAAACTGAGCTTGATACATTGATTCAATTTAATTTTAATAATTCTTTTGAAGTTTTTGACACTTGTTTTTGAAACATGAGAACTCTTATGTAGCGAAGGAATCATATTTTAAAAAAATAATTATATATATATATATATTGACCACTAATATTGTCAATATATATATATATATATATATATATATATATATATATATATATATATATATATATATATATATATTTGTGTGTGTGTGCTGAGGGTGTGTAACACTTATCATAAAGCCCACAAACTGTCGAGCCAAAAATGTCTCATGGATAATGATGGTTTTGCGTTTTTGTGAAGGCATGTGTTAGAGAGAAAGTGGCAAGTACGTGAATTTATCTACTTATGCAAGTTAAATTGTTCTAATGTTATATCGATATAACCTTGGTTGGTCAGTCGTTTCCTTCCTTTTGAAGGTGGGCATTAATGGCCGGAACCTAAAGCGTGCTTCACATCGTTTCCAGACCATAGCTCAACGGGCTCAAGATCCAAAATAAATAAAGTTAAATAAAACCATGTTTGCAACACAATACTACTTCAAAAATCTGTTTACCTTCCATTCTACGTCATTGATAACGGTCGCTATGAGAGCGTTGTGTATTTTAACAAAACATTGAAAACAGTTACAAGAGACTGACACGTATACAAAAACAATACCCTGTCCGGTGCAAAAGCTGGTGGTGGCGCCAGGGGTGGCAGTACCGCCTTAGCCACCGAAACTGTTACCTCCCCTTGGTCAGCGGCTGACGCTGGCAAGGTGTCGCACGTGCTTTCACACGTTATATGTAAAGAATAAGCAATAGAAAACAAATTCATGATTACAATAAATAAAAAATGAATTTACTTTCAAAAGGAGCTTTATGAGTGTGATCTCTTTTTTTTTTATTAATTATCTTCTGACGAATGTGAAGTTCAGCACCCCACCTTTTTCTTCCTCGTTTTCATTTTCACTTCTTTCCTGTGTTGTGTCTCTTCAGGACGTGGACAATCATGGCGCTTCACCACTTCCTATATTTGTGTTTTGCTAAGTAACACGTGACTCTTTAACATCCATCTTTTGCATTGTTCTACTATGGTAGAGTAATGGATAGCGTCTCAGACTGAGAAATCGGAGAGCCGAGTTCAAATTCCAGTCGAATTCATTACATTCACTTACATGCTAATACTTTTGGGAAATGTATGAATCCTCTTCTTGTGGATAAATAGCAGGACAGACCGGGTTCTACAGCCTTGGATGGCAACTGTTGCACCGCAGAAAGAAATGGCAAGCTACTGCGGGGAAAAGTCAGTCGTGTTTCGAAAGATACATGATTGCCTACGCGTGTATCACGCATGACACATAACTGACTGACTGACCATCGACTCATACAAACACTTAAAAACATTACATAATGTCGCCTCTGCTTTTCAATGTCCTGTGTGTGTTAAATTTTCTAGGCCCTCTTTATTATGGTTCACATAAATTTTAACTCATTCTGATTGTAAGTATAAACGTCCTTTTAGTTTTCATTATCTTTAAAACTTCCCTATAACTCATGTTTTGTCCAGTTTATTCATATCAAATGCTG
This sequence comes from Acanthosepion lycidas, assembly GCA_963932145.1. NCBI lineage: Eukaryota > Metazoa > Mollusca > Cephalopoda > Sepiida > Sepiidae > Acanthosepion > Acanthosepion lycidas. Next base: position 27,926,785 of record OZ010611.1, read on the forward strand.
CTTCAAGCCTTATTTATCAAGCGATTGCCCAACATTATACATCAGACATTAGATATTGCATAGCAGTTCAGCTCTTTTTTCTTTGCTTACAACTATATTTTCCTAAGTTTTAATACTTTACTTAGTTTCTGGAAAGCACCTTTCTCTATTGATTTGCGTCTTCGGATTTACGCATAACATTATGTAATCTTTTATTCACTACAAAGACAGTTAAATTTCCGTACCTGCATGATTCTGACATCCACCATATATATAGAGCGCATCTTGGGATGTCTCTTTTAATGACAGCCGTGCATGTTGTCTTCAACAATCAGCTTCTAATTGTAAACTTATATACTGATATTATTTTTTTTCGATGATTTTCTTGTCTCCTTCACTTGTAAATAATTTGTATTTTTTCGGTTTCTCCTCCTTCCCTTTTAGTTTATTCTTTTGATCGTTTCTATTTCTTCTTCGTATTCACTTACGTCTTCCAATTCTACTCTTCTACCTTTTCTCCTTTATTCCGATTGAATTCTTTCTATTCTTGCGACAATCATTATAAATGGTAATCTTACTGTCTCATTTCTTATTTTTGTATCTTTCAGTACTACACCTACTCTCAGGCAAAGTCATATATATTTATTCCAACTCTCTCTCTCTCACTCTCTCTCAATCCCTGTCTTATTTCTTGATTCCGACTCTCTCTCTCACTCTCTCTTCCCGTCTAATTTATTCCTTCTGACTCACTTTCTCTGTTTTATTTATTCACTCCGACTCACTCTCTCACCGTCTTTGTCTTCATTACGACTCTCTCATTTTATGCCCGTCTTATTTATTCATTCCAACTCTCTCTCACTTCCCGTCTTATTTATTCATTCCAACTCTCCCTCTTCTCGTCTTATATATTCATTCTAAATCTCTCTCTTCCCGTCTTATGCATTCATTCCGACTCTCTCTCCCCGTCTTATTTATTCATTCCGATTCTCTCTCTCCCCGTCTTATTTATTCTTTCTGACTCTCTCTCTCTTCCTGTCCTATTTATTCTTTCAGACTCTCTCTTTTCTCCTCTTATTTATTCATTCCAACTGTCTCTCACCCCGTCTTATTTATTTATTTATTACAACTCTTTCTCTTCCCGTCTTTTTTATTCATTCCGACTTTCTCTCTTCCCGTCCTATTTATTGATTTCAACTGTCTCCCTTCCCGTCTTATGCATTCATTCCGACTCTCTTTCTTCCCGTCTTATTTATTCATTCCGACTCTCTCTCTCTTCTCGTCTTATTTATTCTTTCAGACTCTCTCTTTTCTCCTCTTATTTATTCCTTCTGACTCTCTCTCTCCCCGTCTTATTCATTTATTCCAACTCTCTCTCTTCCCGTCTTATTTATTCATTCCGACTCTCTCTCTTCCCGTCTTATTTATTCATTCCGACTCTCTCTCTCTCCCCGTCTTATTCATTTATTCCAACTCTCTCTCTTCCAGTCTTATTTATTCATTCCGACTCTCTCTCTTCCCGTCTTATTTATTCATTCCGACTCTCTCTCTCTTCCCGTCTTATTTATTCCTTCTGACTCTCTCTCTTCCCGTCTTATTTATTTATTACAACTCTTTCTCTTCCCGTCTTTTTTATTCATTCCGACTCTCTCTCTTCCCGTCTTATTTATTCATTCCGACTCTCTCTCTCTCCCCGTCTTATTCATTTATTCCAACTCTCTCTCTTCCAGTCTTATTTATTCATTCCGACTCTCTCTCTTCCCGTCTTATTTATTTATTACAACTCTTTCTCTTCCCGTCTTTTTTATTCATTCCGACTCTCTCTCTTCCCGTCTTATTTATTCATTCCGACTCTCTCTCTCTCCCCGTCTTATTCATTTATTCCAACTCTCTCTCTTCCCGTCTTATTTATTCATTCCGACTCTCTCTCTTCCCGTCTTATTTATTCATTCCGACTCTCTCTCTCTTCCCGTCTTATTTATTCATTCCGACTCTCTCTCTTCCCGTCTTATTTATTCATTCCAACTCTCTCTCTTCCCGTCTTATTTATTCATTCCGACTCTCTCTCTTCCCGTCTTATTTATTCATTCCAACTCTCTCTCTTCCCGTCTTATTTATTCATTCCGACTCTCTCTCTTCCCGTCTTTTTTATTCATTCCGACTCTCTCTCTCTTCTCGTCTTATTTATTCATTCCGACTCTCTCTCTCCCCGTCTTATTCATTTATTCCAACTCTCTCTCTTCCCGTCTTATTTATTCATTCCGACTCTCTCTCTCTCCCCGTCTTATTCATTTATTCCAACTCTCTCTCTTCCCGTCTTATTTATTCATTCCGACTCTCTCTCTTCCCGTCTTATTTATTCATTCCGACTCTCTCTCTCTTCCCGTCTTATTTATTCATTCCGACTCTCTCTCTTCCCGTCTTATTTATTCATTCCGACTCTCTCTCTTCCCGTCTTATTTATTCATTCCGACTCTCTCTCTTCACGTCTTTTTTATTCATTCCGACTCTCTCTCTCTTCTCGTCTTATTTATTCATTCCGACTCTCTCTCTCCCCGTCTTATTCATTTATTCCAACTCTCTCTCTTCCCGTCTTATTTATTCATTCCGACTCTCTCTCTTCCCGTCTTATTTATTCATTCCGACTCTCTCTCTCTCCCCGTCTTATTCATTTATTCCAACTCTCTCTCTTCCAGTCTTATTTATTCATTCCGACTCTCTCTCTTCCCGTCTTATTTATTCATTCCGACTCTCTCTCTCTTCCCGTCTTATTTATTCCTTCTGACTCTCTCTCTTCCCGTCTTATTTATTTATTACAACTCTTTCTCTTCCCGTCTTTTTTATTCATTCCGACTCTCTCTCTTCCCGTCTTATTTATTCATTCCGACTCTCTCTCTCTCCCCGTCTTATTCATTTATTCCAACTCTCTCTCTTCCAGTCTTATTTATTCATTCCGACTCTCTCTCTTCCCGTCTTATTTATTTATTACAACTCTTTCTCTTCCCGTCTTTTTTATTCATTCCGACTCTCTCTCTTCCCGTCTTATTTATTCATTCCGACTCTCTCTCTCTCCCCGTCTTATTCATTTATTCCAACTCTCTCTCTTCCCGTCTTATTTATTCATTCCGACTCTCTCTCTCTCCCCGTCTTATTCATTTATTCCAACTCTCTCTCTTCCAGTCTTATTTATTCATTCCGACTCTCTCTCTTCCCGTCTTATTTATTCATTCCGACTCTCTCTCTTCCAGTCTTATTTATTCATTCCGACTCTCTCTCTTCCAGTCTTATTTATTCATTCCGACTCTCTCTCTTCCCGTCTTATTTATTCATTCCGACTCTCTCTCTCTCCCCGTCTTATTCATTTATTCCAACTCTCTCTCTTCCAGTCTTATTTATTCATTCCGACTCTCTCTCTTCCCGTCTTATTTATTCATTCCGACTCTCTCTCTTCCCGTCTTATTTATTCATTCCGACTCTCTCTCTTCCAGTCTTATTTATTCATTCCGACTCTCTCTCTTCCAGTCTTATTTATTCATTCCGACTCTCTCTCTTCCCGTCTTATTTATTCATTCCGACTCTCTCTCTCTCCCCGTCTTATTCATTTATTCCAACTCTCTCTCTTCCCGTCTTATTTATTCATTCCGACTCTCTCTCTTCCCGTCTTATTTATTCATTCCGACTCTCTCTCTTCCCGTCTTATTTATTCATTCCGACTCTCTCTCTTCCAGTCTTATTTATTCATTCCGACTCTCTCTCTTCCCGTCTTATTTATTCATTCCGACTCTCTCTCTTCCCGTCTTATTTATTCATTCCGACTCTCTCTCTCTCCCCGTCTTATTCATTTATTCCAACTCTCTCTCTTCCCGTCTTATTTATTCATTCCGACTCTCTCTCTTCCCGTCTTATTTATTCATTCCGACTCTCTCTCTTCCCGTCTTATTTATTCATTCCGACTCTCTCTCTTCCAGTCTTATTTATTCATTCCGACTCTCTCTCTTCCAGTCTTATTTATTCATTCCGACTCTCTCTCTTCCCGTCTTATTTATTCATTCCGACTCTCTCTCTCTCCCCGTCTTATTCATTTATTCCAACTCTCTCTCTTCCCGTCTTATTTATTCATTCCGACTCTCTCTCTTCCCGTCTTATTTATTCATTCCGACTCTCTCTCTTCCCGTCTTATTTATTCATTCCGACTCTCTCTCTCTCCCCGTCTTATTCATTTATTCCAACTCTCTCTCTTCCCGTCTTATTTATTCATTCCGACTCTCTCTCTTCCCGTCTTATTTATTCATTCCGACTCTCTCTCTTCCCGTCTTATTTATTCATTCCGACTCTCTCTCTCTCCCCGTCTTATTCATTTATTCCAACTCTCTCTCTTCCCGTCTTATTTATTCATTCCGACTCTCTCTCTTCCCGTCTTATTTATTCATTCCGACTCTCTCTCTTCCCGTCTTATTTATTCATTCCGACTCTCTCTCTTCCAGTCTTATTTATTCATTCCGACTCTCTCTCTTCCAGTCTTATTTATTCATTCCGACTCTCTCTCTTCCCGTCTTATTTATTCATTCCGACTCTCTCTCTCTCCCCGTCTTATTCATTTATTCCAACTCTCTCTCTTCCCGTCTTATTTATTCATTCCGACTCTCTCTCTTCCCGTCTTATTTATTCATTCCGACTCTCTCTCTTCCCGTCTTATTTATTCATTCCGACTCTCTCTCTCTCCCCGTCTTATTCATTTATTCCAACTCTCTCTCTTCCCGTCTTATTTATTCATTCCGACTCTCTCTCTTCCCGTCTTATTTATTCATTCCGACTCTCTCTCTTCCCGTCTTATTTATTCATTCCGACTCTCTCTCTCTCCCCGTCTTATTCATTTATTCCAACTCTCTCTCTTCCCGTCTTATTTATTCATTCCGACTCTCTCTCTTCCCGTCTTATTTATTCATTCCGACTCTCTCTCTTCCCGTCTTATTTATTCATTCCGACTCTCTCTCTCTCCCCGTCTTATTCATTTATTCCAACTCTCTCTCTTCCCGTCTTATTTATTCATTCCGACTCTCTCTCTTCCCGTCTTATTTATTCATTCCGACTCTCTCTCTTCCCGTCTTATTTATTCATTCCGACTCTCTCTCTTCCAGTCTTATTTATTCATTCCGACTCTCTCTCTTCCAGTCTTATTTATTCATTCCGACTCTCTCTCTTCCCGTCTTATTTATTCATTCCGACTCTCTCTCTCTCCCCGTCTTATTCATTTATTCCAACTCTCTCTCTTCCCGTCTTATTTATTCATTCCGACTCTCTCTCTTCCCGTCTTATTTATTCATTCCGACTCTCTCTCTTCCCGTCTTATTTATTCATTCCGACTCTCTCTCTCTCCCCGTCTTATTCATTTATTCCAACTCTCTCTCTTCCCGTCTTATTTATTCATTCCGACTCTCTCTCTTCCCGTCTTATTTATTCATTCCGACTCTCTCTCTTCCCGTCTTATTTATTCATTCCGACTCTCTCTCTCTCCCCGTCTTATTCATTTATTCCAACTCTCTCTCTTCCCGTCTTATTTATTCATTCCGACTCTCTCTCTTCCCGTCTTATTTATTCATTCCGACTCTCTCTCTTCCCGTCTTATTTATTCATTCCGACTCTCTCTCTCTCCCCGTCTTATTCATTTATTCCAACTCTTTCTCTTCCCGTCTTATTTATTCATTCCGACTCTCTCTCTTCCCGTCTTATTTATTCATTCCGACTCTCTCTCTTCCCGTCTTATTTATTCATTCCGACTCTCTCTCTCTCCCCGTCTTATTCATTTATTCCAACTCTCTCTCTTCCCGTCTTATTTATTCATTCCGACTCTCTCTCTTCCCGTCTTATTTATTCATTCCGACTCTCTCTCTTCCCGTCTTATTTATTCATTCCGACTCTCTCTCTTCCAGTCTTATTTATTCATTCCGACTCTCTCTCTTCCAGTCTTATTTATTCATTCCGACTCTCTCTCTTCCCGTCTTATTTATTCATTCCGACTCTCTCTCTCTCCCCGTCTTATTCATTTATTCCAACTCTCTCTCTTCCCGTCTTATTTATTCATTCCGACTCTCTCTCTTCCCGTCTTATTTATTCATTCCGACTCTCTCTCTTCCCGTCTTATTTATTCATTCCGACTCTCTCTCTCTCCCCGTCTTATTCATTTATTCCAACTCTCTCTCTTCCCGTCTTATTTATTCATTCCGACTCTCTCTCTTCCCGTCTTATTTATTCATTCCGACTCTCTCTCTTCCCGTCTTATTTATTCATTCCGACTCTCTCTCTCTCCCCGTCTTATTCATTTATTCCAACTCTCTCTCTTCCCGTCTTATTTATTCATTCCGACTCTCTCTCTTCCCGTCTTATTTATTCATTCCGACTCTCTCTCTTCCCGTCTTATTTATTCATTCCGACTCTCTCTCTCTCCCCGTCTTATTCATTTATTCCAACTCTCTCTCTTCCCGTCTTATTTATTCATTCCGACTCTCTCTCTTCCCGTCTTATTTATTCATTCCGACTCTCTCTCTTCCCGTCTTATTTATTCATTCCGACTCTCTCTCTCTCCCCGTCTTATTCATTTATTCCAACTCTCTCTCTTCCAGTCTTATTTATTCATTCCGACTCTCTCTCTTCCCGTCTTATTTATTCATTCCGACTCTCTCTCTTCCCGTCTTATTTATTCATTCCGACTCTCTCTCTTCCAGTCTTATTTATTCATTCCGACTCTCTCTCTTCCAGTCTTATTTATTCATTCCGACTCTCTCTCTTCCCGTCTTATTTATTCATTCCGACTCTCTCTCTCTCCCCGTCTTATTCATTTATTCCAACTCTCTCTCTTCCCGTCTTATTTATTCATTCCGACTCTCTCTCTTCCCGTCTTATTTATTCATTCCGACTCTCTCTCTTCCCGTCTTATTTATTCATTCCGACTCTCTCTCTCTCCCCGTCTTATTCATTTATTCCAACTCTCTCTCTTCCCGTCTTATTTATTCATTCCGACTCTCTCTCTTCCCGTCTTATTTATTCATTCCGACTCTCTCTCTTCCCGTCTTATTTATTCATTCCGACTCTCTCTCTTCCAGTCTTATTTATTCATTCCGACTCTCTCTCTTCCAGTCTTATTTATTCATTCCGACTCTCTCTCTTCCCGTCTTATTTATTCATTCCGACTCTCTCTCTCTCCCCGTCTTATTCATTTATTCCAACTCTCTCTCTTCCCGTCTTATTTATTCATTCCGACTCTCTCTCTTCCCGTCTTATTTATTCATTCCGACTCTCTCTCTCTTCCCGTCTTATTTATTCCTTCTGACTCTCTCTCTTCCCGTCTTATTTATTTATTACAACTCTTTCTCTTCCCGTCTTTTTTATTCATTCCGACTCTCTCTCTTCCCGTCTTATTTATTCATTCCGACTCTCTCTCTCTCCCCGTCTTATTCATTTATTCCAACTCTCTCTCTTCCAGTCTTATTTATTCATTCCGACTCTCTCTCTTCCCGTCTTATTTATTTATTACAACTCTTTCTCTTCCCGTCTTTTTTATTCATTCCGACTCTCTCTCTTCCCGTCTTATTTATTCATTCCGACTCTCTCTCTCTCCCCGTCTTATTCATTTATTCCAACTCTCTCTCTTCCCGTCTTATTTATTCATTCCGACTCTCTCTCTTCCCGTCTTATTTATTCATTCCGACTCTCTCTCTCTTCCCGTCTTATTTATTCATTCCGACTCTCTCTCTTCCCGTCTTATTTATTCATTCCAACTCTCTCTCTTCCCGTCTTATTTATTCATTCCGACTCTCTCTCTTCCCGTCTTATTTATTCATTCCGACTCTCTCTCTTCACGTCTTTTTTATTCATTCCGACTCTCTCTCTCTTCTCGTCTTATTTATTCATTCCGACTCTCTCTCTCCCCGTCTTATTCATTTATTCCAACTCTCTCTCTTCCCGTCTTATTTATTCATTCCGACTCTCTCTCTTCCCGTCTTATTTATTCATTCCGACTCTCTCTCTCTCCCCGTCTTATTCATTTATTCCAACTCTCTCTCTTCCAGTCTTATTTATTCATTCCGACTCTCTCTCTTCCCGTCTTATTTATTCATTCCGACTCTCTCTCTCTTCCCGTCTTATTTATTCCTTCTGACTCTCTCTCTTCCCGTCTTATTTATTTATTACAACTCTTTCTCTTCCCGTCTTTTTTATTCATTCCGACTCTCTCTCTTCCCGTCTTATTTATTCATTCCGACTCTCTCTCTCTCCCCGTCTTATTCATTTATTCCAACTCTCTCTCTTCCCGTCTTATTTATTCATTCCGACTCTCTCTCTTCCCGTCTTATTCATTTATTCCAACTCTCTCTCTTCCCGTCTTATTTATTCATTCCGACTCTCTCTCTTCCCGTCTTATTTATTTATTACAACTTTTTCTCTTCCCGTCTTTTTTATTCATTCCGACTCTCTCTCTTCCCGTCTTATTTATTCATTCCGACTCTCTCTCTCCCCGTCTTATTCATTTATTCCAACTCTCTCTCTTCCCGTCTTATTTATTCATTCCGACTCTCTCTCTTCCCGTCTTATTTATTCATTCCGACTCTCTCTCTTCCCGTCTTATTTATTCATTCCGACTCTCTCTCTTCCAGTCTTATTTATTCATTCCGACTCTCTCTCTTCCAGTCTTATTTATTCATTCCGACTCTCTCTCTTCCAGTCTTATTTATTCATTCCGACTCTCTCTCTTCCCGTCTTATTTATTCATTCCGACTCTCTCTCTCTCCCCGTCTTATTCATTTATTCCAACTCTCTCTCTTCCCGTCTTATTTATTCATTCCGACTCTCTCTCTTCCCGTCTTATTTATTCATTCCGACTCTCTCTCTTCCAGTCTTATTTATTCATTCCGACTCTCTCTCTTCCCGTCTTATTTATTCATTCCGACTCTCTCTCTTCCAGTCTTATTTATTCATTCCAACTCTCTCTCTTCCCGTCTTATTTATTCATTCCGACTCTCTCTCTTCCCGTCTTATTTATTCATTCCGACTCTCTCTCTTCCCGTCTTATTTATTCATTCCGACTCTCTCTCTTCCCGTCTTATTTATTCATTCCGACTCTCTCTCTTCCCGTCTTATTTATTCATTCCGACTCTCTCTCTTCCAGTCTTATTTATTCATTCCGACTCTCTCTCTTCCCGTCTTATTTATTCATTCCGACTCTCTCTCTTCCCGTCTTATTTATTCATTCCGACTCTCTCTCTTCCAGTCTTATTTATTCATTCCGACTCTCTCTCTTCCCGTCTTATTTATTCATTCCGACTCTCTCTCTTCCAGTCTTATTTATTCATTCCGACTCTCTCTCTTCCCGTCTTATTTATTCATTCCGACTCTCTCTCTTCCCGTCTTATTTATTCATTCCGACTCTCTCTCTTCCCGTCTTATTTATTCATTCCGACTCTCTCTCTCTCCCCGTCTTATTCATTTATTCCAACTCTCTCTCTTCCCGTCTTATTTATTCATTCCGACTCTCTCTCTTCCCGTCTTATTTATTCATTCCGACTCTCTCTCTTCCAGTCTTATTTATTCATTCCGACTCTCTCTCTTCCAGTCTTATTTATTCATTCCAACTCTCTCTCTTCCAGTCTTATTTATTCATTCCAACTCTCTCTCTTCCCGTCTTATTTATTCATTCCGACTCTCTCTCTTCCCGTCTTATTTATTCATTCCGACTCTCTCTCTTCCCGTCTTATTTATTCATTCCGACTCTCTCTCTTCCAGTCTTATTTATTCATTCCAACTCTCTCTCTTCCCGTCTTATTTATTCATTCCGACTCTCTCTCTTCCCGTCTTATTTATTCATTCCGACTCTCTCTCTTCCCGTCTTATTTATTCATTCCGACTCTCTCTCTTCCAGTCTTATTTATTCATTCCGACTCTCTCTCTTCCCGTCTTATTTATTCATTCCGACTCTCTCTCTTCCAGTCTTATTTATTCATTCCAACTCTCTCTCTTCCCGTCTTATTTATTCATTCCGACTCTCTCTCTTCCCGTCTTATTTATTCATTCCGACTCTCTCTCTTCCCGTCTTATTTATTCATTCCAACTCTCTCTCTTCCCGTCTTATTTATTCATTCCGACTCTCTCTCTTCCCGTCTTATTTATTCATTCCGACTCTCTCTCTTCCAGTCTTATTTATTCATTCCGACTCTCTCTCTTCCCGTCTTATTTATTCATTCCGACTCTCTCTCTCTCCCCGTCTTATTCATTTATTCCAACTCTCTCTCTTCCCGTCTTATTTATTCATTCCGACTCTCTCTCTTCCCGTCTTATTTATTCATTCCGACTCTCTCTCTTCCAGTCTTATTTATTCATTCCGACTCTCTCTCTTCCAGTCTTATTTATTCATTCCGACTCTCTCTCTTCCCGTCTTATTTATTCATTCCGACTCTCTCTCTCTCCCCGTCTTATTCATTTATTCCAACTCTCTCTCTTCCCGTCTTATTTATTCATTCCGACTCTCTCTCTTCCCGTCTTATTCATTTATTCCAACTCTCTCTCTTCCCGTCTTATTTATTCATTCCGACTCTCTCTCTTCCCGTCTTATTTATTTATTACAACTTTTTCTCTTCCCGTCTTTTTTATTCATTCCGACTCTCTCTCTTCCCGTCTTATTTATTCATTCCGACTCTCTCTCTCCCCGTCTTATTCATTTATTCCAACTCTCTCTCTTCCCGTCTTATTTATTCATTCCGACTCTCTCTCTTCCCGTCTTATTTATTCATTCCGACTCTCTCTCTTCCAGTCTTATTTATTCATTCCGACTCTCTCTCTTCCCGTCTTATTTATTCATTCCGACTCTCTCTCTCTCCCCGTCTTATTCATTTATTCCAACTCTCTCTCTTCCCGTCTTATTTATTCATTCCGACTCTCTCTCTTCCCGTCTTATTTATTCATTCCGACTCTCTCTCTTCCAGTCTTATTTATTCATTCCGACTCTCTCTCTTCCCGTCTTATTTATTCATTCCGACTCTCTCTCTCTTCCCGTCTTATTTATTCCTTCTGACTCTCTCTCTTCCCGTCTTATTTATTTATTACAACTCTTTCTCTTCCCGTCTTTTTTATTCATTCCGACTCTCTCTCTTCCCGTCTTATTTATTCATTCCGACTCTCTCTCTCTCCCCGTCTTATTCATTTATTCCAACTCTCTCTCTTCCCGTCTTATTTATTCATTCCGACTCTCTCTCTTCCCGTCTTATTCATTTATTCCAACTCTCTCTCTTCCCGTCTTATTTATTCATTCCGACTCTCTCTCTTCCCGTCTTATTTATTTATTACAACTTTTTCTCTTCCCGTCTTTTTTATTCATTCCGACTCTCTCTCTTCCCGTCTTATTTATTCATTCCGACTCTCTCTCTCCCCGTCTTATTCATTTATTCCAACTCTCTCTCTTCCCGTCTTATTTATTCATTCCGACTCTCTCTCTTCCCGTCTTATTTATTCATTCCGACTCTCTCTCTTCCAGTCTTATTTATTCATTCCGACTCTCTCTCTTCCCGTCTTATTTATTCATTCCGACTCTCTCTCTCTCCCCGTCTTATTCATTTATTCCAACTCTCTCTCTTCCCGTCTTATTTATTCATTCCGACTCTCTCTCTTCCCGTCTTATTTATTCATTCCGACTCTCTCTCTTCCAGTCTTATTTATTCATTCCGACTCTCTCTCTTCCAGTCTTATTTATTCATTCCGACTCTCTCTCTTCCCGTCTTATTTATTCATTCCGACTCTCTCTCTCTCCCCGTCTTATTCATTTATTCCAACTCTCTCTCTTCCCGTCTTATTTATTCATTCCGACTCTCTCTCTTCCCGTCTTATTTATTCATTCCGACTCTCTCTCTTCCCGTCTTATTTATTCATTCCGACTCTCTCTCTCTCCCCGTCTTATTCATTTATTCCAACTCTCTCTCTTCCCGTCTTATTTATTCATTCCGACTCTCTCTCTTCCCGTCTTATTTATTCATTCCGACTCTCTCTCTTCCAGTCTTATTTATTCATTCCGACTCTCTCTCTTCCCGTCTTATTTATTCATTCCGACTCTCTCTCTCTCCCCGTCTTATTCATTTATTCCAACTCTCTCTCTTCCCGTCTTATTTATTCATTCCGACTCTCTCTCTTCCCGTCTTATTCATTTATTCCAACTCTCTCTCTTCCCGTCTTATTTATTCATTCCGACTCTCTCTCTTCCCGTCTTATTTATTTATTACAACTTTTTCTCTTCCCGTCTTTTTTATTCATTCCGACTCTCTCTCTTCCCGTCTTATTTATTCATTCCGACTCTCTCTCTCCCCGTCTTATTCATTTATTCCAACTCTCTCTCTTCCCGTCTTATTTATTCATTCCGACTCTCTCTCTTCCCGTCTTATTTATTCATTCCGACTCTCTCTCTTCCAGTCTTATTTATTCATTCCGACTCTCTCTCTTCCCGTCTTATTTATTCATTCCGACTCTCTCTCTCTCCCCGTCTTATTCATTTATTCCAACTCTCTCTCTTCCCGTCTTATTTATTCATTCCGACTCTCTCTCTTCCCGTCTTATTTATTCATTCCGACTCTCTCTCTTCCAGTCTTATTTATTCATTCCGACTCTCTCTCTTCCAGTCTTATTTATTCATTCCGACTCTCTCTCTTCCCGTCTTATTTATTCATTCCGACTCTCTCTCTCTCCCCGTCTTATTCATTTATTCCAACTCTCTCTCTTCCCGTCTTATTTATTCATTCCGACTCTCTCTCTTCCCGTCTTATTCATTTATTCCAACTCTCTCTCTTCCCGTCTTATTTATTCATTCCGACTCTCTCTCTTCCCGTCTTATTTATTTATTACAACTTTTTCTCTTCCCGTCTTTTTTATTCATTCCGACTCTCTCTCTTCCCGTCTTATTTATTCATTCCGACTCTCTCTCTCCCCGTCTTATTCATTTATTCCAACTCTCTCTCTTCCCGTCTTATTTATTCATTCCGACTCTCTCTCTTCCCGTCTTATTTATTCATTCCGACTCTCTCTCTTCCAGTCTTATTTATTCATTCCGACTCTCTCTCTTCCCGTCTTATTTATTCATTCCGACTCTCTCTCTCTCCCCGTCTTATTCATTTATTCCAACTCTCTCTCTTCCCGTCTTATTTATTCATTCCGACTCTCTCTCTTCCCGTCTTATTTATTCATTCCGACTCTCTCTCTTCCAGTCTTATTTATTCATTCCGACTCTCTCTCTTCCCGTCTTATTTATTCATTCCGACTCTCTCTCTCTTCCCGTCTTATTTATTCCTTCTGACTCTCTCTCTTCCCGTCTTATTTATTTATTACAACTCTTTCTCTTCCCGTCTTTTTTATTCATTCCGACTCTCTCTCTTCCCGTCTTATTTATTCATTCCGACTCTCTCTCTCTCCCCGTCTTATTCATTTATTCCAACTCTCTCTCTTCCCGTCTTATTTATTCATTCCGACTCTCTCTCTTCCCGTCTTATTCATTTATTCCAACTCTCTCTCTTCCCGTCTTATTTATTCATTCCGACTCTCTCTCTTCCCGTCTTATTTATTTATTACAACTTTTTCTCTTCCCGTCTTTTTTATTCATTCCGACTCTCTCTCTTCCCGTCTTATTTATTCATTCCGACTCTCTCTCTCCCCGTCTTATTCATTTATTCCAACTCTCTCTCTTCCCGTCTTATTTATTCATTCCGACTCTCTCTCTTCCCGTCTTATTTATTCATTCCGACTCTCTCTCTTCCAGTCTTATTTATTCATTCCGACTCTCTCTCTTCCCGTCTTATTTATTCATTCCGACTCTCTCTCTCTCCCCGTCTTATTCATTTATTCCAACTCTCTCTCTTCCCGTCTTATTTATTCATTCCGACTCTCTCTCTTCCCGTCTTATTTATTCATTCCGACTCTCTCTCTTCCAGTCTTATTTATTCATTCCGACTCTCTCTCTTCCAGTCTTATTTATTCATTCCGACTCTCTCTCTTCCCGTCTTATTTATTCATTCCGACTCTCTCTCTCTCCCCGTCTTATTCATTTATTCCAACTCTCTCTCTTCCCGTCTTATTTATTCATTCCGACTCTCTCTCTTCCCGTCTTATTTATTCATTCCGACTCTCTCTCTTCCCGTCTTATTTATTCATTCCGACTCTCTCTCTCTCCCCGTCTTATTCATTTATTCCAACTCTCTCTCTTCCCGTCTTATTTATTCATTCCGACTCTCTCTCTTCCCGTCTTATTTATTCATTCCGACTCTCTCTCTTCCAGTCTTATTTATTCATTCCGACTCTCTCTCTTCCCGTCTTATTTATTCATTCCGACTCTCTCTCTCTCCCCGTCTTATTCATTTATTCCAACTCTCTCTCTTCCCGTCTTATTTATTCATTCCGACTCTCTCTCTTCCCGTCTTATTTATTCATTCCGACTCTCTCTCTTCCCGTCTTATTTATTTATTACAACTTTTTCTCTTCCCGTCTTTTTTATTCATTCCGACTCTCTCTCTTCCCGTCTTATTTATTCATTCCGACTCTCTCTCTCCCCGTCTTATTCATTTATTCCAACTCTCTCTCTTCCCGTCTTATTTATTCATTCCGACTCTCTCTCTTCCCGTCTTATTTATTCATTCCGACTCTCTCTCTTCCAGTCTTATTTATTCATTCCGACTCTCTCTCTTCCCGTCTTATTTATTCATTCCGACTCTCTCTCTCTCCCCGTCTTATTCATTTATTCCAACTCTCTCTCTTCCCGTCTTATTTATTCATTCCGACTCTCTCTCTTCCCGTCTTATTTATTCATTCCGACTCTCTCTCTTCCAGTCTTATTTATTCATTCCGACTCTCTCTCTTCCCGTCTTATTTATTCATTCCGACTCTCTCTCTCTTCCCGTCTTATTTATTCCTTCTGACTCTCTCTCTTCCCGTCTTATTTATTTATTACAACTCTTTCTCTTCCCGTCTTTTTTATTCATTCCGACTCTCTCTCTTCCCGTCTTATTTATTCATTCCGACTCTCTCTCTCTCCCCGTCTTATTCATTTATTCCAACTCTCTCTCTTCCCGTCTTATTTATTCATTCCGACTCTCTCTCTTCCCGTCTTATTCATTTATTCCAACTCTCTCTCTTCCCGTCTTATTTATTCATTCCGACTCTCTCTCTTCCCGTCTTATTTATTTATTACAACTTTTTCTCTTCCCGTCTTTTTTATTCATTCCGACTCTCTCTCTTCCCGTCTTATTTATTCATTCCGACTCTCTCTCTCCCCGTCTTATTCATTTATTCCAACTCTCTCTCTTCCCGTCTTATTTATTCATTCCGACTCTCTCTCTTCCCGTCTTATTTATTCATTCCGACTCTCTCTCTTCCAGTCTTATTTATTCATTCCGACTCTCTCTCTTCCCGTCTTATTTATTCATTCCGACTCTCTCTCTCTCCCCGTCTTATTCATTTATTCCAACTCTCTCTCTTCCCGTCTTATTTATTCATTCCGACTCTCTCTCTTCCCGTCTTATTTATTCATTCCGACTCTCTCTCTTCCAGTCTTATTTATTCATTCCGACTCTCTCTCTTCCAGTCTTATTTATTCATTCCGACTCTCTCTCTTCCCGTCTTATTTATTCATTCCGACTCTCTCTCTCTCCCCGTCTTATTCATTTATTCCAACTCTCTCTCTTCCCGTCTTATTTATTCATTCCGACTCTCTCTCTTCCCGTCTTATTTATTCATTCCGACTCTCTCTCTTCCCGTCTTATTTATTCATTCCGACTCTCTCTCTCTCCCCGTCTTATTCATTTATTCCAACTCTCTCTCTTCCCGTCTTATTTATTCATTCCGACTCTCTCTCTTCCCGTCTTATTTATTCATTCCGACTCTCTCTCTTCCCGTCTTATTTATTCATTCCGACTCTCTCTCTTCCAGTCTTATTTATTCATTCCGACTCTCTCTCTTCCAGTCTTATTTATTCATTCCGACTCTCTCTCTTCCCGTCTTATTTATTCATTCCGACTCTCTCTCTCTCCCCGTCTTATTCATTTATTCCAACTCTCTCTCTTCCCGTCTTATTTATTCATTCCGACTCTCTCTCTTCCCGTCTTATTTATTCATTCCGACTCTCTCTCTTCCCGTCTTATTTATTCATTCCGACTCTCTCTCTCTCCCCGTCTTATTCATTTATTCCAACTCTCTCTCTTCCCGTCTTATTT
Source organism: Acanthosepion lycidas (assembly GCA_963932145.1). Taxonomy (NCBI): domain Eukaryota; kingdom Metazoa; phylum Mollusca; class Cephalopoda; order Sepiida; family Sepiidae; genus Acanthosepion; species Acanthosepion lycidas. The sequence goes on from OZ010611.1 coordinate 27,942,987, forward strand.
ATTCATTCCGACTCTCTCTCTTCCCGTCTTATTTATTCATTCCGACTCTCTCTCTTCCCGTCTTATTTATTCATTCCGACTCTCTCTCTCTCCCCGTCTTATTCATTTATTCCAACTCTCTCTCTTCCCGTCTTATTTATTCATTCCGACTCTCTCTCTTCCCGTCTTATTTATTCATTCCGACTCTCTCTCTTCCCGTCTTATTTATTCATTCCGACTCTCTCTCTCTCCCCGTCTTATTCATTTATTCCAACTCTCTCTCTTCCCGTCTTATTTATTCATTCCGACTCTCTCTCTTCCCGTCTTATTTATTCATTCCGACTCTCTCTCTTCCCGTCTTATTTATTCATTCCGACTCTCTCTCTCTCCCCGTCTTATTCATTTATTCCAACTCTCTCTCTTCCAGTCTTATTTATTCATTCCGACTCTCTCTCTTCCCGTCTTATTTATTCATTCCGACTCTCTCTCTTCCCGTCTTATTTATTCATTCCGACTCTCTCTCTTCCAGTCTTATTTATTCATTCCGACTCTCTCTCTTCCAGTCTTATTTATTCATTCCGACTCTCTCTCTTCCCGTCTTATTTATTCATTCCGACTCTCTCTCTCTCCCCGTCTTATTCATTTATTCCAACTCTCTCTCTTCCCGTCTTATTTATTCATTCCGACTCTCTCTCTTCCCGTCTTATTTATTCATTCCGACTCTCTCTCTTCCCGTCTTATTTATTCATTCCGACTCTCTCTCTCTCCCCGTCTTATTCATTTATTCCAACTCTCTCTCTTCCCGTCTTATTTATTCATTCCGACTCTCTCTCTTCCCGTCTTATTTATTCATTCCGACTCTCTCTCTTCCCGTCTTATTTATTCATTCCGACTCTCTCTCTTCCAGTCTTATTTATTCATTCCGACTCTCTCTCTTCCAGTCTTATTTATTCATTCCGACTCTCTCTCTTCCCGTCTTATTTATTCATTCCGACTCTCTCTCTCTCCCCGTCTTATTCATTTATTCCAACTCTCTCTCTTCCCGTCTTATTTATTCATTCCGACTCTCTCTCTTCCCGTCTTATTTATTCATTCCGACTCTCTCTCTCTTCCCGTCTTATTTATTCCTTCTGACTCTCTCTCTTCCCGTCTTATTTATTTATTACAACTCTTTCTCTTCCCGTCTTTTTTATTCATTCCGACTCTCTCTCTTCCCGTCTTATTTATTCATTCCGACTCTCTCTCTCTCCCCGTCTTATTCATTTATTCCAACTCTCTCTCTTCCAGTCTTATTTATTCATTCCGACTCTCTCTCTTCCCGTCTTATTTATTTATTACAACTCTTTCTCTTCCCGTCTTTTTTATTCATTCCGACTCTCTCTCTTCCCGTCTTATTTATTCATTCCGACTCTCTCTCTCTCCCCGTCTTATTCATTTATTCCAACTCTCTCTCTTCCCGTCTTATTTATTCATTCCGACTCTCTCTCTTCCCGTCTTATTTATTCATTCCGACTCTCTCTCTCTTCCCGTCTTATTTATTCATTCCGACTCTCTCTCTTCCCGTCTTATTTATTCATTCCAACTCTCTCTCTTCCCGTCTTATTTATTCATTCCGACTCTCTCTCTTCCCGTCTTATTTATTCATTCCGACTCTCTCTCTTCACGTCTTTTTTATTCATTCCGACTCTCTCTCTCTTCTCGTCTTATTTATTCATTCCGACTCTCTCTCTCCCCGTCTTATTCATTTATTCCAACTCTCTCTCTTCCCGTCTTATTTATTCATTCCGACTCTCTCTCTTCCCGTCTTATTTATTCATTCCGACTCTCTCTCTCTCCCCGTCTTATTCATTTATTCCAACTCTCTCTCTTCCAGTCTTATTTATTCATTCCGACTCTCTCTCTTCCCGTCTTATTTATTCATTCCGACTCTCTCTCTCTTCCCGTCTTATTTATTCCTTCTGACTCTCTCTCTTCCCGTCTTATTTATTTATTACAACTCTTTCTCTTCCCGTCTTTTTTATTCATTCCGACTCTCTCTCTTCCCGTCTTATTTATTCATTCCGACTCTCTCTCTCTCCCCGTCTTATTCATTTATTCCAACTCTCTCTCTTCCCGTCTTATTTATTCATTCCGACTCTCTCTCTTCCCGTCTTATTCATTTATTCCAACTCTCTCTCTTCCCGTCTTATTTATTCATTCCGACTCTCTCTCTTCCCGTCTTATTTATTTATTACAACTTTTTCTCTTCCCGTCTTTTTTATTCATTCCGACTCTCTCTCTTCCCGTCTTATTTATTCATTCCGACTCTCTCTCTCCCCGTCTTATTCATTTATTCCAACTCTCTCTCTTCCCGTCTTATTTATTCATTCCGACTCTCTCTCTTCCCGTCTTATTTATTCATTCCGACTCTCTCTCTCTCCCCGTCTTATTCATTTATTCCAACTCTCTCTCTTCCAGTCTTATTTATTCATTCCGACTCTCTCTCTTCCCGTCTTATTTATTCATTCCGACTCTCTCTCTCTTCCCGTCTTATTTATTCCTTCTGACTCTCTCTCTTCCCGTCTTATTTATTTATTACAACTCTTTCTCTTCCCGTCTTTTTTATTCATTCCGACTCTCTCTCTTCCCGTCTTATTTATTCATTCCGACTCTCTCTCTCTCCCCGTCTTATTCATTTATTCCAACTCTCTCTCTTCCAGTCTTATTTATTCATTCCGACTCTCTCTCTTCCCGTCTTATTTATTTATTACAACTCTTTCTCTTCCCGTCTTTTTTATTCATTCCGACTCTCTCTCTTCCCGTCTTATTTATTCATTCCGACTCTCTCTCTCTCCCCGTCTTATTCATTTATTCCAACTCTCTCTCTTCCCGTCTTATTTATTCATTCCGACTCTCTCTCTCTCCCCGTCTTATTCATTTATTCCAACTCTCTCTCTTCCAGTCTTATTTATTCATTCCGACTCTCTCTCTTCCCGTCTTATTTATTCATTCCGACTCTCTCTCTTCCAGTCTTATTTATTCATTCCGACTCTCTCTCTTCCAGTCTTATTTATTCATTCCGACTCTCTCTCTTCCCGTCTTATTTATTCATTCCGACTCTCTCTCTCTCCCCGTCTTATTCATTTATTCCAACTCTCTCTCTTCCAGTCTTATTTATTCATTCCGACTCTCTCTCTTCCCGTCTTATTTATTCATTCCGACTCTCTCTCTTCCCGTCTTATTTATTCATTCCGACTCTCTCTCTTCCAGTCTTATTTATTCATTCCGACTCTCTCTCTTCCAGTCTTATTTATTCATTCCGACTCTCTCTCTTCCCGTCTTATTTATTCATTCCGACTCTCTCTCTCTCCCCGTCTTATTCATTTATTCCAACTCTCTCTCTTCCCGTCTTATTTATTCATTCCGACTCTCTCTCTTCCCGTCTTATTTATTCATTCCGACTCTCTCTCTCTTCCCGTCTTATTCATTTATTCCAACTCTCTCTCTTCCAGTCTTATTTATTCATTCCGACTCTCTCTCTTCCCGTCTTATTTATTCATTCCGACTCTCTCTCTCTTCCCGTCTTATTTATTCCTTCTGACTCTCTCTCTTCCCGTCTTATTTATTTATTACAACTCTTTCTCTTCCCGTCTTTTTTATTCATTCCGACTCTCTCTCTTCCCGTCTTATTTATTCATTCCGACTCTCTCTCTCTCCCCGTCTTATTCATTTATTCCAACTCTCTCTCTTCCAGTCTTATTTATTCATTCCGACTCTCTCTCTTCCCGTCTTATTTATTTATTACAACTCTTTCTCTTCCCGTCTTTTTTATTCATTCCGACTCTCTCTCTTCCCGTCTTATTTATTCATTCCGACTCTCTCTCTCTCCCCGTCTTATTCATTTATTCCAACTCTCTCTCTTCCAGTCTTATTTATTCATTCCGACTCTCTCTCTTCCCGTCTTATTTATTTATTACAACTCTTTCTCTTCCCGTCTTTTTTATTCATTCCGACTCTCTCTCTTCCCGTCTTATTTATTCATTCCGACTCTCTCTCTCTCCCCGTCTTATTCATTTATTCCAACTCTCTCTCTTCCAGTCTTATTTATTCATTCCGACTCTCTCTCTTCCCGTCTTATTTATTTATTACAACTCTTTCTCTTCCCGTCTTTTTTATTCATTCCGACTCTCTCTCTTCCCGTCTTATTTATTCATTCCGACTCTCTCTCTCTCCCCGTCTTATTCATTTATTCCAACTCTCTCTCTTCCAGTCTTATTTATTCATTCCGACTCTCTCTCTTCCCGTCTTATTTATTTATTACAACTCTTTCTCTTCCCGTCTTTTTTATTCATTCCGACTCTCTCTCTTCCCGTCTTATTTATTCATTCCGACTCTCTCTCTCTCCCCGTCTTATTCATTTATTCCAACTCTCTCTCTTCCAGTCTTATTTATTCATTCCGACTCTCTCTCTTCCCGTCTTATTTATTCATTCCGACTCTCTCTCTCTCCCCGTCTTATTCATTTATTCCAACTCTCTCTCTTCCAGTCTTATTTATTCATTCCGACTCTCTCTCTTCCCGTCTTATTTATTTATTACAACTCTTTCTCTTCCCGTCTTTTTTATTCATTCCGACTCTCTCTCTTCCCGTCTTATTTATTCATTCCGACTCTCTCTCTCTCCCCGTCTTATTCATTTATTCCAACTCTCTCTCTTCCCGTCTTATTTATTCATTCCGACTCTCTCTCTTCCCGTCTTATTTATTCATTCCGACTCTCTCTCTCTCCCCGTCTTATTCATTTATTCCAACTCTCTCTCTTCCAGTCTTATTTATTCATTCCGACTCTCTCTCTTCCCGTCTTATTTATTTATTACAACTCTTTCTCTTCCCGTCTTTTTTATTCATTCCGACTCTCTCTCTTCCCGTCTTATTTATTCATTCCGACTCTCTCTCTCTCCCCGTCTTATTCATTTATTCCAACTCTCTCTCTTCCCGTCTTATTTATTCATTCCGACTCTCTCTCTTCCCGTCTTATTTATTCATTCCGACTCTCTCTCTCTCCCCGTCTTATTCATTTATTCCAACTCTCTCTCTTCCAGTCTTATTTATTCATTCCGACTCTCTCTCTTCCCGTCTTATTTATTTATTACAACTCTTTCTCTTCCCGTCTTTTTTATTCATTCCGACTCTCTCTCTTCCCGTCTTATTTATTCATTCCGACTCTCTCTCTCTCCCCGTCTTATTCATTTATTCCAACTCTCTCTCTTCCAGTCTTATTTATTCATTCCGACTCTCTCTCTTCCCGTCTTTTTTATTCATTCCGACTCTCTCTCTCTTCTCGTCTTATTTATTCCTTCTGACTCTCTCTCTTCCCGTCTTATTTATTTATTACAACTCTTTCTCTTCCCGTCTTTTTTATTCATTCCGACTCTCTCTCTTCCCGTCTTATTTATTCCTTCTGACTCTCTCTCTTCCCGTCTTATTTATTTATTACAACTTTTTCTCTTCCCGTCTTTTTTATTCATTCCGACTCTCTCTCTCTTCTCGTCTTATTTATTTATTACAACTTTTTCTCTTCCAGTCTTATTTATTCATTCCAACTCTCTCTCTTCCAGTCTTATTTATTCCTTCTGACTCTCTCTCATCCCGTCTTATTTATTTATTACAACTCTTTCTCTTCCCGTCTTATTTATTCATTCCGACTCTCTCTCTCTTCCCGTCTTATTTATTCCTTCTGACTCTCTCTCTTCCCGTCTTATTTATTTATTACAACTTTTTCTCTTCCCGTCTTATTTATTCATTCCGACTCTCTCTCTTCCCGTCTTATTTATTCCTTCTGACTCTCTCTCTTCCCGTCTTATTTATTTATTACAACTCTTTCTCTTCCCGTCTTTTTTATTCATTCCGACTCTCTCTCTTCCCGTCTTATTTATTCATTCCGACTCTCTCTCTCTTCTCGTCTTATTTATTCCTTCTGACTCTCTCTCTTCCCGTCTTATTTATTCATTCCGACTCTCTCTCTCTTCCCGTCTTATTTATTTATTACAACTCTTTCTCTTCCCGTCTTTTTTATTCATTCCGACTCTCTCTCTTCCCGTCTTATTTATTTATTACAACTCTTTCTCTTCCCGTCTTTTTTATTCATTCCGACTCTCTCTCTCTTCTCGTCTTATTTATTCCTTCTGACTCTCTCTCTTCCCGTCTTATTTATTCATTCCAACTCTCTCTCATCCCGTCTTATTTATTTATTACAACTCTTTCTCTTCCCGTCTTATTTATTCATTCCGACTCTCTCTCTTCACGTCTTTTTTATTCATTCCGACTCTCTCTCTCTTCACGTCTTATTTATTCATTCCGACTCTCTCTCTCTTCCCGTCTTATTTATTCCTTCTGACTCTCTCTCATCCCGTCTTATTTATTTATTACAACTCTTTCTCTTCCCGTCTTTTTTATTCATTCCGACTCTCTCTCTTCCCGTCTTATTTATTCCTTCTGACTCTCTCTCTTCCCGTCTTATTTATTTATTACAACTCTTTCTCTTCCCGTCTTATTTATTCATTCCGACTCTCTCTCTTCACGTCTTTTTTATTCATTCCGACTCTCTCTCTCTTCACGTCTTATTTATTCATTCCGACTCTCTCTCTCTTCCCGTCTTATTTATTCCTTCTGACTCTCTCTCTTCCCGTCTTATTTATTTATTACAACTCTTTCTCTTCCCGTCTTATTTATTCATTCCGACTCTCTCTCTTCCCGTCTTATTTATTCATTCCGACTCTCTCTCTCTTCCCGTCTTATTTATTTATTACAACTCTTTCTCTTCCCGTCTTTTTTATTCATTCCGACTCTCTCTCTTCCCGTCTTATTTATTCATTCCGACTCTTTCTCTTCCCGTCTTTTTTATTCATTCCGACTCTCTCTCTTCCCGTCTTATTTATTCCTTCTGACTCTCTCTCTTCCCGTCTTATTTATTTATTACAACTCTTTCTCTTCCCGTCTTTTTTATTCATTCCGACTCTCTCTCTTCCCGTCTTATTTATTCATTCCGACTCTCTCTCTCTTCTCGTCTTATTTATTCCTTCTGACTCTCTCTCTTCCCGTCTTATTTATTCATTCCAACTCTCTCTCATCCCGTCTTATTTATTTATTACAACTCTTTCTCTTCCCGTCTTATTTATTCATTCCGACTCTCTCTCTTCACGTCTTTTTTATTCATTCCGACTCTCTCTCTCTTCACGTCTTATTTATTCATTCCGACTCTCTCTCTCTTCCCGTCTTATTTATTCCTTCTGACTCTCTCTCATCCCGTCTTATTTATTTATTACAACTCTTTCTCTTCCCGTCTTATTTATTCATTCCGACTCTCTCTCTTCCCGTCTTATTTATTCATTCCGACTCTCTCTCTCTTCCCGTCTTATTTATTCCTTCTGACTCTCTCTCTTCACGTCTTATTTATTCATTCCGACTCTCTCTCTCTTCCCGTCTTATTTATTCCTTCTGACTCTCTCTCTTCCCGTCTTATTTATTTATTACAACTTTTTCTCTTCCCGTCTTTTTTATTCATTCCGACTCTCTCTCTCTTCCCGTCTTATTTATTCATTCCGACTCTCTCTCTCTTCTCGTCTTATTTATTCCTTCTGACTCTCTCTCTTCCCGTCTTATTTATTCATTCCAACTCTCTCTCATCCCGTCTTATTTATTTATTACAACTCTTTCTCTTCCCGTCTTATTTATTCATTCCGACTCTCTCTCTTCACGTCTTTTTTATTCATTCCGACTCTCTCTCTCTTCACGTCTTATTTATTCATTCCGACTCTCTCTCTCTTCCCGTCTTATTTATTCCTTCTGACTCTCTCTCTTCCCGTCTTATTTATTTATTACAACTCTTTCTCTTCCCGTCTTTTTTATTCATTCCGACTCTCTCTCTTCCCGTCTTATTTATTCCTTCTGACTCTCTCTCTTCCCGTCTTATTTATTTATTACAACTCTTTCTCTTCCCGTCTTATTTATTCATTCCGACTCTCTCTCTTCACGTCTTTTTTA
>OZ010611.1:27951183-27996183 GCA_963932145.1 Acanthosepion lycidas
CTCTTCCCGTCTTATTTATTCATTCCGACTCTCTCTCTTCCCGTCTTATTTATTCATTCCGACTCTCTCTCTCTTCACGTCTTATTTAATCCTTCTGACTCTCTCTCTTCCCGTCTTATTTATTCATTCCGACTCTCTCTCTTCCCGTCTTATTTATTCCTTCTGACTCTCTCTCTTCCCGTCTTATTTATTCCTTCTGACTCTCTCTCTTCCCGTCTTATTTATTCATTCCGACTCTCTCTCTTCCCGTCTTATTTATTCATTCCGACTCTCTCTCTTCCCGTCTTATTTATTCATTCCGACTCTCTCTCTTCCCGTCTTATTTATTCATTCCGACTCTCTCTCTTCCCGTCTTATTTATTCCTTCTGACTCTCTCTCTTCCGTCTTATTTATTCATTCCGACTCTCTCTCATCCCGTCTTATTTATTCATTCCGACTCTCTCTCTTCCCGTCTTATTTATTCATTCCGACTCTCTCTCTTCCCGTCTTATTTATTCATTCCGACTCTCTCTCTTCCCGTCTTATTTATTCATTCCGACTCTCTCTCATCCCGTCTTATTTATTCATTCCGACTCTCTCTCTTCCCGTCTTATTTATTCATTCCGACTCTCTCTCTTCCCGTCTTATTTATTCATTCCGACTCTCTCTCTTCCCGTCTTATTTATTCATTCCGACTCTCTCTCATCCCGTCTTATTTATTCATTCCGACTCTCTCTCTTCCCGTCTTATTTATTCATTCCGACTCTCTCTCTTCCCGTCTTATTTATTCCTTCTGACTCTCTCTCATCCCGTCTTATTTATTCATTCCGACTCTCTCTCATCCCGTCTTATTTATTCATTCCGACTCTCTCTCTTCCCGTCTTATTTATTCATTCCGACTCTCTCTCTTCCCGTCTTATTTATTCATTCCGACTCTCTCTCTTCCCGTCTTATTTATTCATTCCGACTCTCTCTCATCCCGTCTTATTTATTCATTCCGACTCTCTCTCTTCCCGTCTTATTTATTCATTCCGACTCTCTCTCTTCCCGTCTTATTTATTCCTTCTGACTCTCTCTCATCCCGTCTTATTTATTCATTCCGACTCTCTCTCTTCCCGTCTTATTTATTCCTTCTGACTCTCTCTCTTCCCGTCTTATTTATTCATTCCGACTCTCTCTCATCCCGTCTTATTTATTCATTCCGACTCTCTCTCTTCCCGTCTTATTTATTCATTCCGACTCTCTCTCTTCCCGTCTTATTTATTCATTCCGACTCTCTCTCTTCCCGTCTTATTTATTCATTCCGACTCTCTCTCTCTTCCCGTCTTATTTATTCATTCCGACTCTCTCTCTTCCCGTCTTATTTATTCATTCCGACTCTCTCTCTCTTCACGTCTTATTTATTCATTCCGACTCTCTCTCTTCCCGTCTTATTTATTCATTCCGACTCTCTCTCTCTTCACGTCTTATTTATTCCTTCTGACTCTCTCTCATCCCGTCTTATTTATTCATTCCGACTCTCTCTCTTCCCGTCTTATTTATTCATTCCGACTCTCTCTCTTCCCGTCTTATTTAATCCTTCTGACTCTCTCTCATCCCGTCTTATTTATTCATTCCGACTCTCTCTCTCTTCCCGTCTTATTTATTCATTCCGACTCTCTCTCTTCCCGTCTTATTTATTCATTCCGACTCTCTCTCTTCCCGTCTTATTTATTCATTCCGACTCTCTCTCTTCCCGTCTTATTTATTCATTCCGACTCTCTCTCTTCCCGTCTTATTTATTCCTTCTGACTCTCTCTCATCCCGTCTTATTTATTCATTCCGACTCTCTCTCTTCCCGTCTTATTTAATCCTTCCTGACTCTCTCTCATCCCGTCTTATTTATTCATTCCGACTCTCTCTCTCTTCCCGTCTTATTTATTCATTCCGACTCTCTCTCTTCCCGTCTTATTTATTCATTCCGACTCTCTCTCTTCCCGTCTTATTTATTCCTTCTGACTCTCTCTCATCCCGTCTTATTTATTCATTCCGACTCTCTCTCTTCCCGTCTTATTTAATCCTTCTGACTCTCTCTCATCCCGTCTTATTTATTCATTCCGACTCTCTCTCTCTTCCCGTCTTATTTATTCATTCCGACTCTCTCTCTTCCCGTCTTATTTATTCATTCCGACTCTCTCTCTTCCCGTCTTATTTATTCATTCCGACTCTCTCTCTTCCCGTCTTATTTATTCATTCCGACTCTCTCTCATCCCGTCTTATTTATTCATTCCGACTCTCTCTCATCCCGTCTTATTTATTCATTCCGACTCTCTCTCTTCCCGTCTTATTTATTCATTCCGACTCTCTCTCTTCCCGTCTTATTTATTCATTCCGACTCTCTCTCTTCCCGTCTTATTTATTCATTCCGACTCTCTCTCTTCCCGTCTTATTTATTCATTCCGACTCTCTCTCTTCCCGTCTTATTTAATCCTTCTGACTCTCTCTCATCCCGTCTTATTTATTCATTCCGACTCTCTCTCTCTTCCCGTCTTATTTATTCATTCCGACTCTCTCTCTTCCCGTCTTATTTATTCATTCCGACTCTCTCTCTTCCCGTCTTATTTATTCCTTCTGACTCTCTCTCATCCCGTCTTATTTATTCATTCCGACTCTCTCTCTTCCCGTCTTATTTAATCCTTCTGACTCTCTCTCATCCCGTCTTATTTATTCATTCCGACTCTCTCTCTCTTCCCGTCTTATTTATTCATTCCGACTCTCTCTCTTCCCGTCTTATTTATTCATTCCGACTCTCTCTCTTCCCGTCTTATTTATTCATTCCGACTCTCTCTCTTCCCGTCTTATTTATTCATTCCGACTCTCTCTCATCCCGTCTTATTTATTCATTCCGACTCTCTCTCATCCCGTCTTATTTATTCATTCCGACTCTCTCTCTTCCCGTCTTATTTATTCATTCCGACTCTCTCTCTTCCCGTCTTATTTATTCATTCCGACTCTCTCTCTTCCCGTCTTATTTATTCATTCCGACTCTCTCTCTTCCCGTCTTATTTATTCCTTCTGACTCTCTCTCTTCCCGTCTTATTTATTCATTCCGACTCTCTCTCTTCCCGTCTTATTTATTCATTCCGACTCTCTCTCTTCCCGTCTTATTTATTCATTCCGACTCTCTCTCTTCCCGTCTTATTTATTCATTCCGACTCTCTCTCTTCCCGTCTTATTTATTCATTCCGACTCTCTCTCTCTTCACGTCTTATTTATTCCTTCTGACTCTCTCTCTTCCCGTCTTATTTATTCATTCCGACTCTCTCTCTTCCCGTCTTATTTATTCCTTCTGACTCTCTCTCTTCCCGTCTTATTTATTCATTCCGACTCTCTCTCATCCCGTCTTATTTATTCATTCCGACTCTCTCTCTTCCCGTCTTATTTATTCATTCCGACTCTCTCTCTTCCCGTCTTATTTATTCATTCCGACTCTCTCTCTCTTCACGTCTTATTTAATCCTTCTGACTCTCTCTCTTCCCGTCTTATTTATTCATTCCGACTCTCTCTCTTCCCGTCTTATTTATTCCTTCTGACTCTCTCTCTTCCCGTCTTATTTATTCCTTCTGACTCTCTCTCTTCCCGTCTTATTTATTCATTCCGACTCTCTCTCTTCCCGTCTTATTTATTCATTCCGACTCTCTCTCTTCCCGTCTTATTTATTCATTCCGACTCTCTCTCTTCCCGTCTTATTTATTCATTCCGACTCTCTCTCTTCCCGTCTTATTTATTCATTCCGACTCTCTCTCTTCCCGTCTTATTTATTCATTCCGACTCTCTCTCTTCCCGTCTTATTTATTCCTTCTGACTCTCTCTCTTCCCGTCTTATTTATTCATTCCGACTCTCTCTCTTCCCGTCTTATTTATTCATTCCGACTCTCTCTCATCCCGTCTTATTCATTCATTCCGACTCTCTCTCTTCCCGTCTTATTTATTCATTCCGACTCTCTCTCTTCCCGTCTTATTTATTCATTCCGACTCTCTCTCTCTTCACGTCTTATTTATTCCTTCTGACTCTCTCTCTTCCCGTCTTATTTATTCATTCCGACTCTCTCTCTTCCCGTCTTATTTATTCCTTCTGACTCTCTCTCTTCCCGTCTTATTTATTCATTCCGACTCTCTCTCTTCCCGTCTTATTTATTCATTCCGACTCTCTCTCTTCCCGTCTTATTTATTCATTCCGACTCTCTCTCTTCCCGTCTTATTTATTCATTCCGACTCTCTCTCTCTTCACGTCTTATTTAATCCTTCTGACTCTCTCTCTTCCCGTCTTATTTATTCATTCCGACTCTCTCTCTTCCCGTCTTATTTATTCCTTCTGACTCTCTCTCTTCCCGTCTTATTTATTCATTCCGACTCTCTCTCATCCCGTCTTATTTATTCATTCCGACTCTCTCTCATCCCGTCTTATTTATTCATTCCGACTCTCTCTCTTCCCGTCTTATTTATTCATTCCGACTCTCTCTCTTCCCGTCTTATTTATTCATTCCGACTCTCTCTCTTCCCGTCTTATTTATTCATTCCGACTCTCTCTCTTCCCGTCTTATTTATTCCTTCTGACTCTCTCTCATCCCGTCTTATTTATTCATTCCGACTCTCTCTCTTCCCGTCTTATTTAATCCTTCTGACTCTCTCTCATCCCGTCTTATTTATTCATTCCGACTCTCTCTCTCTTCCCGTCTTATTTATTCATTCCGACTCTCTCTCTTCCCGTCTTATTTATTCATTCCGACTCTCTCTCTTCCCGTCTTATTTATTCCTTCTGACTCTCTCTCATCCCGTCTTATTTATTCATTCCGACTCTCTCTCTTCCCGTCTTATTTAATCCTTCTGACTCTCTCTCATCCCGTCTTATTTATTCATTCCGACTCTCTCTCTCTTCCCGTCTTATTTATTCATTCCGACTCTCTCTCTTCCCGTCTTATTTATTCATTCCGACTCTCTCTCTTCCCGTCTTATTTATTCATTCCGACTCTCTCTCTTCCCGTCTTATTTATTCATTCCGACTCTCTCTCTTCCCGTCTTATTTATTCATTCCGACTCTCTCTCATCCCGTCTTATTTATTCATTCCGACTCTCTCTCTTCCCGTCTTATTTATTCATTCCGACTCTCTCTCATCCCGTCTTATTTATTCATTCCGACTCTCTCTCTTCCCGTCTTATTTATTCATTCCGACTCTCTCTCTTCCCGTCTTATTTATTCATTCCGACTCTCTCTCTTCCCGTCTTATTTATTCATTCCGACTCTCTCTCTCTTCCCGTCTTATTTATTCATTCCGACTCTCTCTCTTCCCGTCTTATTTATTCATTCCGACTCTCTCTCTCTTCACGTCTTATTTATTCATTCCGACTCTCTCTCTTCCCGTCTTATTTATTCATTCCGACTCTCTCTCTCTTCACGTCTTATTTATTCCTTCTGACTCTCTCTCATCCCGTCTTATTTATTCATTCCGACTCTCTCTCTCATCCCGTCTTATTTATTCATTCCGACTCTCTCTCTTCCCGTCTTATTTATTCATTCCGACTCTCTCTCTTCCCGTCTTATTTAATCCTTCTGACTCTCTCTCATCCCGTCTTATTTATTCATTCCGACTCTCTCTCTCTTCCCGTCTTATTTATTCATTCCGACTCTCTCTCTTCCCGTCTTATTTATTCATTCCGACTCTCTCTCTTCCCGTCTTATTTATTCATTCCGACTCTCTCTCTTCCCGTCTTATTTATTCATTCCGACTCTCTCTCTTCCCGTCTTATTTATTCCTTCTGACTCTCTCTCTTCCCGTCTTATTTATTCATTCCGACTCTCTCTCTTCCCGTCTTATTTATTCCTTCTGACTCTCTCTCATCCCGTCTTATTTATTCATTCCGACTCTCTCTCTTCCCGTCTTATTTAATCCTTCTGACTCTCTCTCATCCCGTCTTATTTATTCATTCCGACTCTCTCTCTCTTCCCGTCTTATTTATTCATTCCGACTCTCTCTCTTCCCGTCTTATTTATTCATTCCGACTCTCTCTCTTCCCGTCTTATTTATTCATTCCGACTCTCTCTCTTCCCGTCTTATTTATTCATTCCGACTCTCTCTCTTCCCGTCTTATTTATTCATTCCGACTCTCTCTCATCCCGTCTTATTTATTCATTCCGACTCTCTCTCTTCCCGTCTTATTTATTCATTCCGACTCTCTCTCATCCCGTCTTATTTATTCATTCCGACTCTCTCTCTTCCCGTCTTATTTATTCATTCCGACTCTCTCTCTTCCCGTCTTATTTATTCATTCCGACTCTCTCTCTTCCCGTCTTATTTATTCATTCCGACTCTCTCTCTCTTCCCGTCTTATTTATTCATTCCGACTCTCTCTCTTCCCGTCTTATTTATTCATTCCGACTCTCTCTCTCTTCACGTCTTATTTATTCATTCCGACTCTCTCTCTTCCCGTCTTATTTATTCATTCCGACTCTCTCTCTCTTCACGTCTTATTTATTCCTTCTGACTCTCTCTCATCCCGTCTTATTTATTCATTCCGACTCTCTCTCTTCCCGTCTTATTTATTCATTCCGACTCTCTCTCTTCCCGTCTTATTTAATCCTTCTGACTCTCTCTCATCCCGTCTTATTTATTCATTCCGACTCTCTCTCTCTTCCCGTCTTATTTATTCCTTCTGACTCTCTCTCATCCCGTCTTATTTATTCATTCCGACTCTCTCTCTTCCCGTCTTATTTATTCATTCCGACTCTCTCTCTCTTCACGTCTTATTTATTCATTCCGACTCTCTCTCATCCCGTCTTATTTATTTATTACAACTCTTTCTCTTCCCGTCTTATTTATTCATTCCGACTCTCTCTCTTCCCGTCTTATTTATTCCTTCTGACTCTCTCTCATCCCGTCTTATTTATTCATTCCGACTCTCTCTCTTCCCGTCTTATTTATTCATTCCGACTCTCTCTCTCTTCACGTCTTATTTATTCATTCCGACTCTCTCTCATCCCGTCTTATTTATTTATTACAACTCTTTCTCTTCCCGTCTTATTTATTCATTCCGACTCTCTCTCTTCCCGTCTTATTTATTCATTCCGACTCTCTCTCTCTTCCCGTCTTATTTATTCCTTCTGACTCTCTCTCATCCCGTCTTATTTATTTATTACAACTCTTTCTCTTCCCGTCTTATTTATTCATTCCGACTCTCTCTCTTCCCGTCTTATTTATTCATTCCGACTCTCTCTCTCTTCCCGTCTTATTTATTCCTTCTGACTCTCTCTCATCCCGTCTTATTTATTCATTCCGACTCTCTCTCTTCCCGTCTTATTTATTCATTCCGACTCTCTCTCTCTTCACGTCTTATTTATTCATTCCGACTCTCTCTCATCCCGTCTTATTTATTTATTACAACTCTTTCTCTTCCCGTCTTATTTATTCATTCCGACTCTCTCTCTTCACGTCTTATTTATTCCTTCTGACTCTCTCTCTCTTCCCGTCTTATTTATTCCTTCTGACTCTCTCTCTTCCCGTCTTATTTATTTATTACAACTTTTTCTCTTCCCGTCTTTTTTATTCATTCCGACTCTCTCTCTTCCCGTCTTATTTATTCATTCCGACTCTCTCTCTCTTCCCGTCTTATTTATTCATTCCGACTCTCTCTCTCTTCTCGTCTTATTTATTCATTCCAACTCTCTCTCTTCCCGTCTTATTTATTTATTACAACTCTTTCTCTTCCCGTCTTTTTTATTCATTCCGACTCTCTCTCTTCCCGTCTTATTTATTCCTTCTGACTCTCTCTCTTCCCGTCTTATTTATTTATTCCAACTCTCTCTCTTCCAGTCTTATTTATTCATTCCGACTCTCTCTCTTCCCGTCTTATTTATTCATTCCGACTCTCTCTCTCTTCCCGTCTTATTTATTCATTCCGACTCTCTCTCTTCCCGTCTTATTTATTTATTACAACTCTTTCTCTTCCCGTCTTTTTTATTCATTCCGACTCTCTCTCTTCCCGTCTTATTTATTCCTTCTGACTCTCTCTCTTCCCGTCTTATTTATTTATTACAACTCTTTCTCTTCCCGTCTTTTTTATTCATTCCGACTCTCTCTCTTCCCGTCTTATTTATTCCTTCTGACTCTCTCTCTTCCCGTCTTATTTATTTATTACAACTCTTTCTCTTCCCGTCTTTTTTATTCATTCCGACTCTCTCTCTTCCCGTCTTATTTATTCATTCCGACTCTCTCTCTCTTCTCGTCTTATTTATTCCTTCTGACTCTCTCTCTTCCCGTCTTATCTATTCATTCCGACTCTCTCTCTTCCCGTCTTATTTATTCCTTCTGACTCTCTCTCTTCCCGTCTTATTTATTTATTCCAACTCTCTCTCTTCCAGTCTTATTTATTCATTCCGACTCTCTCTCTTCCCGTCTTATTTATTCATTCCGACTCTCTCTCTCTTCCCGTCTTATTTATTCATTCCGACTCTCTCTCTCTTCTCGTCTTATTTATTCCTTCTGACTCTCTCTCTTCCCGTCTTATCTATTCATTCCGACTCTCTCTCTTCCCGTCTTATTTATTCCTTCTGACTCTCTCTCTTCCCGTCTTATTTATTTATTCCAACTCTCTCTCTTCCAGTCTTATTTATTCATTCCGACTCTCTCTCTCTTCCCGTCTTATTTATTCATTCCGACTCTCTCTCTTCCCGTCTTATTTATTTATTACAACTCTTTCTCTTCCCGTCTTTTTTATTCATTCCGACTCTCTCTCTTCCCGTCTTATTTATTCCTTCTGACTCTCTCTCTTCCCGTCTTATTTATTTATTACAACTCTTTCTCTTCCCGTCTTTTTTATTCATTCCGACTCTCTCTCTTCCCGTCTTATTTATTCCTTCTGACTCTCTCTCTTCCCGTCTTATTTATTTATTACAACTCTTTCTCTTCCCGTCTTTTTTATTCATTCCGACTCTCTCTCTTCCCGTCTTATTTATTCCTTCTGACTCTCTCTCTTCCCGTCTTATTTATTTATTACAACTCTTTCTCTTCCCGTCTTTTTTATTCATTCCGACTCTCTCTCTTCCCGTCTTATTTATTCATTCCGACTCTCTCTCTCTTCTCGTCTTATTTATTCCTTCTGACTCTCTCTCTTCCCGTCTTATCTATTCATTCCGACTCTCTCTCTCTTCCCGTCTTATTTATTTATTACAACTCTTTCTCTTCCCGTCTTATTTATTCATTCCGACTCTCTCTCTCTTCCCGTCTTATTTATTCCTTCTGACTCTCTCTCTTCCCGTCTTATCTATTCATTCCGACTCTCTCTCTCTCCCCGTCTTATTTATTTATTACAACTCTTTCTCTTCCCGTCTTTTTTATTCATTCCGACTCTCTCTCTCTTCTCGTCTTATTTATTCATTCCGACTCTCTCTCTCTCTCCCCGTCTTATTTATTCATTCCAATTCTCTCTCTCCCCGTCTTATTTATTTATTACAACTCTTTCTCTTCCCGTCTTTTTTATTCATTCCGACTCTCTCTCTCTTCCCGTCTTATTTATTCATTCCGACTCTCTCTCTCTTCACGTCTTATTTATTCCTTCTGACTCTCTCTCTTCACGTCTTATTTATTCATTCCGACTCTCTCTCTTCCCGTCTTATTTATTTATTACAACTTTTTCTCTTCCCGTCTTTTTTATTCATTCCGACTCTCTCTCTTCCCGTCTTATTTATTCCTTCTGACTCTCTCTCTTCCCGTCTTATTTATTCATTCCGACTCTCTCTCTCTTCTCGTCTTATTTATTCCTTCTGACTCTCTCTCTTCCCGTCTTATTTATTCATTCCAACTCTCTCTCATCCCGTCTTATTTATTTATTACAACTCTTTCTCTTCCCGTCTTATTTATTCATTCCGACTCTCTCTCTTCCCGTCTTATTTATTCATTCCGACTCTCTCTCTCTTCCCGTCTTATTTATTCCTTCTGACTCTCTCTCTCTTCTCGTCTTATTTATTCCTTCTGACTCTCTCTCTTCCCGTCTTATTTATTCATTCCAACTCTCTCTCATCCCGTCTTATTTATTCCTTCTGACTCTCTCTCTTCCCGTCTTATTTATTCATTCCAACTCTCTCTCATCCCGTCTTATTTATTTATTACAACTTTTTCTCTTCCCGTCTTTTTTATTCATTCCGACTCTCTCTCTTCCCGTCTTATTTATTCCTTCTGACTCTCTCTCTTCCCGTCTTATTTATTCATTCCGACTCTCTCTCTCTTCTCGTCTTATTTATTCCTTCTGACTCTCTCTCTTCCCGTCTTATTTATTCATTCCAACTCTCTCTCATCCCGTCTTATTTATTTATTACAACTCTTTCTCTTCCCGTCTTTTTTATTCATTCCGACTCTCTCTCTCTTCCCGTCTTATTTATTCATTCCGACTCTCTCTCTCTTCTCGTCTTATTTATTCCTTCTGACTCTCTCTCTTCCCGTCTTATTTATTCATTCCAACTCTCTCTCATCCCGTCTTATTTATTTATTACAACTCTTTCTCTTCCCGTCTTATTTATTCATTCCGACTCTCTCTCTCTTCCAGTCTTATTTATTCCTTCTGACTCTCTCTCTTCCCGTCTTATTTATTCATTCCGACTCTCTCTCTCTTCTCGTCTTATTTATTCCTTCTGACTCTCTCTCTTCCCGTCTTATTTATTCATTCCAACTCTCTCTCATCCCGTCTTATTTATTTATTACAACTCTTTCTCTTCCCGTCTTATTTATTCATTCCGACTCTCTCTCTCTTCCAGTCTTATTTATTCCTTCTGACTCTCTCTCTTCCCGTCTTATTTATTCATTCCGACTCTCTCTCTCTTCTCGTCTTATTTATTCCTTCTGACTCTCTCTCTTCCCGTCTTATTTATTCATTCCAACTCTCTCTCATCCCGTCTTATTTATTTATTACAACTCTTTCTCTTCCCGTCTTATTTATTCATTCCGACTCTCTCTCTCTTCCAGTCTTATTTATTCCTTCTGACTCTCTCTCTTCCCGTCTTATTTATTCATTCCGACTCTCTTTCTCTTCCCGTCTTATTTATTCATTCCGACTCTCTCTCTTCCCGTCTTATTTATTCCTTCTGACTCTCTCTCTTCCCGTCTTATTTATTCATTCCGACTCTCTCTCTCTTCTCGTCTTATTTATTCCTTCTGACTCTCTCTCTTCCCGTCTTATTTATTCATTCCAACTCTCTCTCATCCCGTCTTATTTATTTATTACAACTCTTTCTCTTCCCGTCTTATTTATTCATTCCGACTCTCTCTCTCTTCCAGTCTTATTTATTCCTTCTGACTCTCTCTCTTCCCGTCTTATTTATTCATTCCGACTCTCTCTCTCTTCTCGTCTTATTTATTCCTTCTGACTCTCTCTCTTCCCGTCTTATTTATTCATTCCAACTCTCTCTCATCCCGTCTTATTTATTTATTACAACTCTTTCTCTTCCCGTCTTATTTATTCATTCCGACTCTCTCTCTCTTCCAGTCTTATTTATTCCTTCTGACTCTCTCTCTTCCCGTCTTATTTATTCATTCCGACTCTCTCTCTCTTCTCGTCTTATTTATTCCTTCTGACTCTCTCTCTTCCCGTCTTATTTATTCATTCCAACTCTCTCTCATCCCGTCTTATTTATTTATTACAACTCTTTCTCTTCCCGTCTTATTTATTCATTCCGACTCTCTCTCTTCCCGTCTTATTTATTCATTCCGACTCTCTCTCTCTTCCCGTCTTATTTATTCCTTCTGACTCTCTCTCTTCCCGTCTTATTTATTCATTACAACTCTCTCTCATCCCGTCTTATTTATTTATTACAACTCTCTCTCTTCCCGTCTTATTTATTCATTCCGACTCTCTCTCTCTTCCAGTCTTATTTATTCCTTCTGACTCTCTCTCTTCCCGTCTTATTTATTCATTCCGACTCTCTCTCTCTTCTCGTCTTATTTATTCCTTCTGACTCTCTCTCTTCCCGTCTTATTTATTCATTCCAACTCTCTCTCATCCCGTCTTATTTATTTATTACAACTCTTTCTCTTCCCGTCTTATTTATTCATTCCGACTCTCTCTCTTCCCGTCTTATTTATTCATTCCGACTCTCTCTCTCTTCCCGTCTTATTTATTCCTTCTGACTCTCTCTCTTCCCGTCTTATTTATTCATTCCGACTCTCTCTCTCTTCCAGTCTTATTTATTCCTTCTGACTCTCTCTCTTCCCGTCTTATTTATTCATTCCGACTCTCTCTCTCTTCTCGTCTTATTTATTCCTTCTGACTCTCTCTCTTCCCGTCTTATTTATTCATTCCAACTCTCTCTCATCCCGTCTTATTTATTTATTACAACTCTTTCTCTTCCCGTCTTATTTATTCATTCCGACTCTCTCTCTCTTCCAGTCTTATTTATTCCTTCTGACTCTCTCTCTTCCCGTCTTATTTATTCATTCCGACTCTCTCTCTCTTCTCGTCTTATTTATTCCTTCTGACTCTCTCTCTTCCCGTCTTATTTATTCATTCCAACTCTCTCTCATCCCGTCTTATTTATTTATTACAACTCTTTCTCTTCCCGTCTTATTTATTCATTCCGACTCTCTCTCTCTTCTCGTCTTATTTATTCATTCCGACTCTCTCTCTTCCCGTCTTATTTATTCCTTCTGACTCTCTCTCTTCCCGTCTTATTTATTCATTCCGACTCTCTCTCTCTTCTCGTCTTATTTATTCCTTCTGACTCTCTCTCTTCCCGTCTTATTTATTCATTCCAACTCTCTCTCATCCCGTCTTATTTATTTATTACAACTCTTTCTCTTCCCGTCTTATTTATTCATTCCGACTCTCTCTCTCTTCCAGTCTTATTTATTCCTTCTGACTCTCTCTCTTCCCGTCTTATTTATTCATTCCGACTCTCTCTCTCTTCTCGTCTTATTTATTCCTTCTGACTCTCTCTCTTCCCGTCTTATTTATTCATTCCGACTCTCTCTCTCTTCCAGTCTTATTTATTCCTTCTGACTCTCTCTCTTCCCGTCTTATTTATTCATTCCGACTCTCTCTCTCTTCTCGTCTTATTTATTCCTTCTGACTCTCTCTCTTCCCGTCTTATTTATTCATTCCAACTCTCTCTCATCCCGTCTTATTTATTTATTACAACTCTTTCTCTTCCCGTCTTATTTATTCATTCCGACTCTCTCTCTCTTCTCGTCTTATTTATTCATTCCGACTCTCTCTCTTCCCGTCTTATTTATTCCTTCTGACTCTCTCTCTTCCCGTCTTATTTATTCATTCCGACTCTCTCTCTCTTCTCGTCTTATTTATTCCTTCTGACTCTCTCTCTTCCCGTCTTATTTATTCATTCCAACTCTCTCTCATCCCGTCTTATTTATTTATTACAACTCTTTCTCTTCCCGTCTTATTTATTCATTCCGACTCTCTCTCTCTTCTCGTCTTATTTATTCATTCCGACTCTCTCTCTTCCCGTCTTATTTATTCCTTCTGACTCTCTCTCTTCCCGTCTTATTTATTCATTCCGACTCTCTCTCTCTTCTCGTCTTATTTATTCCTTCTGACTCTCTCTCTTCCCGTCTTATTTATTCATTCCAACTCTCTCTCATCCCGTCTTATTTATTTATTACAACTCTTTCTCTTCCCGTCTTATTTATTCATTCCGACTCTCTCTCTCTTCTCGTCTTATTTATTCCTTCTGACTCTCTCTCTTCCCGTCTTATTTATTCATTCCGACTCTCTCTCTCTTCTCGTCTTATTTATTCCTTCTGACTCTCTCTCTTCCCGTCTTATTTATTCATTCCAACTCTCTCTCATCCCGTCTTATTTATTTATTACAACTCTTTCTCTTCCCGTCTTATTTATTCATTCCGACTCTCTCTCTCTTCCAGTCTTATTTATTCCTTCTGACTCTCTCTCTTCCCGTCTTATTTATTCATTCCGACTCTCTCTCTCTTCTCGTCTTATTTATTCCTTCTGACTCTCTCTCTTCCCGTCTTATTTATTCATTCCAACTCTCTCTCATCCCGTCTTATTTATTTATTACAACTCTTTCTCTTCCCGTCTTATTTATTCATTCCGACTCTCTCTCTCTTCCAGTCTTATTTATTCCTTCTGACTCTCTCTCTTCCCGTCTTATTTATTCATTCCGACTCTCTCTCTCTTCTCGTCTTATTTATTCCTTCTGACTCTCTCTCTTCCCGTCTTATTTATTCATTCCAACTCTCTCTCATCCCGTCTTATTTATTTATTACAACTCTTTCTCTTCCCGTCTTATTTATTCATTCCGACTCTCTCTCTCTTCCAGTCTTATTTATTCCTTCTGACTCTCTCTCTTCCCGTCTTATTTATTCATTCCGACTCTCTTTCTCTTCCCGTCTTATTTATTCATTCCGACTCTCTCTCTTCCCGTCTTATTTATTCCTTCTGACTCTCTCTCTTCCCGTCTTATTTATTCATTCCGACTCTCTCTCTCTTCTCGTCTTATTTATTCCTTCTGACTCTCTCTCTTCCCGTCTTATTTATTCATTCCAACTCTCTCTCATCCCGTCTTATTTATTTATTACAACTCTTTCTCTTCCCGTCTTATTTATTCATTCCGACTCTCTCTCTCTTCCCGTCTTATTTATTCCTTCTGACTCTCTCTCTTCCCGTCTTATTTATTCATTCCAACTCTCTCTCATCCCGTCTTATTTATTTATTACAACTCTTTCTCTTCCCGTCTTATTTATTCATTCCGACTCTCTCTCTCTTCTCGTCTTATTTATTCCTTCTGACTCTCTCTCTTCCCGTCTTATTTATTCATTCCGACTCTCTCTCTCTTCTCGTCTTATTTATTCCTTCTGACTCTCTCTCTTCCCGTCTTATTTATTCATTCCAACTCTCTCTCATCCCGTCTTATTTATTTATTACAACTCTTTCTCTTCCCGTCTTATTTATTCATTCCGACTCTCTCTCTCTTCTCGTCTTATTTATTCCTTCTGACTCTCTCTCTTCCCGTCTTATTTATTCATTCCGACTCTCTCTCTCTTCTCGTCTTATTTATTCCTTCTGACTCTCTCTCTTCCCGTCTTATTTATTCATTCCGACTCTCTCTCTCTTCCCGTCTTATTTATTCATTCCGACTCTCTCTCTCTTCCCGTCTTATTTATTCATTCCGACTCTCTCTCATCCCGTCTTATTTATTTATTACAACTCTTTCTCTTCCCGTCTTATTTATTCATTCCGACTCTCTCTCTTCCCGTCTTATTTATTCATTCCGACTCTCTCTCTCTTCCCGTCTTATTTATTCATTCCGACTCTCTCTCTTCCCGTCTTATTTATTCATTCCGACTCTCTCTCTCTTCTCGTCTTATTTATTCATTCCGACTCTCTCTCTTCCCGTCTTATTTATTCCTTCTGACTCTCTCTCTTCCCGTCTTATTTATTCATTCCGACTCTCTCTCTTCCCGTCTTATTTATTCCTTCTGACTCTCTCTCTTCCCGTCTTATTTATTCATTCCGACTCTCTCTCTCTTCTCGTCTTATTTATTCCTTCTGACTCTCTCTCTTCCCGTCTTATTTATTCATTCCAACTCTCTCTCATCCCGTCTTATTTATTTATTACAACTCTTTCTCTTCCCGTCTTATTTATTCATTCCGACTCTCTCTCTTCCCGTCTTATTTATTCATTCCGACTCTCTCTCTCTTCCCGTCTTATTTATTCATTCCGACTCTCTCTCTTCCCGTCTTATTTATTCATTCCGACTCTCTCTCTCTTCTCGTCTTATTTATTCATTCCGACTCTCTCTCTTCCCGTCTTATTTATTCCTTCTGACTCTCTCTCTTCCCGTCTTATTTATTCATTCCGACTCTCTCTCTCTTCTCGTCTTATTTATTCCTTCTGACTCTCTCTCTTCCCGTCTTATTTATTCATTCCAACTCTCTCTCATCCCGTCTTATTTATTTATTACAACTCTTTCTCTTCCCGTCTTATTTATTCATTCCGACTCTCTCTCTCTTCCAGTCTTATTTATTCCTTCTGACTCTCTCTCTTCCCGTCTTATTTATTCATTCCGACTCTCTCTCTCTTCTCGTCTTATTTATTCCTTCTGACTCTCTCTCTTCCCGTCTTATTTATTCATTCCAACTCTCTCTCATCCCGTCTTATTTATTTATTACAACTCTTTCTCTTCCCGTCTTATTTATTCATTCCGACTCTCTCTCTCTTCCAGTCTTATTTATTCCTTCTGACTCTCTCTCTTCCCGTCTTATTTATTCATTCCGACTCTCTCTCTCTTCTCGTCTTATTTATTCCTTCTGACTCTCTCTCTTCCCGTCTTATTTATTCATTCCAACTCTCTCTCATCCCGTCTTATTTATTTATTACAACTCTTTCTCTTCCCGTCTTATTTATTCATTCCGACTCTCTCTCTCTTCCAGTCTTATTTATTCCTTCTGACTCTCTCTCTTCCCGTCTTATTTATTCATTCCGACTCTCTTTCTCTTCCCGTCTTATTTATTCATTCCGACTCTCTCTCTTCCCGTCTTATTTATTCCTTCTGACTCTCTCTCTTCCCGTCTTATTTATTCATTCCGACTCTCTCTCTCTTCTCGTCTTATTTATTCCTTCTGACTCTCTCTCTTCCCGTCTTATTTATTCATTCCAACTCTCTCTCATCCCGTCTTATTTATTTATTACAACTCTTTCTCTTCCCGTCTTATTTATTCATTCCGACTCTCTCTCTCTTCCCGTCTTATTTATTCCTTCTGACTCTCTCTCTTCCCGTCTTATTTATTCATTCCAACTCTCTCTCATCCCGTCTTATTTATTTATTACAACTCTTTCTCTTCCCGTCTTATTTATTCATTCCGACTCTCTCTCTCTTCCAGTCTTATTTATTCCTTCTGACTCTCTCTCTTCCCGTCTTATTTATTCATTCCGACTCTCTCTCTCTTCTCGTCTTATTTATTCCTTCTGACTCTCTCTCTTCCCGTCTTATTTATTCATTCCAACTCTCTCTCATCCCGTCTTATTTATTTATTACAACTCTTTCTCTTCCCGTCTTATTTATTCATTCCGACTCTCTCTCTCTTCTCGTCTTATTTATTCATTCCGACTCTCTCTCTTCCCGTCTTATTTATTCCTTCTGACTCTCTCTCTTCCCGTCTTATTTATTCATTCCGACTCTCTCTCTCTTCTCGTCTTATTTATTCCTTCTGACTCTCTCTCTTCCCGTCTTATTTATTCATTCCAACTCTCTCTCATCCCGTCTTATTTATTTATTACAACTCTTTCTCTTCCCGTCTTATTTATTCATTCCGACTCTCTCTCTCTTCTCGTCTTATTTATTCATTCCGACTCTCTCTCTTCCCGTCTTATTTATTCCTTCTGACTCTCTCTCTTCCCGTCTTATTTATTCATTCCGACTCTCTCTCTCTTCTCGTCTTATTTATTCCTTCTGACTCTCTCTCTTCCCGTCTTATTTATTCATTCCAACTCTCTCTCATCCCGTCTTATTTATTTATTACAACTCTTTCTCTTCCCGTCTTATTTATTCATTCCGACTCTCTCTCTCTTCTCGTCTTATTTATTCCTTCTGACTCTCTCTCTTCCCGTCTTATTTATTCATTCCAACTCTCTCTCATCCCGTCTTATTTATTTATTACAACTCTTTCTCTTCCCGTCTTATTTATTCATTCCGACTCTCTCTCTCTTCCAGTCTTATTTATTCCTTCTGACTCTCTCTCTTCCCGTCTTATTTATTCATTCCGACTCTCTCTCTCTTCTCGTCTTATTTATTCCTTCTGACTCTCTCTCTTCCCGTCTTATTTATTCATTCCAACTCTCTCTCATCCCGTCTTATTTATTTATTACAACTCTTTCTCTTCCCGTCTTATTTATTCATTCCGACTCTCTCTCTCTTCCAGTCTTATTTATTCCTTCTGACTCTCTCTCTTCCCGTCTTATTTATTCATTCCGACTCTCTCTCTCTTCTCGTCTTATTTATTCCTTCTGACTCTCTCTCTTCCCGTCTTATTTATTCATTCCAACTCTCTCTCATCCCGTCTTATTTATTTATTACAACTCTTTCTCTTCCCGTCTTATTTATTCATTCCGACTCTCTCTCTCTTCTCGTCTTATTTATTCATTCCGACTCTCTCTCTTCCCGTCTTATTTATTCCTTCTGACTCTCTCTCTTCCCGTCTTATTTATTCATTCCGACTCTCTCTCTCTTCTCGTCTTATTTATTCCTTCTGACTCTCTCTCTTCCCGTCTTATTTATTCATTCCAACTCTCTCTCATCCCGTCTTATTTATTTATTACAACTCTTTCTCTTCCCGTCTTATTTATTCATTCCGACTCTCTCTCTCTTCTCGTCTTATTTATTCATTCCGACTCTCTCTCTTCCCGTCTTATTTATTCCTTCTGACTCTCTCTCTTCCCGTCTTATTTATTCATTCCGACTCTCTCTCTCTTCTCGTCTTATTTATTCCTTCTGACTCTCTCTCTTCCCGTCTTATTTATTCATTCCAACTCTCTCTCATCCCGTCTTATTTATTTATTACAACTCTTTCTCTTCCCGTCTTATTTATTCATTCCGACTCTCTCTCTCTTCTCGTCTTATTTATTCATTCCGACTCTCTCTCTTCCCGTCTTATTTATTCCTTCTGACTCTCTCTCTTCCCGTCTTATTTATTCATTCCGACTCTCTCTCTCTTCTCGTCTTATTTATTCCTTCTGACTCTCTCTCTTCTCGTCTTATTTATTCATTCCGACTCTCTCTCTCTCCCCGTCTTATTTATTTATTACAACTCTTTCTCTTCCCGTCTTATTTATTCATTCCGACTCTCTCTCTCTTCTCGTCTTATTTATTCATTCCGACTCTCTCTCTTCCCGTCTTATTTATTCCTTCTGACTCTCTCTCTTCCCGTCTTATTTATTCATTCCGACTCTCTCTCTCTTCTCGTCTTATTTATTCCTTCTGACTCTCTCTCTTCCCGTCTTATTTATTCATTCCAACTCTCTCTCATCCCGTCTTATTTATTTATTACAACTCTTTCTCTTCCCGTCTTATTTATTCATTCCGACTCTCTCTCTCTTCTCGTCTTATTTATTCATTCCGACTCTCTCTCTTCCCGTCTTATTTATTCCTTCTGACTCTCTCTCTTCCCGTCTTATTTATTCATTCCGACTCTCTCTCTCTTCTCGTCTTATTTATTCCTTCTGACTCTCTCTCTTCCCGTCTTATTTATTCATTCCAACTCTCTCTCATCCCGTCTTATTTATTTATTACAACTCTTTCTCTTCCCGTCTTATTTATTCATTCCGACTCTCTCTCTCTTCTCGTCTTATTTATTCATTCCGACTCTCTCTCTTCCCGTCTTATTTATTCCTTCTGACTCTCTCTCTTCCCGTCTTATTTATTCATTCCGACTCTCTCTCTCTTCTCGTCTTATTTATTCCTTCTGACTCTCTCTCTTCCCGTCTTATTTATTCATTCCAACTCTCTCTCATCCCGTCTTATTTATTTATTACAACTCTTTCTCTTCCCGTCTTATTTATTCATTCCGACTCTCTCTCTCTTCCAGTCTTATTTATTCCTTCTGACTCTCTCTCTTCCCGTCTTATTTATTCATTCCGACTCTCTCTCTCTTCTCGTCTTATTTATTCCTTCTGACTCTCTCTCTTCCCGTCTTATTTATTCATTCCAACTCTCTCTCATCCCGTCTTATTTATTTATTACAACTCTTTCTCTTCCCGTCTTATTTATTCATTCCGACTCTCTCTCTCTTCCAGTCTTATTTATTCCTTCTGACTCTCTCTCTTCCCGTCTTATTTATTCATTCCGACTCTCTCTCTCTTCTCGTCTTATTTATTCCTTCTGACTCTCTCTCTTCCCGTCTTATTTATTCATTCCAACTCTCTCTCATCCCGTCTTATTTATTTATTACAACTCTTTCTCTTCCCGTCTTATTTATTCATTCCGACTCTCTCTCTCTTCCAGTCTTATTTATTCCTTCTGACTCTCTCTCTTCCCGTCTTATTTATTCATTCCGACTCTCTTTCTCTTCCCGTCTTATTTATTCATTCCGACTCTCTCTCTTCCCGTCTTATTTATTCCTTCTGACTCTCTCTCTTCCCGTCTTATTTATTCATTCCGACTCTCTCTCTCTTCTCGTCTTATTTATTCCTTCTGACTCTCTCTCTTCCCGTCTTATTTATTCATTCCAACTCTCTCTCATCCCGTCTTATTTATTTATTACAACTCTTTCTCTTCCCGTCTTATTTATTCATTCCGACTCTCTCTCTCTTCCAGTCTTATTTATTCCTTCTGACTCTCTCTCTTCCCGTCTTATTTATTCATTCCGACTCTCTCTCTCTTCTCGTCTTATTTATTCCTTCTGACTCTCTCTCTTCCCGTCTTATTTATTCATTCCAACTCTCTCTCATCCCGTCTTATTTATTTATTACAACTCTTTCTCTTCCCGTCTTATTTATTCATTCCGACTCTCTCTCTCTTCCAGTCTTATTTATTCCTTCTGACTCTCTCTCTTCCCGTCTTATTTATTCATTCCGACTCTCTCTCTCTTCTCGTCTTATTTATTCCTTCTGACTCTCTCTCTTCCCGTCTTATTTATTCATTCCAACTCTCTCTCATCCCGTCTTATTTATTTATTACAACTCTTTCTCTTCCCGTCTTATTTATTCATTCCGACTCTCTCTCTTCCCGTCTTATTTATTCATTCCGACTCTCTCTCTCTTCCCGTCTTATTTATTCCTTCTGACTCTCTCTCTTCCCGTCTTATTTATTCATTACAACTCTCTCTCATCCCGTCTTATTTATTTATTACAACTCTCTCTCTTCCCGTCTTATTTATTCATTCCGACTCTCTCTCTCTTCCAGTCTTATTTATTCCTTCTGACTCTCTCTCTTCCCGTCTTATTTATTCATTCCGACTCTCTCTCTCTTCTCGTCTTATTTATTCCTTCTGACTCTCTCTCTTCCCGTCTTATTTATTCATTCCAACTCTCTCTCATCCCGTCTTATTTATTTATTACAACTCTTTCTCTTCCCGTCTTATTTATTCATTCCGACTCTCTCTCTTCCCGTCTTATTTATTCATTCCGACTCTCTCTCTCTTCCCGTCTTATTTATTCCTTCTGACTCTCTCTCTTCCCGTCTTATTTATTCATTCCAACTCTCTCTCATCCCGTCTTATTTATTTATTACAACTCTTTCTCTTCCCGTCTTATTTATTCATTCCGACTCTCTCTCTCTTCCAGTCTTATTTATTCCTTCTGACTCTCTCTCTTCCCGTCTTATTTATTCATTCCGACTCTCTCTCTCTTCTCGTCTTATTTATTCCTTCTGACTCTCTCTCTTCCCGTCTTATTTATTCATTCCAACTCTCTCTCATCCCGTCTTATTTATTTATTACAACTCTTTCTCTTCCCGTCTTATTTATTCATTCCGACTCTCTCTCTTCCCGTCTTATTTATTCATTCCGACTCTCTCTCTCTTCCCGTCTTATTTATTCCTTCTGACTCTCTCTCTTCCCGTCTTATTTATTCATTACAACTCTCTCTCATCCCGTCTTATTTATTTATTACAACTCTCTCTCTTCCCGTCTTATTTATTCATTCCGACTCTCTCTCTCTTCCAGTCTTATTTATTCCTTCTGACTCTCTCTCTTCCCGTCTTATTTATTCATTCCGACTCTCTCTCTCTTCTCGTCTTATTTATTCCTTCTGACTCTCTCTCTTCCCGTCTTATTTATTCATTCCAACTCTCTCTCATCCCGTCTTATTTATTTATTACAACTCTTTCTCTTCCCGTCTTATTTATTCATTCCGACTCTCTCTCTTCACGTCTTATTTATTCATTCCGACTCTCTCTCTCTTCCCGTCTTATTTATTCCTTCTGACTCTCTCTCTTCCCGTCTTATTTATTCATTCCAACTCTCTCTCATCCCGTCTTATTTATTTATTACAACTCTTTCTCTTCCCGTCTTATTTATTCATTCCGACTCTCTCTCTTCACGTCTTATTTATTCCTTCTGACTCTCTCTCTTCCCGTCTTATTTATTCATTACAACTCTCTCTCATCCCGTCTTATTTATTTATTACAACTCTCTCTCTTCCCGTCTTATTTATTCATTCCGACTCTCTCTCTCTTCCAGTCTTATTTATTCATTCCGACTCTCTCTCTTCCCGTCTTATTTATTCATTCCGACTCTCTCTCTCTTCCCGTCTTATTTATTCCTTCTGACTCTCTCTCTTCCCGTCTTATTTATTCATTACAACTCTCTCTCATCCCGTCTTATTTATTTATTACAACTCTCTCTCTTCCCGTCTTATTTATTCATTCCGACTCTCTCTCTCTTCCAGTCTTATTTATTCCTTCTGACTCTCTCTCTTCCCGTCTTATTTATTCATTCCGACTCTCTCTCTCTTCTCGTCTTATTTATTCCTTCTGACTCTCTCTCTTCCCGTCTTATTTATTCATTCCAACTCTCTCTCATCCCGTCTTATTTATTTATTACAACTCTTTCTCTTCCCGTCTTATTTATTCATTCCGACTCTCTCTCTTCCCGTCTTATTTATTCATTCCGACTCTCTCTCTCTTCCCGTCTTATTTATTCCTTCTGACTCTCTCTCTTCCCGTCTTATTTATTCATTCCGACTCTCTCTCTCTTCCCGTCTTATTTATTCCTTCTGACTCTCTCTCTTCCCGTCTTATTTATTCATTCCAACTCTCTCTCATCCCGTCTTATTTATTTATTACAACTCTTTCTCTTCCCGTCTTATTTATTCATTCCGACTCTCTCTCTTCACGTCTTATTTATTCCTTCTGACTCTCTCTCATCCCGTCTTATTTATTTATTACAACTCTTTCTCTTCCCGTCTTATTTATTCATTCCGACTCTCTCTCTTCACGTCTTATTTATTCCTTCTGACTCTCTCTCTTCCCGTCTTATTTATTCATTACAACTCTCTCTCATCCCGTCTTATTTATTTATTACAACTCTCTCTCTTCCCGTCTTATTTATTCATTCCGACTCTCTCTCTCTTCCAGTCTTATTTATTCATTCCGACTCTCTCTCTTCCCGTCTTATTTATTCATTCCGACTCTCTCTCTCTTCCCGTCTTATTTATTCCTTCTGACTCTCTCTCTTCCCGTCTTATTTATTCATTACAACTCTCTCTCATCCCGTCTTATTTATTTATTACAACTCTCTCTCTTCCCGTCTTATTTATTCATTCCGACTCTCTCTCTCTTCCAGTCTTATTTATTCCTTCTGACTCTCTCTCTTCCCGTCTTATTTATTCATTCCGACTCTCTCTCTCTTCTCGTCTTATTTATTCCTTCTGACTCTCTCTCTTCCCGTCTTATTTATTCATTCCAACTCTCTCTCATCCCGTCTTATTTATTTATTACAACTCTTTCTCTTCCCGTCTTATTTATTCATTCCGACTCTCTCTCTTCCCGTCTTATTTATTCATTCCGACTCTCTCTCTCTTCCCGTCTTATTTATTCCTTCTGACTCTCTCTCTTCCCGTCTTATTTATTCATTCCGACTCTCTCTCTCTTCCCGTCTTATTTATTCCTTCTGACTCTCTCTCTTCCCGTCTTATTTATTCATTCCAACTCTCTCTCATCCCGTCTTATTTATTTATTACAACTCTTTCTCTTCCCGTCTTATTTATTCATTCCGACTCTCTCTCTTCCCGTCTTATTTATTCATTCCGACTCTCTCTCTTCCCGTCTTATTTATTCATTCCGACTCTCTCTCTTCCCGTCTTATTTATTCATTCCGACTCTCTCTCTTCCCGTCTTATTTATTCATTCCGACTCTCTCTCTTCCCGTCTTATTTATTCATTCCGACTCTCTCTCTCTCCCCGTCTTATTTATTCATTCCGACTCTCTCTCTCTTCCCGTCTTATTTATTCCTTCTGACTCTCTCTCTTCACGTCTTATTTATTCATTCCGACTCTCTCTCTCTTCCCGTCTTATTTATTCCTTCTGACTCTCTCTCTTCACGTCTTATTTATTCATTCCGACTCTCTCTCTCTTCCCGTCTTATTTATTCCTTCTGACTCTCTCTCTTCACGTCTTATTTATTCATTCCGACTCTCTCTCTCTTCCCGTCTTATTTATTCCTTCTGACTCTCTCTCTTCCCGTCTTATTTATTTATTACAACTTTTTCTCTTCCCGTCTTTTTTATTCATTCCGACTCTCTCTCTTCCCGTCTTATTTATTCATTCCGACTCTCTCTCTTCCCGTCTTATTTATTCATTCCGACTCTCTCTCTCTTCCCGTCTTATTTATTCCTTCTGACTCTCTCTCTTCCCGTCTTATTTATTCATTCCGACTCTCTCTCTCTTCCCGTCTTATTTATTCATTCCGACTCTCTCTCTTCACGTCTTATTTATTCATTCCGACTCTCTCTCTCTTCCCGTCTTATTTATTCCTTCTGACTCTCTCTCTTCACGTCTTATTTATTCATTCCGACTCTCTCTCTCTTCCCGTCTTATTTATTCCTTCTGACTCTCTCTCTTCACGTCTTATTTATTCATTCCGACTCTCTCTCTCTTCCCGTCTTATTTATTCCTTCTGACTCTCTCTCTTCACGTCTTATTTATTCATTCCGACTCTCTCTCTCTTCCCGTCTTATTTATTCCTTCTGACTCTCTCTCTTCCCGTCTTATTTATTTATTACAACTTTTTCTCTTCCCGTCTTTTTTATTCATTCCGACTCTCTCTCTTCCCGTCTTATTTATTCATTCCGACTCTCTCTCTTCCCGTCTTATTTATTCATTCCGACTCTCTCTCTCTTCCCGTCTTATTTATTCCTTCTGACTCTCTCTCTTCCCGTCTTATTTATTCATTACAACTCTCTCTCATCCCGTCTTATTTATTTATTACAACTCTCTCTCTTCCCGTCTTATTTATTCATTCCGACTCTCTCTCTCTTCCAGTCTTATTTATTCCTTCTGACTCTCTCTCTTCCCGTCTTATTTATTCATTCCGACTCTCTCTCTCTTCTCGTCTTATTTATTCCTTCTGACTCTCTCTCTTCCCGTCTTATTTATTCATTCCAACTCTCTCTCATCCCGTCTTATTTATTTATTACAACTCTTTCTCTTCCCGTCTTATTTATTCATTCCGACTCTCTCTCTTCACGTCTTATTTATTCCTTCTGACTCTCTCTCTTCCCGTCTTATTTATTCATTCCGACTCTCTCTCTCTTCCCGTCTTATTTATTCCTTCTGACTCTCTCTCTTCACGTCTTATTTATTCATTCCGACTCTCTCTCTCTTCCCGTCTTATTTATTCCTTCTGACTCTCTCTCTTCACGTCTTATTTATTCATTCCGACTCTCTCTCTCTTCCCGTCTTATTTATTCCTTCTGACTCTCTCTCTTCACGTCTTATTTATTCATTCCGACTCTCTCTCTCTTCCCGTCTTATTTATTCCTTCTGACTCTCTCTCTTCCCGTCTTATTTATTTATTACAACTCTTTCTCTTCCCGTCTTATTTATTCATTCTGACTCTCTCTCTTCCCGTCTTATTTATTCCTTCTGACTCTCTCTCTTCCCGTCTTATTTATTCATTCCGACTCTCTCTCTCTTCCCGTCTTATTTATTCCTTCTGACTCTCTCTCTTCACGTCTTATTTATTCATTCCGACTCTCTCTCATCCCGTCTTATTTATTTATTACAACTCTTTCTCTTCCCGTCTTATTTATTCATTCCGACTCTCTCTCTTCACGTCTTATTTATTCATTCCGACTCTCTCTCTCTTCCCGTCTTATTTATTCCTTCTGACTCTCTCTCTTCCCGTCTTATTTATTTATTACAACTCTTTCTCTTCCCGTCTTATTTATTCATTCCGACTCTCTCTCTTCCCGTCTTATTTATTCATTCCGACTCTCTCTCTCTTCCCGTCTTATTTATTCCTTCTGACTCTCTCTCTTCACGTCTTATTTATTCATTCCGACTCTCTCTCATCCCGTCTTATTTATTTATTACAACTCTTTCTCTTCCCGTCTTATTTATTCATTCCGACTCTCTCTCTTCACGTCTTATTTATTCATTCCGACTCTCTCTCTCTTCCCGTCTTATTTATTCCTTCTGACTCTCTCTCTTCCCGTCTTATTTATTTATTACAACTCTTTCTCTTCCCGTCTTATTTATTCATTCCGACTCTCTCTCTTCCCGTCTTATTTATTCATTCCGACTCTCTCTCTCTTCCCGTCTTATTTATTCCTTCTGACTCTCTCTCTTCACGTCTTATTTATTCATTCCGACTCTCTCTCATCCCGTCTTATTTATTTATTACAACTCTTTCTCTTCCCGTCTTATTTATTCATTCCGACTCTCTCTCTTCCCGTCTTTTTTATTCATTCCGACTCTCTCTCTCTTCCCGTCTTATTTATTCCTTCTGACTCTCTCTCTTCCCGTCTTATTTATTCATTCCAACTCTCTCTCATCCCGTCTTATTTATTTATTACAACTCTTTCTCTTCCCGTCTTATTTATTCATTCCGACTCTCTCTCTTCACGTCTTATTTATTCATTCCGACTCTCTCTCTCTTCCCGTCTTATTTATTCCTTCTGACTCTCTCTCTTCCCGTCTTATTTATTTATTACAACTCTTTCTCTTCCCGTCTTATTTATTCATTCTGACTCTCTCTCTTCCCGTCTTATTTATTCCTTCTGACTCTCTCTCTTCCCGTCTTATTTATTCATTCCGACTCTCTCTCTCTTCCCGTCTTATTTATTCCTTCTGACTCTCTCTCTTCACGTCTTATTTATTCATTCCGACTCTCTCTCTCTTCCCGTCTTATTTATTCCTTCTGACTCTCTCTCTTCACGTCTTATTTATTCATTCCGACTCT
This sequence comes from Acanthosepion lycidas, assembly GCA_963932145.1. Taxonomy (NCBI): domain Eukaryota; kingdom Metazoa; phylum Mollusca; class Cephalopoda; order Sepiida; family Sepiidae; genus Acanthosepion; species Acanthosepion lycidas. The sequence goes on from OZ010611.1 coordinate 27,978,060, forward strand.
CTCTCTCTTCCCGTCTTATTTATTCCTTCTGACTCTCTCTCTTCCCGTCTTATTTATTTATTACAACTTTTTCTCTTCCCGTCTTTTTTATTCATTCCGACTCTCTCTCTTCACGTCTTATTTATTCATTCCGACTCTCTCTCTCTTCCCGTCTTATTTATTCCTTCTGACTCTCTCTCTTCCCGTCTTATTTATTCATTCCAACTCTCTCTCATCCCGTCTTATTTATTTATTACAACTCTTTCTCTTCCCGTCTTATTTATTCATTCCGACTCTCTCTCTTCACGTCTTATTTATTCATTCCGACTCTCTCTCTCTTCCCGTCTTATTTATTTATTACAACTCTTTCTCTTCCCGTCTTATTTATTCATTCCGACTCTCTCTCTCTTCCCGTCTTATTTATTCCTTCTGACTCTCTCTCTTCCCGTCTTATTTATTCCTTCTGACTCTCTCTCTCCCCGTCTTATTTATTCATTCCGACTCTCTCTCTTCCCGTCTTATTTATTCCTTCTGACTCTCTCTCTTCCCGTCTTATTTATTTATTACAACTCTTTCTCTTCCCGTCTTATTTATTCATTCCGACTCTCTCTCTCTTCCCGTCTTATTTATTCCTTCTGACTCTCTCTCTTCCCGTCTTATTTATTCCTTCTGACTCTCTCTCTCCCCGTCTTATTTATTTATTACAACTCTTTCTCTTCCCGTCTTTTTTATTCATTCCGACTCTCTCTCTCTTCCCGTCTTATTTATTCATTCCGACTCTCTCTCTCTTCCCGTCTTATTTATTCCTTCTGACTCTCTCTCATCCCGTCTTATTTATTTATTACAACTCTTTCTCTTCCCGTCTTATTTATTCATTCCGACTCTCTCTCTTCCCGTCTTATTTATTCATTCCGACTCTCTCTCTCTTCCCGTCTTATTTATTCCTTCTGACTCTCTCTCTTCACGTCTTATTTATTCATTCCGACTCTCTCTCTCTTCCCGTCTTATTTATTCCTTCTGACTCTCTCTCTTCCCGTCTTATTTATTTATTACAACTTTTTCTCTTCCCGTCTTTTTTATTCATTCCGACTCTCTCTCTCTTCTCGTCTTATTTATTCCTTCTGACTCTCTCTCTTCCCGTCTTATTTATTTATTACAACTCTCTCTCATCCCGTCTTATTTATTTATTACAACTCTTTCTCTTCCCGTCTTATTTATTCCTTCTGACTCTCTCTCTTCACGTCTTATTTATTCATTCCGACTCTCTCTCTCTTCCCGTCTTATTTATTCCTTCTGACTCTCTCTCTTCCCGTCTTATTTATTTATTACAACTTTTTCTCTTCCCGTCTTTTTTATTCATTCCGACTCTCTCTCTTCCCGTCTTATTTATTCATTCCGACTCTCTCTCTCTTCTCGTCTTATTTATTCCTTCTGACTCTCTCTCTTCCCGTCTTATTTATTCATTCCAACTCTCTCTCATCCCGTCTTATTTATTTATTACAACTCTTTCTCTTCCCGTCTTATTTATTCCTTCTGACTCTCTCTCTTCACGTCTTATTTATTCATTCCGACTCTCTCTCTCTTCCCGTCTTATTTATTCCTTCTGACTCTCTCTCTTCCCGTCTTATTTATTTATTACAACTCTTTCTCTTCCCGTCTTTTTTATTCATTCCGACTCTCTCTCTTCCCGTCTTATTTATTCATTCCGACTCTCTCTCTCTTCTCGTCTTATTTATTCCTTCTGACTCTCTCTCTTCACGTCTTATTTATTCCTTCTGACTCTCTCTCTTCCCGTCTTATTTATTTATTACAACTCTTTCTCTTCCCGTCTTTTTTATTCATTCCGACTCTCTCTCTCTTCTCGTCTTATTTATTCATTCCGACTCTCTCTCTTCCCGTCTTATTTATTCCTTCTGATTCTCTCTCTTCCCGTCTTATTTATTTATTACAACTCTTTCTCTTCCCGTCTTTTTTATTCATTCCGACTCTCTCTCTCTTCTCGTCTTATTTATTCATTCCGACTCTCTCTCTCTTCTCGTCTTATTTATTCCTTCTGACTCTCTCTCCCCGTCTTATTTATTTATTACAACTCTTTCTCTTCCCGTCTTTTTTATTCATTCCGACTCTCTCTCTCTTCTCGTCTTATTTATTCATTCCGACTCTCTCTCTCTCCCCGTCTTATTTATTTATTACAACTCTTTCTCTTCCCGTCTTTTTTATTCATTCCGACTCTCTCTTCTCGTCTTATTTATTCATTCCGACTCTCTCTCTTCCCGTCTTATTTATTCCTTCTGACTCTCTCTCTTCCCGTCTTATTTATTTATTACAACTCTTTCTCTTCCCGTCTTTTTTATTCATTCCGACTCTCTCTCTTCCCGTCTTTTTTATTCATTCCGACTCTCTCTCTTCTCGTCTTATTTATTCATTCCGACTCTCTCTCTCTCCCCGTCTTATTTATTTATTACAACTCTTTCTCTTCCCGTCTTTTTTATTCATTCCGACTCTCTCTTCTCGTCTTATTTATTCATTCCGACTCTCTCTCTTCCCGTCTTATTTATTCCTTCTGACTCTCTCTCTTCCCGTCTTATTTATTTATTACAACTCTTTCTCTTCCCGTCTTTTTTATTCATTCCGACTCTCTCTCTTCCCGTCTTTTTTATTCATTCCGACTCTCTCTCTTCCCGTCTTATTTATTCATTCCGACTCTCTCTCTCTTCTCGTCTTATTTATTCATTCCGACTCTCTCTCTCTTCTCGTCTTATTTATTCATTCCGACTCTCTCTCTTCCCGTCTTATTTATTCCTTCTGACTCTCTCTCTTCCCGTCTTATTTATTTATTACAACTCTTTCTCTTCCCGTCTTTTTTATTCATTCCGACTCTCTCTCTCTTCTCGTCTTATTTATTCATTCCGACTCTCTCTCTCTTCTCGTCTTATTTATTCCTTCTGACTCTCTCTCCCCGTCTTATTTATTTATTACAACTCTTTCTCTTCCCGTCTTTTTTATTCATTCCGACTCTCTCTCTCTTCTCGTCTTATTTATTCATTCCGACTCTCTCTCTCTTCCCGTCTTATTTATTTATTACAACTCTTTCTCTTCCCGTCTTTTTTATTCATTCCGACTCTCTCTTCTCGTCTTATTTATTCATTCCGACTCTCTCTCTTCCCGTCTTATTTATTCCTTCTGACTCTCTCTCTTCCCGTCTTATTTATTTATTACAACTCTTTCTCTTCCCGTCTTTTTTATTCATTCCGACTCTCTCTCTTCCCGTCTTTTTTATTCATTCCGACTCTCTCTCTTCCCGTCTTATTTATTCCTTCTGACTCTCTCTCTCTCCCCGTCTTATTTATTTATTACAACTCTTTCTCTTCCCGTCTTTTTTATTCATTCCGACTCTCTCTTCTCGTCTTATTTATTCATTCCGACTCTCTCTCTCTTCTCGTCTTATTTATTCATTCCGACTCTCTCTCTCTTCTCGTCTTATTTATTCATTCCGACTCTCTCTCTTCCCGTCTTATTTATTCCTTCTGACTCTCTCTCTTCCCGTCTTATTTATTTATTACAACTCTTTCTCTTCCCGTCTTTTTTATTCATTCCGACTCTCTCTCTTCCCGTCTTATTTATTCCTTCTGACTCTCTCTCTCCCCGTCTTATTTATTTATTACAACTCTTTCTCTTCCCGTCTTTTTTATTCATTCCGACTCTCTCTCTTCCCGTCTTATTTATTCCTTCTGACTCTCTCTCTTCCCGTCTTATTTATTTATTACAACTCTTTCTCTTCCCGTCTTTTTTATTCATTCCGACTCTCTCTTCTCGTCTTATTTATTCATTCCGACTCTCTCTCTTCCCGTCTTATTTATTCATTCCGACTCTCTCTCTTCCCGTCTTATTTATTCATTCCGACTCTCTCTCTTCCCGTCTTATTTATTCATTCCGACTCTCTCTCTTCTCGTCTTATTTATTCATTCCGACTCTCTCTCTCTTCTCGTCTTATTTATTCATTCCGACTCTCTCTCTTCCCGTCTTATTTATTCCTTCTGACTCTCTCTCTTCCCGTCTTATTTATTTATTACAACTCTTTCTCTTCCCGTCTTTTTTATTCATTCCGACTCTCTCTTCTCGTCTTATTTATTCATTCCGACTCTCTCTCTCTTCTCGTCTTATTTATTCATTCCGACTCTCTCTCTTCCCGTCTTATTTATTCCTTCTGACTCTCTCTCTTCCCGTCTTATTTATTCATTCCGACTCTCTCTCTCTTCTCGTCTTATTTATTTATTACAACTCTTTCTCTTCCCGTCTTTTTTATTCATTCCGACTCTCTCTCTTCCCGTCTTATTTATTCCTTCTGACTCTCTCTCTTCCCGTCTTATTTATTCCTTCTGACTCTCTCTCTTCCCGTCTTATTTATTTATTACAACTCTTTCTCTTCCCGTCTTTTTTATTCATTCCGACTCTCTCTCTTCCCGTCTTATTTATTCCTTCTGACTCTCTCTCTTCCCGTCTTATTTATTCCTTCTGACTCTCTCTCTTCCCGTCTTATTTATTTATTACAACTCTTTCTCTTCCCGTCTTTTTTATTCATTCCGACTCTCTCTTCTCGTCTTATTTATTCATTCCGACTCTCTCTCTCTTCTCGTCTTATTTATTCATTCCGACTCTCTCTCTCTTCTCGTCTTATTTATTCATTCCGACTCTCTCTCTTCCCGTCTTATTTATTCCTTCTGACTCTCTCTCTTCCCGTCTTATTTATTTATTACAACTCTTTCTCTTCCCGTCTTATTTATTCATTCCGACTCTCTCTCTTCCCGTCTTATTTATTCATTCCGACTCTCTCTCTCTTCCCGTCTTATTTATTCCTTCTGACTCTCTCTCTTCCCGTCTTATTTATTTATTACAACTCTTTCTCTTCCCGTCTTTTTTATTCATTCCGACTCTCTCTCTTCCCGTCTTATTTATTCCTTCTGACTCTCTCTCTCCCCGTCTTATTTATTTATTACAACTCTTTCTCTTCCCGTCTTTTTTATTCATTCCGACTCTCTCTCTTCCCGTCTTATTTATTCCTTCTGACTCTCTCTCTTCCCGTCTTATTTATTTATTACAACTCTTTCTCTTCCCGTCTTTTTTATTCATTCCGACTCTCTCTTCTCGTCTTATTTATTCATTCCGACTCTCTCTCTCTTCTCGTCTTATTTATTCATTCCGACTCTCTCTCTCTTCTCGTCTTATTTATTCATTCCGACTCTCTCTCTTCCCGTCTTATTTATTCCTTCTGACTCTCTCTCTTCCCGTCTTATTTATTTATTACAACTCTTTCTCTTCCCGTCTTTTTTATTCATTCCGACTCTCTCTCTTCCCGTCTTTTTTATTCATTCCGACTCTCTCTCTCTTCTCGTCTTATTTATTCATTCCGACTCTCTCTCTCTTCTCGTCTTATTTATTCATTCCGACTCTCTCTCTTCCCGTCTTATTTATTCCTTCTGACTCTCTCTCTTCCCGTCTTATTTATTTATTACAACTCTTTCTCTTCCCGTCTTTTTTATTCATTCCGACTCTCTCTCTTCCCGTCTTATTTATTCCTTCTGACTCTCTCTCTCCCCGTCTTATTTATTTATTACAACTCTTTCTCTTCCCGTCTTTTTTATTCATTCCGACTCTCTCTCTTCCCGTCTTATTTATTCCTTCTGACTCTCTCTCTTCCCGTCTTATTTATTTATTACAACTCTTTCTCTTCCCGTCTTTTTTATTCATTCCGACTCTCTCTCTCTTCTCGTCTTATTTATTCCTTCTGACTCTCTCTCTCCCCGTCTTATTTATTTATTACAACTCTTTCTCTTCCCGTCTTTTTTATTCATTCCGACTCTCTCTCTTCCCGTCTTATTTATTCCTTCTGACTCTCTCTCTCCCCGTCTTATTTATTTATTACAACTCTTTCTCTTCCCGTCTTTTTTATTCATTCCGACTCTCTCTCTTCCCGTCTTATTTATTCCTTCTGACTCTCTCTCTCCCCGTCTTATTTATTTATTACAACTCTTTCTCTTCCCGTCTTATTTATTCATTCCGACTCTCTCTCTTCCCGTCTTATTTATTCCTTCTGACTCTCTCTCTTCCCGTCTTATTTATTCCTTCTGACTCTCTCTCTTCCCGTCTTATTTATTTATTACAACTCTTTCTCTTCCCGTCTTTTTTATTCATTCCGACTCTCTCTCTTCCCGTCTTATTTATTCCTTCTGACTCTCTCTCTCCCCGTCTTATTTATTTATTACAACTCTTTCTCTTCCCGTCTTTTTTATTCATTCCGACTCTCTCTCTTCCCGTCTTATTTATTCCTTCTGACTCTCTCTCTCCCCGTCTTATTTATTTATTACAACTCTTTCTCTTCCCGTCTTTTTTATTCATTCCGACTCTTTCTCTTCCCGTCTTATTTATTCATTCCGACTCTCTCTCTTCCCGTCTTATTTATTCATTCCGACTCTCTCTCTTCTCGTCTTATTTATTCATTCCGACTCTCTCTCTTCCCGTCTTATTTATTCATTCCGACTCTCTCTCTCTTCTCGTCTTATTTATTCATTCCGACTCTCTCTCTCTTCTCGTCTTATTTATTCATTCCGACTCTCTCTCTTCCCGTCTTATTTATTCCTTCTGACTCTCTCTCTTCCCGTCTTATTTATTTATTACAACTCTTTCTCTTCCCGTCTTTTTTATTCATTCCGACTCTCTCTCTTCCCGTCTTATTTATTCCTTCTGACTCTCTCTCTCCCCGTCTTATTTATTTATTACAACTCTTTCTCTTCCCGTCTTTTTTATTCATTCCGACTCTCTCTCTTCCCGTCTTATTTATTCCTTCTGACTCTCTCTCTTCCCGTCTTATTTATTTATTACAACTCTTTCTCTTCCCGTCTTTTTTATTCATTCCGACTCTCTCTCTCTTCTCGTCTTATTTATTCCTTCTGACTCTCTCTCTCCCCGTCTTATTTATTTATTACAACTCTTTCTCTTCCCGTCTTTTTTATTCATTCCGACTCTCTCTCTCTTCTCGTCTTATTTATTCCTTCTGACTCTCTCTCTTCTCGTCTTATTTATTCATTCCGACTCTCTCTCTTCCCGTCTTATTTATTCCTTCTGACTCTCTCTCATCCCGTCTTATTTATTCCTTCTGACTCTCTCTCATCCCGTCTTATTTATTCCTTCTGACTCTCTCTCATCCCGTCTTATTTATTCATTCCGACTCTCTCTCTCATCCCGTCTTATTTATTCATTCCGACTCTCTCTCTCCCCGTCTTATTTATTCATTCCGACTCTCTCTCTTCCCGTCTTATTTATTTATTACAACTCTTTCTCTTCCCGTCTTTTTTATTCATTCCGACTCTCTCTCTCTTCTCGTCTTATTTATTCCTTCTGACTCTCTCTCTTCTCGTCTTATTTATTCCTTCTGACTCTCTCTCTTCCCGTCTTATTTATTCATTCCGACTCTCTCTCTCTTCTCGTCTTATTTATTCATTCCGACTCTCTCTCTTCCCGTCTTATTTATTCCTTCTGACTCTCTCTCTTCCCGTCTTATTTATTTATTACAACTCTTTCTCTTCCCGTCTTTTTTATTCATTCCGACTCTCTCTCTTCCCGTCTTATTTATTTATTACAACTCTTTCTCTTCCCGTCTTATTTATTCATTCCGACTCTCTCTCTCTTCTCGTCTTATTTATTCATTCCGACTCTCTCTCTTCCCGTCTTATTTATTCCTTCTGACTCTCTCTCTCCCCGTCTTATTTATTTATTACAACTCTTTCTCTTCCCGTCTTTTTTATTCATTCCGACTCTCTCTCTCTTCTCGTCTTATTTATTCCTTCTGACTCTCTCTCTTCCCGTCTTATTTATTTATTACAACTCTTTCTCTTCCCGTCTTTTTTATTCATTCCGACTCTCTCTCTCTTCCAGTCTTATTTATTCATTCCGACTCTCTCTCTTCCCGTCTTATTTATTCATTCCGACTCTCTCTCTCTTCCCGTCTTGTTTATTCATTCCGACTCTCTCTCTTCCCGTCTTTTTTATTCATTCCGACTCTCTCCCTTCCCGTCTTATTTATTCTTTCCGACTCTCTCTCTTCCCGTCTTATTTATTCCTTCCGACTCTCTCTCTCTCCCCGTCTTATTTATTTATTACAACTCTTTCTCTTCCCGTCTTTTTTATTCATTCCGACTCTCTCTCTTCCCGTCTTTTTTATTCATTCCGACTCTCTCTCTCTTCTCGTCTTATTTATTCCTTCTGACTCTCTCTCTCCCCGTCTTATTTATTTATTACAACTCTTTCTCTTCCCGTCTTTTTTATTCATTCCGACTCTCTCTCTCTTCTCGTCTTATTTATTCATTCCGACTCTCTCTCTTCCCGTCTTATTTATTCATTCCGACTCTCTCTCTCTCCCCGTCTTATTTATTTATTACAACTCTTTCTCTTCCCGTCTTTTTTATTCATTCCGACTCTCTCTCTCATCCCGTCTTATTTATTCATTCCAATTCTCTCTCTCCCCGTCTTATTTATTTATTACAACTCTTTCTCTTCCCGTCTTTTTTATTCATTCCGACTCTCTCTCTCTCCCCGTCTTATTTATTCATTCCGACTCTCTCTCTCCCCGTCTTATTTATTTATTACAACTCTTTCTCTTCCCGTCTTTTTTATTCATTCCGACTCTCTCTCTCTTCCAGTCTTATTTATTCATTCCGACTCTCTCTCTTCCCGTCTTATTTATTCATTCCGACTCTCTCTCTCTTCCCGTCTTATTTATTCATTCCGACTCTCTCTCTTCCCGTCTTTTTTATTCATTCCGACTCTCTCTCTCTTCACGTCTTATTTATTCATTCCGACTCTCTCTCTCTTCTCGTCTTATTTATTCATTCCGACTCTCTCTCTTCCCGTCTTATTTATTCCTTCTGACTCTCTCTCTTCCCGTCTTATTTATTTATTACAACTCTTTCTCTTCCCGTCTTTTTTATTCATTCCGACTCTCTCTCTCTTCTCGTCTTATTTATTCTTTCAGACTCTCTCTCTTCCCGTCTTATTTATTCATTCCGACTCTCTCTCTCCCCGTCTTATTTATTCATTCCAACTGTCTCCCTTCCCGTCTTATGCATTCATTCCGACTGTCTCCCTTCCCGTCTTATTTATTCATTCCAACTCTCTCTCTTCCCGTCTTATTTATTTATTACAACTCTTTCTCTTCCCGTCTTATTTATTCATTCCGACTCTCTCTCTTCCCGTCTTTTTTATTCATTCCGACTCTCTCTCTCTTCTCGTCTTATTTATTCTTTCAGACTCTCTCTCTTCCCGTCTTATTTATTCATTCCGACTCTCTCTCTCCCCGTCTTATTTATTCATTCCAACTGTCTCCCTTCCCGTCTTATGCATTCATTCCGACTGTCTCCCTTCCCGTCTTATTTATTCATTCCAACTCTCTCTCTTCCCGTCTTTTTTATTCATTACGACTCTCTCTCTCTCTCTTCCCGTCTTTTTTATTTATTACAACTCTTTCTCTTCCCGTCTTTTTTATTCATTCCGACTCTCTCTCTCTTCTCGTCTTATTTATTCTTTCAGACTCTCTCTCTCCCCGTCTTATTTATTCATTCCAACTGTCTCCCTTCCCGTCTTATGCATTCATTCCGACTGTCTCCCTTCCCGTCGTATTTATTCCTTCTGACTCTCTCTCTTCCAGTCTTATTTATTCATTCTGACTCTCTCTCTTCTCGTCTTATTTATTTATTACAACTCTTTCTCTTCCCGTCTTATTTATTCATTCAAACTCTCCTTCTTCGTTGTATTTATTCATTCAAACTCTCTCTCTCTCAGCGTTTTATTTCACACCCTTTTACCCTTTCATACCTCCACTTTCTTCTTACATTCTTTATCGCCTCTCTTTTCTCTCTACCTCTTCCTCCTCTTTCTCAACGTTCATTCATCTTTTACCTTTTTTTCATCTCTTTAGACTTTACCTTCTCCTTCAATCCTTCTTCTTCTTTCACACACACAAACACGCGTACCTTATATTCTGTCTTTTCCTTTTTTTCAAACATTTCTAAAATAACCCTTCAAATCAGCATGTAGAAAAATATAGTTACACCTTACCCTAACCATGTATTCAACTGACCAAAGTGAATTGGTCAGTTAGCCGATCACTCGCTTGGCTGGTGACTCAATTAGTCAGGTGAATTGATCATTCATTTCGGACGAAAGTGGATCAGATTATTTTTCTTAATTGAAACTCTGAATGTTCAAAACGATGACTGGCCATCAAGATTAGACTATTTTATGACAACTTCGTTTTGACCATTCCGGCCAATTGCTGACCTTCTGGACAGGCAAACGAGGTTGTAAGTGACTGATTGGGTCCAATATCTCTCAAATCATCTCTCAAGTGACATTAGTTTGTAAATGGAATATTAATTCAGAAGAATTTTGTATTGACCGTTGTCCCTTGAAAATCACGTTATGCTGTGTTATTGGATTAACTTCTAATACAGTACGCTATAGGAGATAGTTTTAAGCTTGGAACACTGGGATGCATACCTTAAGGGCTGCTGTTCAATTTCCTTGATAAGATTATCTGTCTCGTTACTTAACTAAGTATTAAACCCTTCGAAGAAATGCTGCACATCTGTAAAATTGGCTGAGTATTTATAGTACAAATTGGGAAGATCAAAACTAATAAAAAACTATTGTATTTATACTGGAGGCACGGTGGAATAATGGATAGCGCCTCGGATTGAAGAATAGGAGAGCCGATATCGAATTCCAGTCGAATCCACTACATTCACTGACGTGCTTTTCCTCCAGCTATGGGTAAATAGCAGGACAGACTGGGTTCTGTAGCTTTGGATGGCAACTGGTCTACCGCAGAAAAATTAACAACCTACCGCGGGAAAAAACTGCCTCGTCCGTTATGTATTTAAAGATACATGGAAAGCTACGCATGTACCACGCATAGTACGTAAATGATTGATGTTATTTAAATTAAAATTTTTTTTTTACATTTGAATTATTATCTTCGGGAATAAAAAATCTTTGCAGAAATTATTGAATATTTTAATATAAATAAATAAAAAATAAACAGAAATATTTTCTTTTTTACCGAAATTTTCTTTTTACTAATGTTCATCCAATATAAGGCCCAAGGGCCACTCAAGGTAGAGGGTTATTTTGTAGAGTTGTATTAGTGTAAGAAAGGGTAAGAAGTGAAATTCTTTGGGCTATGCAGAAAAGATAACAGCTAACTCTAAATTTGAAGAAGTCAAGATTTAATTTAAGAAAAATATATTTTTTTTAATTATTTTTTTTATTTTATTCGAACGTCAGACATTCTGTCTAATTTATTTATTTATTTTATTTTTTTAAAAATTTATACGAACATTTCACATTTTTGTATATCTTAAATCGTAATCATAACGCGTATATAGTGTATTTATAGTGTTCTTCCTCTTGATCATTGCCAGATATCGTTTGTATATATCATTTTTGTTTTATTACTTTGTCATCAGTTCTTAGCGATACATATATATATAAATATAATTTTTAAAAATTATTTTTTTTATTTGAACGTAAGATCTTTGTCTAATTTATTTTATTTTTTATTGATACGAACATTTCCCATGTTTGTACATATTATTTGTATTAAGAAACAGGCTAACGATAAAATGTGATAATAGCGTTGAGTTCAAGTATCCCTGCCAAAGAAAAGGAAAAAGTACAAAATAAAAACGGCAAATAATTAAACCTTAAAATACTTAAGGAAATAGGGTAAGATTTAGGAACATTAATATTACCTCCTCAGTTATCCATCGAAACTGCAATCCACCGAAATAAGAAAAGAAGCCAGTCCTCACCGCGGGCCATTTAAAACTTAGTCCGCGCAGCAGATTGGTTGTTACTAACATCCAATCGGATGCGCGGAATATGTGGTCTTTCCTCCTCTTATTCTTTAAAAAGGCCAGAGTAGCTGTTAGCGTTTAATCAGAAGCGGGGAATCTTTTTTGTCTTGATTTCTGACCGTTGAGGACAGCCTTTTATCGCTTGTCTCTTTTTGGAATTTACCCTTTTGCTATTTTGAACTTCATTTTGCTTAAAGTTTGTTTATTTTAATTTTACATTTTTGTGACTGTATTGAAAAAGTTTTTTGATTTTTCTTTCTTCCCTCCATTTTATGTTTGCCCTCCTCCCACCTTTAATTTTTGCACTTTTTCTTTTTATTCCAGTTTTCCTATTTGATTTTTTACCCGTTTTCCTTTTTGATTTTCATTTTTACCCCTTTAATTTTCGCTGTTCTTATTTCTACCCCCTTTAATTTTTTATTCTAGTCTTCCTTTTTAATTTTCCTTTTCTTTCCAGAAGGCCTCTGGAGCTCAGGTCCCAATCGACCAAACTCCCCCTCTGACCGAGTCTTCAAAAACCACCACGCCTGTAATGGGCACGCCGGCTGCCAGGACCGGAGCGGTTGTACCCCCGGTTGGGTCTTCATCCAAGCCCCCATTCCCCGAAGAGTCTTCTTCCACTGCAAGTGTGGTTGAGGAGAAGGAAAAGGGGAAATCGCAGGTAGTCGGCAGGGCCTGAGGGAATCGTCAGACAGTGGGGCCTCAGTCCCCTGAAGCCCCGGGGACAAAAGACACTTACATCCCCGCAACCTCTGGCAACAGTAAGGGCGATGCCCCGGCCTCAAACCTGACCACTGAAGATCTAAAAAGGAAATACGACCCTGGATACAGTAAAACGGAAAAGATTAAAGAATTAAAAAATCAACTGGATAAACAAAAGAAAGCAAAATCATCTCCATCTAAGATCTCTCCCTCCTCGCAGTCTCCACAGCCCTCTACATCCCGTCCTCCTAAGTCCCCCTCTACAAAGAAATCCACTCCCTCCACATCCTCCGACCCACCACCATCTCCTCGTCCCTCAACCTCTCTTTGTAGAGTGAAGCCTCCACTTGCTTCCCCCTCTTCTGCCCAGTCCTATATTCCTCTCAGTAGAGACCCCAGCCCATTTAGACAACCCTTTACCCCCCGCAACACACCCAGTTCTTCCCCTACTAAATCGCCTGTAATGCCTCCCCCGCCAAAAAGACTCAGAAGCCCTACCCAAGATGATAAGGAAAAAAAGAAAAAAGCTAAACACATTTTTAACCTAGGGACTGAAGTCTGCAAAATTTCTCCGCTACAAGCGGAGAAAGCTAAAGACTATGGAAACAGAATCACAAACCTTAAATACTTACTGTCGATCAAGCAGTTTGCTGACCCTCGTAACTTCCCTAACGCACAAAGAGTGTTAACAGTGGTCAGATCCGACCCGGGCACGAAACAGATTTGGGCCATGTTGGACGAGGCTATAACTACGTTCAACATGACCCCACCCATCGCTATTATTGAAAATAATAGTTTTAAAAAAATGAAGCAATTTTGTGCAGGGAGGGCCCCGGTTTTCGTTCACCCCTCCCTTTATAGAGCACTAAAATTGACTTTCCCCTGGGATATCGGCGGAATCTCCCAAGACGGCACCATCAAAACTGAAATGGGCCATGGGTCTATGGGAGAGGCTGTCGGTATCCTTACCCGGGCCATGTTTAATTCAGGTAAACAACCCTAATCGGACTTCTCGATGGCGCTCTGGTTAGCTACTTTAAATGTACGGGGCCTGAGGTCCGAGTCTCACAGGGCGAGGATCTCTCGTGACCTTCAGCGCCTCGGTGTGAATGTTTGTTGTGTGCAAGAGACCCATTTTTCTTCTTATGACCGTGAGGATATACTGTCTAGGGGGTTCGCCCTTTATTCAGCGTGTTTTGATGGTCGTTCGAGGGGTGTCTCTTGGCTAGTGAGCAAGTCTTTGAAGGCTGCATGTTCCATTGTCTTCGCGGATCCGGCGGGCAGACTTTGCGTGCTGGATGTTACCATAAAGGATAAGGTTCTACGTCTCACTGGGGTTTATGCGCCCAATAACCATGCTGAGCGGCCTGCTTTGTTTCAGCAGATCGCGCCGTACTTGACGACATCTCGTCGGGTAGTTTTAGCGGGGGATTGGAATGCCGCCCTTGACCCCGATATAGATCGTATAGGAAAAAAACAGGGTACTAACATCCGGGACGTGAAACCATTTCGGGACTTTATCGATGAGTTTGATCTTGTCGATAAGTTCCGGAATGAACACCCTCGGGAGGTAGCATGGACTTGGACAAATAGTGGCAACTCGGCTCCTGGGACGCTTGCAAGCTACCTCGACCGAGTCCTAGTTAGGAGAGTCGACGTAGGGCTCTTAGGGTGTCCAAGCTTCCACTATATAGTTTATACGGATCATAGGCTTGTCCGGGTCCGTGTAAACTTAGATAAGCCTAAGGTTAGAAGGGCTGGTTACTGGAAATTTAACTGTTCATTATTTGGTGAGCAGGGTTTCCGGGACCAGCTGCTACTAATGATACAAAGGGAATTGACGGGGGCGGTTGTGGGGAACGCCTGGTGGGATAATCTTAAATCTAAAATTAGAACGTTTGCTGCCGATTTTAGTCGTCGACTCAATCTTGATAGATTAGCGGCGCAAACGGCTTTAGAAGCGAAAATAGATCGGGCTGTAAAATCCCGTGTTAGTGGGGAAATAGCCGTAGCTAAGGCAGAGTTGTCCTCCTTGCTTATCAAGAAGGATCAAGCTCTGGTAGTTAGGGCTAGGTTAAAAAGAATGTCTTCTGAGGCGACGAATATGGCCGCTGAACTGTGTGTAGAGGAAAATCGGAACGCGACTAGGCGACATATAGCGTGCGTCACATTGCCGGAGAAGCGGACTGTGACTACAAACGCGGGCATATGCGAGGCCTTTCGAGATTACTTTCAGGATCTTTTCACCAGGGAGCCCGGTCTGAGCTCTGCTCAGTTCGATGCCTATTTAGCCGACTTTCCCTGCCTTGAGGCAGCTGAAGGGGCTAGGTGCGAGGGTCCCATCACAGAGTCGGAAATCTGCGCTGAAGCAGGTTAGCCTGGATAAGTCTCCGGGACTAGATGGTCTTCCCTACGAAGTGTACTTGAGGTTGTCGCCCGTTTTTGTTCCTTTGCTGGAACTGATTTTCAACCACTGGATGAGGCAGGGGTCTATATCTCAACGCTTCACCAGGGGTGTGATCAAGTTGCTGCGTAAGGACAAGAACGGTGGGGATGGGTTAGGGAATTTTCGCCCTTTAACCATGTTAAACACTGAGTTAAAGATTTTGGCGAAGATCTTAGCCAACCGCTTGCAGCTTGTCCTGTCTAGACTGATTGGCCCTGAACAGACTTGTGCTGTGAAGGGTAGGTCAATTCAGGATAACCTTCATATGGTAAGATTGATCTTAGAACAAGTGGACAGTGAAGCCGCGCTGATCAATTTAGATCAGTCCAAGGCCTTCGATAGGGTTGACCATCGGTTTTTGGAGGCTGTCCTTTCGGAGGCCGGTTTCGGAGCCGACTTTCGCTCCTGGATCCGACTGTTGTATGCGACCCCCGGTGCGCTGGTGGAGGTGAATGGGGTAAAATCGAAGCCTTTCGTATTGGCTCCATTCGTTAAGGTTGTCCGCTTTCGCCTTTGCTTTACGTTCTTGCGTTGGAACCTTTCC
Organism: Acanthosepion lycidas; assembly: GCA_963932145.1. Classification (NCBI taxonomy): domain Eukaryota; kingdom Metazoa; phylum Mollusca; class Cephalopoda; order Sepiida; family Sepiidae; genus Acanthosepion; species Acanthosepion lycidas. The sequence continues at coordinate 27,993,640 of OZ010611.1, forward strand.
TTCGCAAGTTAAAGGCGAATCCGGTCCTGCGCGGAATTTCCCTGCCTGGGGCTACTACCTCAGCGAGGCGGAAGTATGTGTTTCACACATCTATCCGATTCTCCTGTACCGACTCTCTGTACTTCCACTCCCGTATGCCAGACTAATTTTATTAGTACGGACCTTGTTCTCTTTCTTGTGGAGATACAAGGCCCCTATGGTATCTCGCGAGATCTGTTGCCTTCATCCCTCTGAGGACGATCTGGGTATGCCGAGCATTGAGATTCGTCAACATATGCTTCGCATCACCTTTCTAGACCGAGTGTGTCGCGGATCGGATGAGGAGGGTGCCTTTTGGAAAGAAGACGTCCGGAAACATTTCCCGTCTCTGAGAAGTGTGCACTCGTGCGAGAAAGAGGCCGGCCGTACACCACGAGCCGAGTGCTCCTTCTATCGTGAATGTCGTCGCGCTCTGAAGCTCCTCTTACGGGCTTCGGATGGCCTCTCCAACGCCCAGGCGTTGTCTCGTAAGGCATTGTATCAAGTGTTAGTTAGGCGGGGGGGCGTTCAAGATGATCTGATTGGCGAGCTCGGTCTTACAAAGCAGGAGGCTCTCTCGATATGGCCTTGGGCGCCTGGGTTGAAATGCCTCAATAACGATGAGGCATCACTCACCTGGCTGGTGATTCGTGAAGCCCTCTGGGTCGGCAAGAGACTTTGTTCAGCAGGTTTGGAGAAATATCCAAACTGTCGTCGCTGTACGGGGGAAGTCGAGACCATTGGTCACGCCTTCTTTCAGTGCAAGGCGGTAGTGCCGTTGTGCAGGTTTGTTGAAGAACTCATAGTTCGCATGCTGCAGGGTAAGTTTTTTGTCCTTGAAGCCAGTTCTGTTTGTAGCAATGTGGTGCCGCAGATGACAAAGGCTGAACACTATGTGTTCTGTTGCTTACTAGGGATTATGAGAGTCGTGATTTGGACGACGCGTCAGAAGGAATTCTATGAGGGCAAGAAGTTCACTTCTTCCCAACTGATCTTGTTCTTTAAGCATCAGCTTAAAGTCAAGATTAGGACGGAAAAGCGGCGGCTCACCTCATCCGAATTTGGCAAAAGGTGGGTGAATCTTGCGCGTATGTGTCGAGTAAAACGGGCTGACCTTGAGTGGCATTTTGATGCCGGTTAGGCATTAGGATATTGTATGCCTGGGTTGAACATAGGCAACCCTTCCCGAAATTAGGTTAAGTGTAGGTCTTGTTTTTTGATTTTTAGTTTTTCTTCTTTTCAGTAAACTTAGCTAGGGTGTGCTCCCCAATTTTTTTTCCTTTAGTTTAACTCCCCATCCCCTCCCTCGTTTAGGTGGTCAGTGATGTCAGTTCTCTGGTGGATGCGGGGCGCCTTTCGTTTCGTGTGTGTGCTTTTCGTATTTGTTGTTGTGTATGAATGAGTGTGTGCCTGTGTGAATGCTTGGGAGGAATGAATGTGTTCTTTATTTTCATAGTCCCGCATCGATTTCGTCTGGTTAACTGATATTTCTGCCACATTTAAAGTTTGTGGGTTTTTTTTTATTACTAACACTAATTTTTTGTTTGGTTTCTTGTAAATATTTTTGTCATTTTGTATATACTCATTGGGGATCCTTTTAAAAATTGTTGTTTTTAGGTCCCTCCCACCACAGACAATATTTGTACATAAGGGGAGTATTTAGGATTTGCATTGAGTCAAAGAGATATTTTGGTGGATGTAGTAAGAAAGGTAGGGATAAATGTGTTGTTTTGGTGAAAGGAATATTTTTTTGTATGCTAGGGTCAGTGGTTGTGGCTAGCTAAGTTTTATATTAAGACAAGTGATGACCGTCCTTTACTCCAACCCCCTTTTTTTGACCTTGTGCCACATTTGTTGTTTTTACAATAATAAATATTATCAGAAGTGGGGAATCAGGGATTGATCTTCCCTGATTGGGTCGATTTGGTGATGGGGAGTAGGATGTTGAAAGACCCGAAACTCCCTGATGAACCAAGTCAAAACATCACTGACGACCGCCCCCTTGCGCGCCACCTTAAAAGCGTATTTTCGAATTATTCAGAAGTATAGAGAAGAAGTATTAGGTTGGTGCAAAAATAACGACGTAATAATGTCGTTTTTTGACGTATTTTTAACGTCAAAAAAACGACATTATTACGTCATTATTTTTGCACCAACCTAATAGATTTCAGAATGAACTGGAAACCCAATCCTAAATAGGAAACAAGGGATAAACCTTGTAGGGAGGTGCGTGAACCGGACGATAGGCAAACCTATCTACTCCTATTGAATTAGTATTGAAAAAAAATATGGATATATTAAACCATAAATATTGGCTGGCCGCTCGTATGTCTGTCTGCTAATGCGGCTCGCCCCACTCTGTTGTAGACGTCTGCTCAGGCACGTGTACCTATAGCTTATACTGCAAATATGCTGAGCAGGCCTTAGTTATAGTTTCTGTCGTGAAGAAGGCCAGTACGCTCAAACCCTCGGTCACGATGACTTGTCACTTCGTGCCAGCACAGCCATCATCTACTCAACCTCACT
>OZ010611.1:28001183-28011183 GCA_963932145.1 Acanthosepion lycidas
GAAAAACTAAAATCAACCACACTAACTACAAGCGCATTACAACTCCAAAGAAAAAAAGTTCCTGACTTTCAAAGCAAAAAAAATAATTCCTGATTTTCAAAGCAAATACCAAACATTTCCTTTTGTATACTTTCAGTGGTACGATGAAAAAATTATGAAGAATAAATAACAACAAACTGATTAAAACAAACAAGCTCAAGGTCATGGCTATAAATAATCTGAAAATACATGCAAATCTGGCACAAAGCTAATTGAAAAAGAAAAAAATGTTAAACTTAATCTAGTTGAAATATTCACTGAAAATTTTCTATGCATTACCAATCGTGAGATCCCAAAGGTAATTACATAGCCTAATTGCATCAAAACTGAATCAATCGTATTGAAAGAATTCTCAGACTAAATGGAAACTATTGCAGAGGAATAATCATGGGTATGGATAAAAGACAGACAATGCCAAAAAGAAAAACACTAAATGTCGCCTTCGAAGAGAAAACGATAACAATATGAAGTGCATAAGAAATTAATACAGTAGGTTAATTCAAAAGAGACGATTGAGCAGGAACAGTCGTATACCGGGAAGTGTGCAAACAATTTAAAGTATAAACCAAGGGCAGTTATAGAAAATTAAAGGATGAAATACCCGAATAAAAGTATGGATCTGATAGTCATAATTGATGAAGAGAGTCCCCGCTATGTATATGTGATTGTGTCAGTTGGCTATGTAGTGAAAAGGATTCGCCTAATAGAAGGACCAAGATTACATCATGAGGTGTGTGATATGAATGTAATAATAGGAAGTAGGAAGAACGAAAAAAAGGAAGGAAAAAACTGAAAAAAATGTGCAATAACGGATGAATTGAAATAATTAGAAAACAGATGGACAAAAAGTAGGCATAGTTGTAAAGGTGTTACATGAGAGAAAGAAAAGGAGAGGAAGTAGGGAAAGGATAGAAAGGAAAGGAGAGAATGGGAAGGAAAGGAAAGGAAAGGAGAGGAGTGGAAGGAAAAGAAAGGAATGGAAAGGAGAGAAAGGAAATGAAAGGAGAGAAAGGAAAGGAGAGCAAAGGAAAGGAGAGGAGAGAAAGGAGAGGAGAGAAAGGAGAGGAGAGAAAGAAAAGGAGGAGAGAAAGGAAAGAAAGGAAAGGAGAGGAGAGAAAGGAGAGGAGAGGAGTGGAAGGAAAAGAAAGAAATGGAAAGGAGAGAAAGGAAAGGAGAGCAAAGGAAAGGAGAGGAGAGAAAGGAGAGGAGAGAAAGAAAAGAAGGAGAGAAAGGAAAGAAAGGAAAGGAGAGGAGAGAAAGGAAAGGAGGGAGAGGAAGGGAAAAAGGAAAGAAGAGGAGAGAAATAAAAGGATAGAAAGAAAAGGAGAAAAAGGAGAGGACATAAAGGAAAGGAAAGGAAACGAGAGAAAGGAAAGGCCGGAAGAGAAAGGAAAGAAAGGGAATGAGAAGAGAGAAAGAAAGGGAAAGGAGAGGAGAGAAAGGAGAGGAGAGAATGGGAAGGAAAGGAAAGGAAAGGAGAGGAGAGGAGAGGAGTGGAAGGAAAAGAAAGGAATGGAAAGGAGAGAAAGGAAATGAAAGGAGAGAAAGGAAATGAAAGGAGAGCAAAGGAAAGGAGAGGAGAGAAAGGAGAGGAGAGAAAGGAGAGGAGAGAAAGAAAAGAAGGAGAGAAAGGAAAGAAAGGAAAGGAGAGGAGAGGAGAGGAGAGGAGAGGAGTGGAAGGAAAAGAAAGGAATGGAAAGGAGAGAAAGGAAATGAAAGGAGAGAAAGGAAAGGAGAGCAAAGGAAAGGAGAGGAGAGAAAGGAGAGGAGAGAAAGAAAAGAAGGAGAGAAAGGAAAGAAAGGAAAGGAGAGGAGAGGAGAGAAAGGAAAGGAAAGGAGAGGAGAGGAGAGGAGTGGAAGGAAAAGAAAGGAATGGAAAGGAGAGAAAGGAAATGAAAGGAGAGAAAGGAAAGGAGAGCAAAGGAAAGGAGAGGAGAGAAAGGAGAGGAGAGAAAGGAGAGGAGAGAAAGAAAAGAAGGAGATAAAGGAAAGAAAGGAAAAGAAAGGAGAGAAAGGAAAGGAGGGAGAGGAAGGGAAAAAGGAAAGGAGAGGAGAGAAATAAAAGGATAGAAAGAAAAGGAGAAAAAGGAGAGGACATAAAGGAAAGGAAAGGAAACGAGAGAAAGGAAAGGCCGGGAGAGAAAGGAAAGAAAGGGAATGAGAAGAGAGAAAGGAAGGGAGAGGAGAGAAAGGAAAGGAGAGTAGAGAAAGTAGTGGAGAGAAAGAAAAGAAGGGGGAGAAAGGAAAGAAAGGAAAAGAGAGGAGAGAAAGGAAAGGAGGGAAAGAAAAGGAGAGAAAGGAAAAGAGGGAAAGAAAAGGAGAGAAAGGAGAGGAGATAAATGAAAGGAAAGGAGAGAAAGGAAAGAAAGGAAATGAGAAGAGAGAAAGGAAAGGAGAGGAGAGAAATAAAAGGATAGAAATAAAAGGAGAGAAAGGAGAGGAGAGAAAGGAAAGGCGGGGAGAGAAAGGAAAGAAAGGAAAGGAGAGAAAGAAAAGGAGAGCAGAGAAAGGAAAGGAGAGCAGAGAAAGGAAAAGAGGGAAAGGAAGGGAAGGGAAAGGAGAGAAGAGGAGAGACAGGAAAGTAGATACATAGTCCATCAATCAAACACACATACTTTGATATTTTGACTGATTGCCTTCAAGTAAGAAAATAATGTAGGAAAGCAATAATTTTTTGCCCCATCTCTGAACTTAGAAAGTTAATCCCTGAACAAGACACCTAAAAATGGAGAGTAGAATAAAAGGAAAACTCCCGCCTTCTGCCAATATCTCTTCGCAACAGGAAGTTCAAAATGAAAAGAAAGATGGTGGAAGACTTACAAGAATTAAAAAATACAAAAGAAATACGGATGAAATATTAAGTATAGATTAGAAATAATACGTGAGATGAAAATAAAAATGCTCAGTACATTAAAGGGTGAAAACCCCTGTTGGGACTGACAGCCATCTTCGCGGCCATCTTGTTTTAGAGATTTTTCTCTCCTCCCATTTTACAGTCGAGTTGTACACCCATATTCATATTCCGCAGGTATTAATTTACTTTCTTTTATTTCTTGTATAGTAGTAAATATATTTCATTCCGATATTTATTTTTTCTTCATTTCTATTTGCTATCTATTTATTTTATTTCTTCAAACAGTGTCTCAACTTTAATCACCTCTTAGAGAGTTTGCTAATCTATATCTGTCTGTTGATATATCTATATATGGGTTTTAAATTCTAGTTAGATTTCTTTTCCGTTTTCTATATTTTGTCCCGTTAATTCTTCTAATTTATTTGAGACTCGTCCTGCACGAGTCCTTAACAGGTGTGAATATATATATATATATATATATATATATATATATATATATATATATATATATAAGAGAGAGAGAGAGAGAGAGAGAGAGAGAGAGAAAGAGGATTATGGTATAACTGAAAAAAGAGTAAAAGAAAATAAGAGAATAAACCAACAAAATATTCGAAGCAATAATAAAGAGTCTTTGTGTGTGTGTATATATATATATATATATATATATATATATATATATATATATAAGCAAATCGATGATGACTGAGTTTGGGGGTGGTCTGGAAAGCTTTTGAGTACCTCTTGCCATAAGTAAACCGATAGAAAGGCGACAACTAAACTCGAAAAATGTGTGTGTGTGGGTGTGAAAAGAGAGAGAGAGAGAGAGAGAGAGGAGTCGCAAGAGAGAGAGAGAAAGAAGTGGAGAGAGAGAGAGCGCGAGAGAAAGTAGTCAGCAGATAAAGAAAGAAAGTGTGAGAGAGAAAGGAAATGAGATATAGGACGTGAAAGAGAGAAAAAGGGAGAGAGAGAGAGAAAGAGAACGAGAGAGAGGGAGCAAGAGAGAGAGAGAAAGGAGTAGAGAGAGAGAGAGATAAAGGAGTCGAGAGAACGTAGTATAGAGAGAGAGATAGAGAAAGAAAGGAGTCAAGAGAGAGAGAGGAAGTTTGAGAGAGAAAAAGTGAGAGAGAGGATGTGATAGAGAAAGAATGGAAGTGAGAGAGGAAGTGAAAGAAAGTGTGGCTGTGAAAGAGAGAGGAAGTGAAAGCGAGAAAGGGAGCGCGAGAGAGAAAGGAGTCGAGAGAGAGAGAGAGAGGAAGTGAAAGTGAGTGAGGAAGTGTGTGTGTAAGAGAGAGAGAGAGAGAGAGAGAGAGAGAGAGAGAGAGAGAGAGAGAGGCGTCCAAAGCGAATAGAGCTTATTGTGAGAGTAAGACTTTATATAAACGTAGGGAAAAAATATAAGTAAAATATGTAATACCATTCAAACGTAAGAGGAAGTCCAATATTGAATTATGGATGCCCAAAATGGATATAAAAAAAACAAAACAACAACCTCAATGTGTATAAAAAGAAAACTCAATTCAAACGACGAGATTTAGGAGAAAATAGAAAATCAAAAAAACAAAAAAAAAAAACAAAAAAAAATGTGGTAAAACGGAAATGTTAATATTGAAGGAAATTAGTTTAATGTGTGACATTAGGTTCAGACGTAACTTGGCATTACGGTGTAAGGGAAAGAAAGCAACAGTGGAAAGAAACCGACAGAAAAATGGTGACAGAAGAAGAGAGGTAGAAAGAAAAGAGAATGTATACGTTGTTTACACTGAGTATAATTCCTGTTTCTCTTTGTATAAGTTTATATATTTAGTTTGGAAAAAACTGCGTTAGGTTTCGTCTTCAGATCAACAGACACATTCGGACAAATATGCAGATTTAGACACGATAATATAATAATGTTCAGTACTTTGTAATGCTTCTCTTTTTCACTAAATGTAGAAATTCTGGGAGAACGCTGAAAATTCAAAGTTCCAAAACCCCGGCTTTCTTGCATCATTTCTAAGGTTTAAAGTATACATAGTCATTAGTCACCATCAGCCTTCTTCCAATCGCAGCTTATTGCTTATATATAAAAAAAGGATATTGCATGGATTAGCTGGACGGGCAATCCTGAAATAGTGTTCAGAATTAGGAACGTTTATTTGATTGAAAGGGTGAACAGGTTCAAATGAGGCGCGGTGACTGACCATTGTAGAAAATAAGACAATATTTTGAATATATATATATATATTCTTCTGCGGGCAGTGTGAGTGGTTGTGTTGATTTTGTTTGGCGGCATATCAACACCTCTATGGGATTTTTAATGCCGAAATCTAAATATCTTTTAAGCAGTTATATACCTTTAACTAAAGATATTTTGTAGATGATCTTGTACTTTCAAGGTAAACGTATGTTTTTTTCAGATATATATTTTGTATATGATAAAAATGTAAATGTTGGTAATTTCGCTATAAAAACGTATATTTACTAATTTCGCTATAAAAACGTATATTTACTAATTTCACTCTAAAATACATTGCTACTAATTTCACTCTAAAATACATTGCTACTAATTTCACTCTAAAATACATTGCTACTAATTTCACTCTAAAATGTATTTCAACTAATTTCACGATAAAATGTATTGCTACTAATTTCACTATAACATGTATTGGTAGTAATTTCACGATAAAAATATATTGTTACTATTTTCACTATAAAAATATATTGCTACTATTTTCACTATAAAAATGTATTGCTACTATTTTCACTATAAAAATGTATTGCTACTATTTTCACTATAAAAATATATTGCTACTATTTTCACTTTAACATAATTTCACGATAAAAATGTATTGTTACTATTTTCACTATAAAAATATATTGCTACTATTTTCACTATAAAAATGTATTGCTACTATTTTCACTATAAAAATGTATTGCTACTATTTTCACTATAAAAATATATTGCTACTATTTTCACTTTAACATAATTTCACGATAAAAATGTATTGGTAGTATTTTTTACTATAAAAATCTATTTTTATATTTTCCTAGTATTTTGATTTTTGTTTAGGGGTTCACTATTTACTCATTGCTGGGGACCCTTAAAAGCGCTACTAGCCCGGGTCAGGCTTGATGTACCACAGAATTTCCACGTCCTTGGTGAACACAGATGGAAACATTTAGTCACGTCAGCAACAGGGAAGTTTTTTTTTTTTTTTTTTTCCTTTAAGGAAGGAAATGAAAGGACACTTACAATCAGAAAGTGTTGATATTTCTGTGACACATGAGGGCTTGGAAAATTTAACACACAAGATATATTGAAGGAAGGATAAATTGTGAATTATGAGTTTGTGTAAATGAATATCAGAACAGGGTAGGACAGGGAAATTGCCCAGTGGATTAAAATATTGTTTCGGTATCTGTCTACATCCCTGAAATGAGGTATTATGTACATTATTTACACTATTGTCCTCATTTTTGTCGCCATATTTATTACAATGCTTCGGCCTTCTTCAGGTGGTTGGAATGCCGAAATGAACCCTTTATTTAGCCCACCGGGGTAGATTGTTCTAGTTCCACGTGTCATATTTAATGGATCTCATTTATCAGTTATTTCCCTCTCCAAGTTCTCCACTGCCTTAACCGGGTATTGAACTCACACTCTTCGGATCATGTCACTGGATCTAACTAACGTTATTTATCCACTGTGCCATCCGTCCTTGAGGATATCTGTGTATGAATTTCTGGATATTATAAACCTAATGTCTTCAGCAACTATTTTTTACCAGTGCTCATATTGAAATTTTTGCTGTTATCATTGCAAGTTTTTACCAGAGCTCATATTGCATTGTTATTATCGCTTTTCTCTGGCACTCCTTATTACTGGTTCCCATATTGTATTCATTTCTATGATTGGTCGGCTCAGGAGATTTTTTTCCAGTGGTGTTCTTTGTCTATGATCTCAACCTGATCCTACACAGGGTGGTGATCTCCCTTTTCTCTCCATATGTGGTCAGCCACGCCTGATTTGTCTACTTTCCCACGTGTTACAGCTTTCTGGTGTTCTTAAAGCCTTACCTTAAGAGGGCGGCCTGTCTCCCCTTTATATTTTTTTCCACACCTGCACGGGATAGCGTACACGCAGTCTTTAGTCATGTTCTCCTCTATGGGGAGGGGGGTTCTTACTCGGAAGAGATACTTGCGAAGTGTCGTCAAGCTTTTGAACCGTAACATTTTTTTATAACATCAGGACAACCTTCAACCGGAGCGTACAACGGCTGAAACTTTGTAATAAATATGGCGAGAATAATCGGAATAATGTAAATAATGTATTGTTTCGGTAATTGATGATTTGGTAAATGTGAGCTCAGTCCCTATGCCAGATAGTGTAGACTTAAACGCAGTTGAAGCAGAGCGAGCAATAACTGAACAATGCTAAATAAGAATAAAACAAGATATCCTTAGGCATGGACAGTGGAATTAGATAAAGACAGTGGTTAGATCCAGTGACTAGACCCAAAGAGTTGTGAGTTCAATACCAGGCTATGGCAGCGGTGAACCAAAACTTGAAAAGTTGAGTTAAAGGGAAATAAGAGGCATGACACGTGGAACTAGAGCAATCTATCCCAATGGACGAAATAAAGAGTTCGGTTCTAAATTCCAATTACCTGAAAAAGGCCGGAGCGTACAACGGCCTAAACGTTGTGAATATGGCAATGAAGATGAGGATAACAGTCAGAATAATGTAAATAATGTAAGTAAATAGAACAATATACCCCCATATATTAAATAAAGGGTACATAAAAGCTACTAAGACTGAGTGTGGAAGAATTAGAAAACAGAAACATTACTCAGGAGCGGGAACAATAAAAGAGTAAGGAAGAAAACAGAAGATAAGGGTTGAGATTGCAATTACATTTTTGAAGATACAAGTTGGCTGGAGAGCATGGAGCCGGAAGGGAGTTCTACATGCAAGAAATGCGAGAAAAGGAACTGTTAGCATAGAACTTACGGTTACATCTAGCTAGATCAACTGTAAGTTGGTGAAACGTCGTCGCCAGTCTAGGTACCATAGTGAAAAGCTCATCCAAACTGGGGCGGAGGAAAGGAAAATTGTCCAGTGGATTGAAATGTTGCTTTACGAATTTGGCGACTTGGTAATTAGGAGTTCAATCCCTAGGACAGGTAGCGTAGACTTAAACTAAGTTGAAACAGAACGAACAATAACAGCAGTACTAAATAAGAACAAAATATATCTCTAGGCCATGGACAGTGGAATTAGAACAATCTATCTCCATATATTAAATAAAGGGTCCAGTTTGAAATTCATTGAAGGTTACTCGGATCGACAAGCCCCTGATGAAGACCGCAGAAAACAACGGCTGAAACGTTGTGACAATAAAGTTGACGACTATAGCGTGAGAGTAAATAATGTCAAAAGAGACAAAGAAGGAAGACGGATGGTAAAGAATCAAACTTTACTTAGAGCGAAAAGGGGCAAGAACTTGTTGGAATGTATGATCGCCCACGTCACATAAATGACGGCGATCAATGACGTGTCAATTTTTAGTCCGCCGAACGCCGAAGTTTTCCAAAGTCACAACAACTGAAGCCGTGCTACAAATGGCCCAATTGCTGTCATCCAAAGACCTACCTATTCGGAAATCTCGTCTGTGGACGTTAGTGGATACTGGACAATTTGTGCTTAAACATTCACGGAGCCGACATGTGGTCTGAGCTGCAACTATGCTAAGCATAACTTAGTTACAGTTTCTGGAAGAGAATCCGGTGTGATCAGTAGTTAAACAAGGCCGCTACGTTTACATCCTCGGTCACAGTGAAATTCGCAATCTGGTCTCATGATCGGAGCGCTAACGTTCTCACCAGTCGGGGTCGGGCCAACACCTCCCTCAGTATATGAAGTCATATAAGCATCTGTACACAATCGAGAGGCAAAATGATGTGAATCCTTAGAAAATAGAATATGTATGTCTATATTAAGAAGCACGGTGGAGTAATGGATAGCGACTTGGATTTAGGAATCGGTAGAGTCGATTTCGAATTCCACTCGAATCCATTACATTCACTTACGCGCTAATATTCTTGGGAAAGGTATGAATTCTCTTCTTCTCACTCTAGCTATGGGTAAATATCAGGATAGACCGAGTTCTATAGCCTTGGATGGAAACTGGTCTACCGCAGAAAGAAATAGCAACCTACTGCTGGAAAAAATCAGCCTCGTCAGTCATGTATCGAAACATACGTGATCGATTAAGCGTGTATCACGCAAGGCACATAACTGACTGATATATCTATATTAGCTGTCATCTCATTCAAGAATAGAGATAGAGTTTCATTTCATTTCATACAATTTAAACTGGGTACAGAACAAATATAATCCCTAAGCCCGCTCTGGGTCCCACGATCACTACCAGGTTGTTATTAACTTTCCTTGAGTTTTGACTCCCTTTTTCAACAACAGCCTTTCACTCTGCTTTAAACACAGATTTTCTGGTGATATTTTTTTTACATTTTTTTAAGTGAAAGAAAAAACTTTCATGGGACCCGTCTCAATCATTATAGCATTTTTTTAAAAAAAAATCAAATCAAGTTCACTCCAAGCAACTTCTAACAACTTCAAAAGAGACTTAACTTAATAAGAAACATAAAATATCATAAAGAGTTAAATGCTTTCGTGAAAAAAGCAAAAATATATATAATTAAAACAAACAATTTCCATAATGTATTTACCAACAGACAAAGCTAGACATTTATACGAATTAAACCTCCCAAAACAAATTACTCAAGAACAACATAAAAACGTACAGAAAAGCACCCAAAAGTACAGAATATGACATAAAGTTGGAAGCTAGAACGATGACCAAATAAATCTAATCGCTAAAGAATAAGCATTAATTACACTAAAAGACCACAAAGAAAACTTCAAATTAATCCTAACACAAAAACGCAGCTAAAGTGGAACTAAGTACAATAAGAAAAATAATACGAGAAATAATTAATTCAGAACTAAATGACGAAGTTAGGAGAAGACCAGTAGAAAAGGAAAAACAACCATAGACTAGTTCCGTAACCTAAAAGTAAACGTAATTGTGAATATATATCACTCAA
>OZ010611.1:28016183-28028683 GCA_963932145.1 Acanthosepion lycidas
GTTAATATATGCACATATACCTACGTTTGGTGTGCAACTTAAGTTTCGTCGGTTACCCAACTCGACGGGCGCAAGATATAGCTAATTGTTTATTTGAAAAAACAAATTTAAATAAACAATAAGCTATATCATTTGCCCGACGTACACCAAACGTAGGTATATGTGCATTTATTAATATCTATTTCTTAGCTCTGTCTAACCATAGTGAGCACTATTATGTCTACACGTCTTGGCTAAATTTGGTAATTATTTAATTACTTAGCAGCCTATGCACGCCAGCACGCGCGTATACGTTTGATAATATCTAGTTATTTAATTTACATAATCCTATACCTATATATATGCACATATATATGTTTTTGTGTATGTGTAAATTATTTTCAGATTGATTATATCTATTGAGGAAAAAAAATGAAAGACTTACAGTATGTACGCCAATCTCATACCATAATCTAATCGTAATCTAAGCAATATTCATTAAAAATATTATTGAACATTACTCACTTACATTTTGTCAGATTTTGAATTATAGCATTTTGTGTCCTCCATATGTTATAAATGACCTTTCAACATCTTGATGAACATTCTTGAACTTTCTCTAATTCAGAAACCCTGATAAACCAATGACATCCTGGCTTTTATTTATAAACACGTGCAACAAAATAAAACCTATATTGCCTGGATAAAATATCTCCGAGGAGGAAACGCTTCGGCTAAGAATAGCTTTTCCTCGTTCCTTATATATATATATATATATATATATATATATATATATATATATATATATATATATATATATTATAACCTTGGGAAAGGTATTAATTCTCTTCTTCTCCCTCCAGCTATGGGTAAATAGCAGGACAGACTTGGTTCTATAGCCTTGGATGTCAACGGGTCTAGAAGGATAACTCTGAATTCAAAAACCTGTGGAGGGTCGTTTGGGGACCTTGTGGCACGTAGTGCACCAGTTTTCTGTATTCGGCCCTTCAAAAAGGGTGGCTGGTTCTGCACAAAACATTCACCACTATAATCAAATCATATGTGCTAGAGTCTGGCTGTCGATTTCTTGGAACTGAGCTGCATAAATCGAATAGTCCACTATATATATATATATATATATATATATATATATATACATATTATATACTATATATAGTATATATTATATATAAAGTATATATATATTATATAATATATATATATATATGCTATACAATATATATTATATACTATATATAGTATATATTACATATAAAGTATATATATATTATATAATATATATATATATATATATATACTATACAATATATATTATATACTATATATAGTATATATTACATATAAAGTATATATATATATTATAATATATATATATATATACTATACAATATATATTTTATACTATATATAGTATATATTACATATAAAGTATATATATATATTATATAATATATATATATACTATACAATATATATTATATACTATATATAGTATATATTACATATAAAGTATATATATATTATATAATATATATATATATATATATACTATACAATATATATTATATACTATATATAGTATATATTACATATAAAGTATATATATATATTATAATATATATATATACTATACAATATATATTTTATACTATATATAGTATATATTACATATAAAGTATATATATATATATTATATAATATATATATATATACTATACAATATATATTATATACTATATATAGTATATATTATATATAAAGTATATATATATTATATAATATATATATACATACTATACAATATATATTATATACTATATATAGTATATATTATATATCAAATATATATATATTATATAATATATATATATACTATACAATATATATTATATACTATATATATTATATATAAAGTATATATATATTATATAATATATATATATATACTATACAATATATATTATATACTATATATATTATATTATATATATATTACATACATATATATATTATATTATATTATATATATATATATATATATATATATATATATATATATATATTACAACATATATATATATATATATATATATATATATATATATATATATATATATATTAATGCTCTGTAAATTTACATTGAGCACTATTTTGTAAAAATAAAAAATATCTATAAGAATACTGGATTATATATCTTACTGTTCTTTCTTATATATATATATATATATATATATATATATATATATATATATATATATATATATAACACATAATAAACTTTTTTCTTTCCTTACAATTAAATTGTCCTGTTTCTTATTACTTTGATTAAATTTTGTAAGGCAATTTTCGTCATCCCAAGCCTGAACATTTAAATTCTAGAGTTCGCTTACTTGTCAATCGTTATATTAATATTTGTGTCTATGGTTTGCAATGCTAAATATTGTATACCCCAAATCGCTGGGATTGTATGTTTAAGTAGCGTCACGATTACCAGCTAAAATATTCATTTGGTGTGTGGAATATAGATTAAATAGCAGGGTAGACTATGATCTCTAGCCGTGATTGACAAGCTCTAGAAAAAAGACAACTCTGAAATCAAAACACCTATTTGGTGACACTGGTTTTGTAGACAGATGAGGCGGATACTAGAAAGCTATTGAAAATTTTCTTTATGCACTATGTCCCTTCAGGACATTTTAGACAATGACTCTCCACAACTTCTCCTCTCTAGCTTTTAATAAATGCTGTCTTTTTGCTGTCTCTCCTAAACCCTGTTCTACCGTTCATTTACCGATGCTTCTTATTTATCTAATACACTGTTTGCCTTTCCTGTGAGCGTCAAATTTTCCAAACCGACTTTCCTCATTATGTCCTCTAGAAATTTCAACTGTTTCTTTCTGTAGAAGTATCATTTGTATTTTCATTTTCTCCAAAGTTTTGTCGCTGCTCACATGTTCGGTCCATGATATTCTCAGCATGCTTCTGTAGAACCGGGCGTTATAATTAACTGTGGCGTGGGTTGTTTAATCTGAGTGCGAATAGTAAAAAACATCTCTGTTACACTTGTAATACCTTATTTTCAGTGATCTGTTAGCTATTCTGCTGTGTTTTCTGATTATGGTTTCTATTTTTTTTTTAAATAGTCTTGAAAAAGACCGCCAATCGGTTGTGAACTGGGGCAGGATTTGGCTGGTCAACTTTAAAGCCTCAAAGACAAAACTGCTCTCTAATCACCACAGAGATCCTTCTCTGCTCTCCATTAAAATGTCTGACGCTCAACTTCTCGAGAGCACTTCTCTGCGACTGCTCGGTCTCACGTTGACTGCTGACCTGAGATGGAGCAAATACATTGAGTCAATTGCTTCGTCCATTGCAAAGAAAGTTGGCTCCCTGTACCGCGCCAGGAAATTCCCCCACCCCCGGAATCGATCCTCCAGATCTACAAATCAACAATTCGCCCTTGCATGGTGTATTGCTGCCATATATGGTCTGGAGCCCCTTCTATTTGCCCCGGGGTTCTTGATAGGCTCCAGAGGCGGATATGCAATATAATTGGCCCTGTTCTGGCATATCGTCTACAGTCGCTCTCTCACAGACGCGCCGTCGTCTCTCTCTGTCTTTTTTTACAAATACTTTCATGACAATTGCTCCGAGGAGCTGCATTCGCTGGTTCCCAGACTTCATGAGTTCAAGCGCCCTACGAGGATGGCATCCCGCTCTCACCCTTTCACTGTTGAAACTCCTAAATGTAGCCGTCTCTTCT
This sequence comes from Acanthosepion lycidas, assembly GCA_963932145.1. Taxonomy (NCBI): domain Eukaryota; kingdom Metazoa; phylum Mollusca; class Cephalopoda; order Sepiida; family Sepiidae; genus Acanthosepion; species Acanthosepion lycidas. Next base: position 28,019,947 of record OZ010611.1, read on the forward strand.
ACTCCAATAGCTTCATATCTCGCACCTCTCACCTGTGGAACTCCCTTCCCTATTCGAATTTCCTTGAGAGCTATAATCTTCAACTATTCAAATGTAATGTCAGTCGACATCTCCAGTTGCCTTGATCTAGCCACTATCCTTCTCCTCATCCTTTCCTCTATCACTCCTATCTGATCTTGCTCCAAATCTTCTGTAACCCCTTGCATCCTAGTGGCTTCTCGTCTTGCTTGGGGTGAAACGCTTAAAAAAAATAAATAAAAAAATGATAATAAAAAGCTGTGGTATTTGAATTAATTCATCTGGATTAAGACTCATTGACGACAGCATGTCTACCTCTTGAGAAATGGTCGGCTCCAGGAAGTTTCAGATTAATTCTGCTATACTTTATTTCAACCTGTCTTCACCAGCAAATGAATCTCTCCAATTCTTAAGGTTAAGGTAGACATATAACCCTGTATAAATCTCTATCCAAATAAATTAATCAACATACCACAGCTTTTTAACGTAAAAACAAGATTGTACCTAGGAGGAGTATTACTGCTATATCTGGACTGAGAGTTTTCAATGCTTAATTTCCAACAGATTTGGTTTGGTTTGCTACACAGCATATCAACCCATGAATTATTTAATGTCGAAATTTAATTTTTTGGAGAGCTTCGGGAACTTAAAAAATGTATTTCTGGTAATTTTTCTCTTCCTTTTCCAATAATGTATTGATAGAATTTTGTTTTTACTATGTAAATGTATTGCTGGTATTCTTAGTATGTATTTTTAGACTCTCATAATGTTTTGACCCCAGTTTGTGGGGTTCACTATTACTCCATAGCTGGGACCCTAACAGATGGTACCATCCCGGGTCAGAGTGGACCTAGAAACAACAGCAATTAAGAGATGGTTCGAAGCTCCCCAAAACCTCCTGACTTGAGGCCTTTTTGCAGGATGTCGTTTATCTTCACAGAACGACTTTACAACAGACAAAACGTTACAAGCCGGGTTGTTACTCTGTCGTGTTAAATGTTCAGATAAGCGCCATTCTTAAGTATTTTTTCAATATGTTCATCTAATACAAATTAAAAAAAAACTACTCAAGGTCGAGGGCTGCCGAATGCGGTGCTTGTGATGCGAATGTAAGAATTACGGAGTGAACTTTATGAGGATAGGTAACGGTTGACCCTTGACTTGTAAAAGGTTAAAATTGTAGTTTTCGAGGAAGCATTCACGCAGGAGTGTTCCAAAAAGCAAAGGTTCTTGGGTTGAAAGCTGCTTGAGTGGAACTTACTTGCTTACAATTTTAACACGGATAGAATGAAGAGGCTGGGTCGGCTCCATGGATGTTCCTCTTGTCTAGAACTTTACAGATCGGACAAGACATGCTACTTCTTCGGAATCGAAACGCCTTTTACTGGGTGAACGATAGTATAGTGTGTGGCAGAAATGTTAAGACATTAGCGAGACGAAGACATTGCCATTATTTATTACTTACTATAATGTGGGAGGTATTTCTGCTACTCCTTGTATAAAGACGTGTTACAATAAAACCAAAAAAAAAGAAAAAAGGAAAATTAAAGAAAATCTAATTAAAAATGATAATAAAAAATAGCGTTTGGATTAATTTATCTGGATTAAGGCTCATACACGATTATATGCCTGTCTTAACCTTGAGAATTGGGGAGATTAATTTGCTGATGGATATCGGTTCATGTTGACCAAGAAATAAAGATATCCATAAAATGTCTTCAGTTAAGGAAGGTATCTGATTATATCAAGTGTTTAATTTTACGAAACGGTGTAGAAGAATGTTTTGCCAAAGGACGGAATAATCTTAATGGTATCGTTAGATACTTGGAAATACGTTTGCGTCTGGATTATTGGATTCTTGAGGAATAAAAAGGAGATTTCATAGGGAAACACATGAGTTGAACAAGGTCTAGGACGAAGGAAGCCTATTAAAGCCCAAAGGATTTTTTAGAAGAAATTGTTCGATGTTTGAGTTTATTGAATTTCGTTTTCTTCTCCTTTAGGGTGTGTGTGTACAAGTGATGCTTAATGCACGTGTCTATATGCGAGTGTATGTGATAGAGGAGGAAGAGCGAATAGAAGGAAAGATGCGAAAATAGCAGAAAATAGCAGAAAATTCTTTGGAAAACACAAGGGAATAAAAGAAACCTGAAGAATACATAGTTCTATCGACTGATAAGATTAGGAAGAGAAAATGGGGGAGAGTGGGGGTAAAGACGAATAAAAATGAAAGTTTGAATAAAGGACGGAATGATAATGGCAAAAAGGTACACAGGTAGATCAATATATAATTATAAGGGGACAAGAACTAAGGAACACTTTTGAAAAGGAAAAAAGGGCAAAAAAGTATATATTATAGGTATTTAAGCTCGGTTTAGTTTGGCACAAGGTCATAATTATAGCGCACTTAGTAATCGAACTCACGACTCAGTTGTAATGATATACAAGTCAAATTTATCAAAGAACAAAGCGCCCATCAGAAGTTTTATAGAGAATGTCCTCCCAAATCACTTACGTGTTTTTAAATTGTAGGCCATATCTTTGAAACACCGGTTCTCGTACGATAACCGAAGTTAAGCAACGTTGACTATGGTCAGTACCTAGATGGGTGACCGCTTGGGAATACCATTTTCTGTAAGCTCAGGTATGCGAATGGTGTAACGGATAATGGCTTGGAATTCGAAATCGGAGAGCCGAGTTCCAATTCCAGTCGGGTTCGTTATATTCGCTTATAGGTACGGATCAATTTCTCCCCCAGTTATGGGTTAATAAGTAGGGCTTGTATCAGTAAATTATGATCTCCAAAAAAATTCTTACAATTTAAAAAATATTTTCTGCCTTTAAATACCCTGAAAAGGTTGCTAAGCCGTAAAAAACAATCTCAATAAAAATGTCATCACAGTTTAGATTTTTTTGTCAAAATTTTATTTTACCGTTGCAGAATTTATTAATAAAGAAACATTTTCCATTGAGAAACTCACAACTGAAGAAAGAAGCAAAATTGAGAAATTTTATTTTGGATTTATCCAAACTTTTATTTAGATAATTCCGAAATTTTATGGCCACCACATTACCCTGATCTGACACCTCCAAATTATTTTTATTTGGAAATAACTTAAAAAAGTGTGTCTACATTAATATACTGCATACATTCCAAAGATAATATTTGTGCGCAAATTCGAGGATTACAACCATTTATTAATTATTGTGATGGAGAATGCTATCGAATGAGCGTGTCTGTTTGAAGTCCAAAATGGAGGGAGATTTACATCGTAAACCTTTATAAGAAAGGAAAGAAAAATCGGGATCTATTCAAAATAGAAATATGGATGAAAATTAACATAAAACATTTTTTCTCTTAATTAGTACAATAGCCTGTTGGTTTCACAAAGAAAAATTAAAACAAAACCAAGTAAATGCACATTACTTGATAATGTAAAGTTTTGTTATGAAGGATAAAACTGCAAAAAATATTTCATTGTAGCATTTTAGTCTCTTTTTACATTCATTTTTACTTAAAAAATTGATTATTTTTGGAATCACTGAATTTGTAATTGTGTTAGGTAGACTTGTGAATGTTATCAGTTTGAACCTCAATTTTGAGTTTTATTTTTGCTGTAGGATTAAGTTTTCATTGTAAAATGGTAATTTTTTTTAAAAATTGTTTTGTTTTAATTTTATTTTAATTTTATTTTTTAATTTTTTTTTTTTCTAATTTTATTTATCATTTTGATTTTATGGTTATTGTTATTTTTTATTTTATTTTTCATTTTGATTTTATTGTTATTTTATTTTTATTTTTTATTTTATTTTCTATTTTTTATTATGTATTTTTATTTATTATTTTATTTTTACAGTGTTTAAATTTTCGTTTTTTATGAAACCATTTTTAAATAAAATGTAATTACTAGATTTTTAAAACCTAAGTAACTTCTAGGACGCCTTGTATATAGTTACAAAGTTTGAATCTGACACCAAAGAAAAAGAATCAGGAAAATTTGTGTGACGCCAGATTTTCAATTGGCCTGTCTGTCCTGAAGAATTAGCATTTAAAATTCTGGATTTTTACCAAGGTGTTGCTAGGAAACACAACACTTCCTCAATCACAAAATTGGTACTCAGGCAGGCATTATATTCATCTATAAGGGTGTGTGTGCGTGTGTGTGTGTGTGTGTGTATGTGTGTAACAAATGCACGGCCGCATTTTTTGACGGATTTGAACCAAAATTTACATGCACATGCTCCAAGTTAGCGGGAAAGCCAAGACCGACGTTGCATTTCCCAACTCCCATCGGTAGAGGAAATAATCGATTTTTTCATGCTTCTACGGCAGTTTTCGTGTAGCTTGCGGCCATTTTGTACTGGCCAGAGTGAGAGCCTTATAGCAGGCTGTCGCGAATAGGCAGGAAGATTCAATTGGCCAGCGTGAGAGCCAACAGCTGACTGACACGAATGTTAACTAGCATGCTAACATGCAAAAAAATCGATAGCTGCATTTGTCACAAGTGGGAAAAATTTAAATCTGCATGGTACTTTACTCCAATTGGCTCATTCGCTTGCTTAAACTCAACGTTGATTCTGATTCCGCAGAACTGGGTTGGATATGAAAAAGTAATTGTTGTTAACATTCTTTTTTCATTTGATTTTTCCAGTTACGAGTCCTTTTTTTAAAGGTGATCGTTTTGTGTTCATTTTGTTTAGTTCTTTTTTCGTAACAGATTTAATGTTTAGTATAGAGCTTAGAAAAACTTCGCAGTGTGAGATAGGCAAGAAGTAAGGCATGTCGCAACATCAGCACGGCAAAGGGCACTCCTTTAAAGGCAAGGAAGGGCAAAAATATTTTAAGTCAAGTGATAGCGATTGTTGTATGAGTCGTACGATTTTTGAATCAAGCACGAGCAACACCGGGCCATGCTGCTAGTATGTATATATCGGTGCAGCATCTAACGGTAGAGATAAATTTATGTTTAGCTATTTTAGAGGTTTTTCTACTAAATTATTAATGGTAATAGGGTAGAGATTATTTATAATCATTTCACCCGAAGCTAGTTAACAAATCCTCGAAGACGCAGGGGAGTACTGAGTGTGAAAGAGTATAAGAAAAACATTAAGAAACGAGAACAATAAAATGACGGAAATTCTGACAGAAGATAACGATTGACTGTCAGTTATGTGCCATGCTTGATACACTGACTGACGAGGCAGATTTTTTCCCTGCAGTAGGTTGCCATTTCTTTTTGCGGTAGACCAGCCAAGACTATAGAACCAGGTCTGTCCTGCTATTTACCCATAGCTAGAGGGAGAAGAAGAGGATTCGTACCTTTCCCAAAGGTATAAGCACGTAAGTGAATGTAATGGATTTGACTGAAAATCGAACATGGTTCTCCGATTTCTCAATCCGAGCCGCTATCCATTACTCCACCGTGCATTTAAACTGTTGAAGATCAACTTGAGTGTTCCAGGAGCGAGAAACTGTAGGACATTGCCGCCAATCTAGTACTGAACTTAAACTAGTCATGGATTGTTTTTCGTGTCTATGGTTTTGATTTTTAGTAAGTCACCAGAATTCGTTACAAATTCCAGTGCGACCAATAGAAATTAGTAGCACCACTCACAGAATTCTTAGAGCTATTACAAAAAAACTGACCCATCGACTTGGTACTATCAGTTCAGCAAAGTATTCTGGTAACTTACAAAATAAAATAAAATATACTGACATGAAAAATGTATGAGTTTAATTTAAATTGAATTCTCTCTATACTAATGTTGCTATTTAATAAAGGTTTTAATTTATTAACATTAAACAAATTTCCATCCTCCCACTTATATTATTATCTGAATATGTAGAAGATGCAGCATGATATGTTATTTCAAATTCATCATATGCACACAAACACACGCATATATATATATATATATATATATATATATATATATATATATATATATATATATATATGTGTGTGTATGTATATATGCACGCATACAGACACAGACACAAACACATATATATATATATACACACACACACGCACATATATATATATATATATATATATATATATATATATATATATATATATACATACATACACACAGACACACACATACACACACATACACACACACACACATATATATATATATATATATATATATATATATATATATATATATATATATATATATAATGTATACCCCTACTACTTCCGGTTTCGAAAGTGCTTAAGCAGTCGAGCTCCGTAAAGTTGATTTGCTGAACAAAAAACCTGAAGAAACCGTAGAGTTCGAAACCGCGGCCGTGTACTCTGGTCAGCTTTTATCGTTTCTAAATGTTAAACAGCTCTGCAAATCTGGTCTTCCAACTTTCTATTGAGCACTTTTAATACGTTCAGTTTTAACAAATATTTTACTATTTGTGTTACTCTGACACACACACACACACACACACACACACATATATATATATATATATATATATATATATGCCATCTGTGAAGGGAAAATTACATGGAAGAATTTAATAAATTCTCTGACAAACAAAAATGGTAAAGAGAAAGCAGAAATAATCAGGGAAAATTAAAGGAAGGCAGGAAGAAGGGGCTAACTTTAAAAAGACAGAATGCATGGTTGTCAGAAAATAAAGTCAGTCGAAAGTGCAAGCTATTTACTGGTGATATCAAAGAAACTAAGCAAAGTTTTAAGAAACAGGAAAATGTCTTTAAAAAAACAAACAAGTGAAACGCTATGTAAAATAAAATTTAGCGTTTGTAGATTATTGGTGATTGGCAGTTTCACTCTTTTAACGATCATCAGACCATGTTGACTTAAGGAAAGAAGCTGCCATCACTAGTATAGCTGCATAGAGAGAGAAAGAGAGGCGAGATAGCTGTATAGAGAGAGATAGTTACATAGAAAGAGAAATATAGCTACATATATATATAAAGAGAGAGAGAGAGCTACATAGTGAGATAGATAGCTATATATATATATATAGAGAGAGAGATAGAGAGATAGCTACATAGAGAGATAGCTACACACATATATATATAGAGAGAGAGCTATAAAGAGTGAGATAGAAAGCTATATATATATATAGAGAGAGAGATAGCTACATAGAGAGAGAAAGATAGCTACACACACATATATATATATATAGAGAGAGAGAGAGCGCTACATAGTGAGATAGCTATATATATATATATATATATATATATATATATATATATATAGCTACATATATATATAGAGAGAGAGAGAGATAGCTACATAGAGAGAGAAAGATAGCTACATATATATATATAGAGAGAGAGAGCGCGCTACATAGAGTGAGATAGATAGCTATATATATATATATATAGAGAGAGAGAGAGAGAGAGAGAGTTAGCTACATAAAGATAACAAAATAAAGGAGAGAATGTCTGAGCAAGAAAGAGCAGGACAATCGGTGTTCGATTCCTGCTTCTGACAATTGTTTGCTAATTAATTTATTGCTCAAGTTTCATTTGACATAGAAATGTAAGTGAATTTATTTTTTCATTCTTTCTTTTCTTAAAAAGTGTCACGTCGTTCCATTTTGTGCAGCATTTTTGTAAGAAAAAGAAACAAAAAAAAATAACAGGAAAATAGGTACGATAAAAAAAATTACAGTAAAGTCGTTGAATATAAAGGGAATAGACACGGATAGAATAATTAAAATGACAAAGAAAATAATGTTTTAATAATGAAAGAAATTAAGAAAGAAAGAAAGAATGAAAGAAAGAAAGAAATAAAGAAAGAAAGAAATTAAGTAAAAAAGGGAAAATAGTAGAGATAGAAAAAATTTCAGGCGTGAAAAATGACAAAGAAAATAATGTTTTAATAATGAAAGAAATTAAGAAAGAAAGAAAGAATGAAAGAAAGAAAGAAAGAAAGAAAGAAATTAAGTAAAAATGGGAAAATAATAGAGATAGAAAAAATTTCAGGAGTGAAAAATGACAAAGAAAATAATGTTTTAATAATGAAAGAAAGAAAGAAAGAAATTAAGAAAGAAAGAAAGAAAGAAAGAGAGAAAGAAATAAATAAAGAAAGAAAGAAATTAAGTAAAAAAGGGAAAATAATAGAGATAGAAAAAATTTCAGGAGTGAAAAATGACAAAGAAAATAATGTTTTGATAATGAAAGAAAGAAAGAAAGAATAAGAGAAGGTATTATAAGATAAGGAGAAAGAGGCGGAGATTGAGAAGAAGAAAATGATAGAATGAACGTTTGAGTTCCAGCCATAAGACTCGAGTTCGAATATCAACATGGTTAATTTGTCAAGTCAAGGTGATGATCATATTGGCCTAAGGAGACGAACTTCCTGAAAAAAATCTAACACTGGTTAACCCCAAAATGGTTGTGCTAGCACGAGGTCACAAGTCATCGTGCGCGCTGCCCTTGTTCAAACTGGTGTCAGGCTAGATTATGCGTTCTCAACAAGCACAGATGTGCCTGAGCAAGTGTCTACCACAGCAAACGGGCATACTCGGAAACGAACGGCCAGCCATACAGCATACAGAATTATGCCAAATGAACACTCAGGATGACGCAAATGAGAGAAAAGGACGAAAAAGATTTTTAAAAAGACGAAAAAGAGAGAGAAAGAAAAGGATGAAAAATGGAGAGAAAGAAAAGGACGAAAAAAAAAGAGAGAAAGAAAAGGACGAAAAAGAGAGAGAAACAAAAGAACGAAAAAAGAG
>OZ010611.1:28033683-28038683 GCA_963932145.1 Acanthosepion lycidas
TATTCAAAATTAGAAAATGTTTTAGTTTGTAAGAATTTCTTAATGGTTTAGTGATAAACGTCTTACTAATTAATCCATAGCTGGGGGAGAGATGGATTCATACATTTCTTAAGCGTATTTGCGCGCACACGAATATAAGAACTCAGCTTTCTGATTAACAATTCCAAGCGATTATCCATTACACCACCTGCAGATACAAGTTTGTAGCACCTGTTATTCTTAAGCGGTCACCCATGGAGATACTAACTAAATTCCACGTTGCTTAAACTTCGTTAATCGTACGAGAACCGATGTTTCAACGTAGTGTGGCTTTAAGACTAATGGGACTGGAGTCGTATTCTGTCAACAGAGCAAAGCTGGAGGACAATAAATGATATATATATATATATTATATATATATATACACGCACACACATAAATATATATATGATGATGTGTTATATATTGTGATGTGTTAAATCCACGTATTCTATTTTATCACAAGAAATATTTAAATAAAATTCTCACTTAAAATTTTGAAAAACTTAGCGTTGCGTCTTTGCACGTTCCGAGATTGTTCATAACCGTCATTAATAGCAGATATTCAAAAAACATCTTTCGGTCGACAAACAAGTATTTCGTCTTCAAGTTTTTTGATTTTATAAGGAAAAAAACACATGCCTGATGATGAATAGAGGACTATTCGTAAGTACTAGCATTTTAACATCAAATAAACTGAAAACTACAGACATCAATGATTTCGACGAGGATCACTTCACTCTATGGATTAACAGTATTTTAATGCATATATTATGTCTCTAGTGACGGATGTCACCATTAATGGCATTAATATTTCTGATTGATTCTATGTGTGATTATTTCTTTGTATGTAAATTATATGCTGCCTAATGTTTTATGTTTATAAAAAAACTATTGATCCGCAGTACATGAAAATTCCTATAAAAAAAACTACTACTAAGACATTACACTACATTATTGAACTAAATGCTTAGTTCATGCCATATAAACTGAATACACTTGTAAAATAGAATACGTGGATTTAACACATCACAAGAAATATTTAAATAAAATTCTCACTTAAAATTTTGAAAAACTTAGCGTTGCGTCTTTGCACGTTCCGAGATTGTTCATAACCGTCATTAATAGCAGATATTCAAAAAAACATCTTTCGGTCGACAAACAAGTATTTCGTCTTCAAGTTTTTGATTTTATAAGGAAAAAAACACATGCCTGATGATGAATAGAGGACTATTCGTAAGTACTAGCATTTTAACATCAAATAAACTGAAAACTACAGACATCTATGGTTTCGACGAGGATCACTTCACTCTATGGATTAACAGTATTTTAATGCATATATTATGTCTCTAGTGACGGATGTCACCATTAATGGCATTAATATTTCTGATTGATTCTATGTGTGATTATTTCTTTGTATATATATATATATATATATATATATATATATATATATATATATATATATATATACACTCTCCCGTAGTATTAGGGTCAAGCACCTCCTAGGAACCGATATGTAATTATAGTGGTGAAGGATTTATGCACACTTTTTGAATACAGAGACCTAGCTCACGTGCCACAAGGTCCCTAAACGACACTCCACAGGTTTTGAATTCAGAGTTGTCCTCCTTCCCAGAGAAAGAAGAGTCCTCTAATTCATACTAGACCGCAAGTGGCACTTATATATATATATATATATATATATATATATATATATATATGATACTGGAAATAAGACCGGTTTCTTGTACCGCTCTAGTAAGTACCCGATTCCTCTTATACACTATCTTTACAATATATACATTTAAAATACGTTTACTTTTTGGGAGCTTCTAAAACACGTAATGTATATAAATGTTTATATAAGCACATTTATTCCAAAGGTTGTCATAGCCGGGGATGATAGTGGGCACAAGCTCCCACTGTCTATAAAATGCATCCGTGGTATATGTCCCAAATCGCCTCTGACAACTAAGTTCATCTCCAAGCCGGAGAATAGGCAAAGCAGCAATACTGGCGCCTCATGACCAGCTACTTCGGGTAGTCGAATCTCGGCAGCCCGGAAAGTCAGTCCATCTAGAGGAAGGAAAACCCTGATTTTAAACGTCCGCTGCCACGCGGCCATAACTATAACACGGAAAAGTCTATGGAAGTAAACCCAGGCAGAAGGCTCAGGGAAGAGCCCCGAAGTTGGCTGGCTGTCAACATTAACATTTTTCCGACAATTCCTGCAGCCAAGCCGCCCCCAAATACACTGCCCTATATTCCTTTGGATCTTGTCGGTACGGTTGTAATGAGTGGAGGCATTTAGTCTGGGCATTGCACGGATTCCATATACAATCGTCAGAAGGAAAACTTAATTCAAACTACCTGTTGCCTTGTAGGTCTTGCCTCGAACTTCTGAGAGGAGGAACTGCGTAACCTCAATACCCCGGGTGCAAAGGAAACCGGCAAACCATTGCACAATTCTGTCTTGAATGTCACTACGAACCATAATTGTAACATGGCGGAGAGTGGTGACCACAACGGCACAAAATGAGCTAATTGTATTTTTGGTAAAATTCTTACAGCACCTACGTCTTCTATTGATGTGGTACTCAAACCTGAAGTACTAAAAAATGAAAGCGTTTCTACATGAATTTAAGGTTAGCAGCCGACATTTTTAGAATGTTACTAGAAGAGTCACTCCAGGAAAACAGTCAAGATTTTTTGATATCGAACTTAATAGCATTAATATCGAAAGGGTCAGATACAGAATATTACAAAAATTAGACATATCTTCTTTAGATCTTGGTTCAAAATATTTTCCGTTTGCAATTTTGTTCATAGGTTGTTTGTTAGGGAATTGTATGACAAAGAGGAAAAGTCTATGTAACGCGTTTCATCTTATAAAAGGACTTCATCGGACTAAAATGGTTCTTATTGATAGAATCACACGCACACATTATATATATATATATATATATATATATATATATATATATGTGAAAAGTGTATATATACATATACATATATATATATATATATATATATATATATATATATATATATATATATATATAATTATTTATATATTATATGCGCGGTACTTATTAGAAAGCGCTCAATATCAGAGATAGAGCTAACATATATGGTTGGATTGATTTGAGTTTGTGACCCTGGCTTTCACGCTTTTGCGATCGTCAGACAAATCGTTTTGTCTGACGATCGCAAAAGCGTGAAACCCAGGGTCACAAACTCACATCAGTCCAACCATATATATATATATATATATATATATATATATATATATAAATATATATATAACATTGTTTATAATTATCCATAGGCAGGAAACGCTGAATAAGTAGTAACGGTAAATTTTAAAATTTCTGGTGTCCGATGGATCTAAACGTACAGCTTATTCGGTCTCATTCGATTTCCAACACTTTTTTTTGTTTTTATTGCTGCTTTTAAATATCCCATATTGTGATATTTGGGAAGGTGAACTGCCGGAAGAATCTGGGCACATATCTACTGTGAAAGATTAAGAAATCTGTTTACTTTCTATACAATTACATAGTAAATTGCTTTCTCTTAAAACAGTAATTTTTAAAAATAGAAATTATAGATTCATTACGATTAAATACTAAAGCACTGAGTTCTGTTTGTGTTCATATAATGTTTTATTTAAATTCCTCGAAGTTTATATTTTTATGACATCATTAAAGTCTGTAGTTGAAATTTCTATGTCAGCTTGTAGGTTCTTTTCTGCTGTAAAGTATTAAGTCCTTATTTTAAAAGTAGTATTTTATATTAAGTTTAGATAAAATCATTTCAGTTATAGTTCGTAGTATATGTCTAGATCGATAAATAAAGAGAATGTATGTAAGTTGCCATTCAGAGTCACGTCAGTCTGGTTGAAATATTGTCAGGAACTGTATATATGCTATCAGGTTTTTCATGAATTTCATTTATATAATTGGAAAAAATATGTCTGTTCACCATACACATCCAAACACTTTGTATAATCGTCAGAATTGGCGTGTAGACTTAATGGGCAAAGACATCCGAAGGCACAACGGAACAGTAAAATATGTCGTTCATTGGCTAGACAAAGTATCAAGAAACAAGTAAAAGCCTATTGAACGTCTATGTAATATCGACATATTCATATAACAGGGCACTGAATAGTGAGCTCCATTCTCACTGGGTACCCCATACATTCGAGCTTGTGCCATATCTAAGCTAATTTTAGAAAATCACCATATACGTGCAGTGATAGCTGAACAATTTATTCAGATGCAAAGATTTGAGACAAAATGTAGTTCTACAGGAGGATACTGAGAATACTATATACGGTTTAGTTTGTTTAACAGCATATCAACTGTTTTTGGATCATTTAACACCGGAATTTTTATTTTCTTGTGAATTTTGGTATATTTTTACTATGAAAATGTATTGCTGGTAATTTTTTCTCATACGTTTTTTATATTTTCATGTTTTGACCCCAGTTTGGGGGTTCCTTAATTGACCATAGCTAGGACCATAACAGGTGCTAACACCTTATAGACGGAGTATATGAGCAGCAAATAAGTTTTCAGGAAAATCGAAACAAAAAAAGAAAACATTCTTAGAATCTAGGATGTGCGTTGTGATGTAATGGATATCGGCTTGGAGTGAGAACTCGGAGAGCCGTGTTCGAATTCCTAGGAATCGTAGAACAGAGACGGAAGAGAGAGAAAGTGAAAAAAAAATGAAGCTACAAGGAAGAGGAAGTTGTGATTTGATGGCACATTGCCTTCCAAAAATAAGAAAAAAAAATATAAAACAGTAAATCCGTTAGAAAGTAAGGTAAGAGGATTCAACTGTTATGCTATATCAGTCCTCATAAATGGTATTAAATGCTTAATTTTCTCACAGATGAAGAGAAGACTTTATGCAAGAGATGTAGTTTTGCAGAAGGATGAAGAGAGTAACATGGACGGAACATTTGAGAA
>OZ010611.1:28043683-28103683 GCA_963932145.1 Acanthosepion lycidas
AGATTATTATTTAATATATATTTTCCTAATTTTTAAATATTCCTTTTAAGCAAGGAAAATATTGTTGATCGTTTTCTGAAGTGAGCCTCTGAAGTTTCATTTTTGAGAGATATTTCATCGTCTGCCAATTCAAACCATGTGTGGGAGATAAAAAAGGAATTTATAATTTGTGGCCGCTTATATAGACTATGGTTACTCCATAGTACTAATTAAGCCCGCTTATATAGACTGACTAAGCGTCAGTCTATATAAGCGGGCTTAATTAGTACTATGGAGTAAACATTCCCAAGTAACTATCCTGAAAAGACCGTAAGGTCGAAACCCGGGTAGTTCGTTAGGCGTTTCTTTTAATCATTTATAATTTTATTATCAGCTCTACACATTCTATTTTGCGAATTATGTATTGGCACGTTTAACAAATATCCGCACGTTGGCTTACTCCGGTCTAGTCTACCATTTTTTTTTAACGCTTTGGACTAGACAGAATTTGGACTAAGCGACAAAAAGAAATTCATTAAGGCGAGTTTCACAACTAATCGTGTACTTTATACCTTCGCTTAAAGTCAAGATCAGGACAGAAATAAAACGACTTCCCTCTTTACCAAAAAGCAACTCAACCACCCAAAATGAAGCAAATTATTATTTTTTACATGTATTTTCAAAGTCCAATATTACATCGACGTTTAGTTGAGAAGCTGTTTTTTTTTAATTAAACAGTATTTTTTCTATTCAACTAGACCTGAATATTCTTGTCTAAAAGATATGCGCCCTCCGGAAGGATTCGAACCTGCATCCCCTATGGATAACCTTCATTGGATTTGACGTGCTTGACAGCTAAGCCCCGTAGAACTTCCGGATATAGAGGATGCTGGTCCGCATCCTGTCAGAGGAGGCACATTTTTCTGACAAGATTTCTGTAATATTCAGGTCGGTAGATGTAGTTGAATAAAAAAATACTGTTTAATTAAAAAAAACATTCTACTCGAATATGAGTATCCTTAAAAAAAACCGCCCCAAAAACGTTTAAACAAAATAAATTTATAATAACGTTTCATTTAATCCATTTTATATATATATATATATATATATATATATATATATATATATATATATATATATATATATATATATATATATATATAGTGGAACCTCGGTTCACCAATTTAATTCGTTCCTGAAGCTCGTTTGTAACCCGAAATGTTTGTAAACCGAAACTATTTTTCCAATAGTAATAAATGTAAAATGGATTAATCCGTTCCTGGTCCCAAGATGATTGCTTATTTAAACTTTAACAACAGTACTTTGTGCACAAGTTTATATACAAAACTAATGAAAATCATTAAGTCTAAGTAAAAACAATCCTAATCAGATAAAATATAGATGAACACTTTAATTTTATCGTACCTGTAAGTAGGAGAGTTGATGGCATAAGTGGAAGGAAAGCTGTGTTATTGTTTGCAAAAAGGGAAGGAAAGACACAATCATCTCTTTATTTATAAGAATAGTAGTGATCGTTGATTTTGCCATGTGAAACCGAGTAGGAAGAGACAATATCATCAATTGTTTTTCTCTTAACTTTTCTTTTTCCTTTACCAGTATCACTGCTAGCTTTCTTTGGAGCCATGACTGAGGATTAATGAAAAGAAAAAAGGAACAGTACAATAAAATTGTAAAAGAAAAGCCCAACATAACACACGAATGTATACAACATGGCGGTCGACGAAGAAATGATTCCGTTCGGGTTAACTCGGTTCGACAATGTTGTTCAAGAAACGAAATTTTGTTTCATAACCAAGGCATTTTCATTTCGAATATTCTGTTTGAAAATCGATGTGTCCGACATCTGAGACGTTCTCGAGTTTGCACTATATATATATATATATATATATATATATATATATATATATATATATATATATATATATATATATATATATGGGGCTTCCTAAGGAACGACACCGAGTAACTTTTACTTTGTAAGCAAAAGTAGTTCGTAAAAAAATGTGTATATAATTGTTTTTAATGGATTGATTTTCCGATACAAGTCCGATTAATATCTTCATTATTTTTATAAAAAAATAGGGAAGTGTTCTTTAATGAGACAGTGTAAACAGAAAACTTTATTGGTGTAACAGGTGTGGTAAATTTTGGCAAAAATTCCTACAGGTAAAATGCGAAAAATGATTATAAGCTTATATAGACAATTTTAAATATATATTCGTATAATTTTAAATATAGAGACATAAATCGGAGAGACGTGTTCAAATTCATGTCAGATTGGCTGTATTCACGTAAGCCCAAAAATCCTTAGGGAAAGGCATGAATCCACCTCTTCTCGCAGCTATGGGCTAATTAGTAAGAATTATATCACTAAACTATCAGGTCATCCCATAAGTTCTGACCGAATTTTGAATAAAGAAAACAAGTGACCATATGTTACATTTAATTACAGATTCAATCAACAATGTATTAGGTTGGTGCAAAAATAATTTCGCTTTCTCACATAGTAACATATGTTAGAAAACGAAATTATTTTTGCACCAACCTAATATTTTCCCTGATTATCTATGACTTCCTTCCATCTATTAACAAGCTTACTAATTCCATTACTGTAAAATTCTTTTGGCTTTGATTCGAAGAACTCACAAATCTCAGTTTTAACCTCTTCCTGTGTTACAAAAGCTGTTTCTTCCAAATGATTCTGTAAGCTACGAAACAAATGGTAGTCTGAAGGAGCAAGATCGGGAGAATAAGTTGGATGAGGAATTTTATCCTCACCAAGTTCTTCGATCTTTTGTGACGTGATTCTTGCTGTGTTGGGTCACACATTGTCCTGATGAAACATCACCCCTTTTCGATTCACTAGAGCAGGTCTTTTTTCCCTCAAAGTTTGGTTCAAACGCTCTAATTGCTGACAGTATATTTGAGCATTAATTGTTGCATTAGGTGGTAAGAATTCAAAGTGGATTATTCCTTGGTGATCCCACTAGATTGAAAGAAGAACCTTTTGCCCATGAAGTTCCCTTCTAGGCTGTGGATGGGGTCCTTCCCCTTTATCAAGCCACTGTCTACGACGCCTAACATTTCGATAAAAGATCCATTTTTCGTCGCCAGTCACAAGTCTATCCAAAAAAGGTGAAACAAGTTGGCGAGAATGGAAAGAAGAGCAGATGTCAACTCGGGATTTGAGGTTGTTTTCAGACAATTCATGAGGCACCCATTTTCCAAGTTTAGGAACTTTTCCAAGTTGTTGAAGAGGACGATGAACAGTTGTATGGTTTGAACTGAGAACCACTGCCAATTCCTCAACTGATAAAGCAGGATTTTCTTCAAGGGCTGCTTCAAGAAGCTTTTCATCAAAGTCAACTGGACGTCCGGTTTGATCTTCATTTTCAAGGGTGAAATCTCCACCTTTGAATTTTGCAAACCATCTTCTACAAGTTCTTTCATTCACACATTCCTCTCCATAAACTGAGTGAATGTTTCTAGCCGCTTCGGCTGCTGAGTTTCCTTTCTTGAACTCATAAAGCATTATGTGTCTCAAATGATTCTTGGGTACTTCCATGTTATCAGGGTTTTAATCAAGCAAAATTTAATTTTATTGTTCTCTGAAATAAAATTTGATCAGTTTAAATGCATCTAAACCTAACAATAATGTTCAGCTCCATTAGACATTATAAAATACTCTTTAAATTTCGTTCATTTTAACAAAAAGTTAAAATTCGGAGAGAACTTATGGGATGACCTGATATTATTGTCCTCCACCCCACAAAAAAATTCTTACAATCTAAATATATTTTCGGGTTTTGAATAACCTAAAAAGTGTTGATAATTCTAATAAACGAATCAGTCAGAAACGTATTTCATTCCCGTATTAGTATCAGTAGCGGATGTGATGGAGCAATTTTTCTAAAAGCCTTTAGATTCTTCATGAACCAGGGCGTCTGCTTTCGAAAATATCAATTTCTATTTGAGCTGACATCTTGACAGCATCTGTGACTCACCATGGGATCACCACTTCATCATTTATTTATTCCACCCAAAAATCTATCACTGCCTTCTTGACATCTCCCTCTGTGAGGACAGTTTCCGCTAGTAACCATCCGGATCTGGCTCCATTCAAGTGACCCAACAAGTGAAGCATGACATTCAGCATTGGAAAGATAAAATGAAAATTCGGCATTCTTTTTAAAGTTACTTTAATAATCAGTCACATATTTTAGAAATAAATACAATATATGAGTTATATATATATATATATATATATATATATATATATATATATATACCCAAGTATATGATTGGTGTATATGGAATGAATTCCAATAACCAACAATTACTATTCTTAAAAGAGTGCTCAATACAAAGTAGAGCAAATATAATTATTTATTTAAAAATTTTTTTAAAATAAATAATTATATATATATATATATATATATATATATATATAAAGAAAGAAAGAACAGTAAGATATATAATCCGGTGTTCTTATAGATATTTTTATTTTTACAAAATAGTGCTCAAATGGAAATAAAAATAGGTTACTCCAAAATTCGCTTGAGGATGAAATGGAACTAATGTCTTTAATTTAATTACAAAATTAAATTCGAAGCGTTTTTGAAACATGGTTAGAACTGTGTAGCGAAAAAAACATACTTTAAATCAATTAATTTATAATATAGATATATATATATATTATGGAAAATAAAGCATAAGATATATTTTTAAAAACATCCACATTACAACCAAAAAGTTTGCGGTTTCTCTCTTCTTTTTAATATATACACTTTTCTCCCGTTGAAACAAGTATAACCTCTTATATATATATATATATATATATATATATATATATATATATATAGGGAGAGAGTGAGGGAAAGAGAGAAGGAAATGACAGATAGAGAAGGAAAGAAATGGAGAGTGAGAAATGAAGTGAGAGAGAACATTGAAGAGAGAGAAATAGATCGAGAGAAATGAAAGAGAGATGGAGAGAGCAGAGACCAAGAGAGAGAGCAAGAAACAGATGAAGAGAGAGAGAGTGAGAGGGAAAGAGAGAAGGAAATGACAGATAGAGAAGCAAAGAAATGGAGAGTGAGAAATGAAGTGAGAGAGAAAATTGAAGAGAGAGAGCAAGAAACAGATGAAGAGAGAGAGAGAGAGAGATGAAGAGAACAAGAAAGAGAAATAGATACAGATGGAGAGAAAGATACAGACGCATGGAGAGACAGAGAGAGACGAATTGCGAGATGGAGATAGATCGTTGGTTGGTTGATTTTGTTTAGCGTCATATCAATCTCTATAAGTCATCTGAATATTTTGAACACAATTTTATGGCATCAACTAAATATATTTTGAACGCATTTTGTATACCTTCAATTAGGGATAAGAAGTATTTTTGGTAATTTTACTCAAAACAGGTATTGCTGGTCATTTTACTATATAAAATGTATTGCTCGTATTTTTACTATAAAAATTTATTTTTGAACTTTCATTGTGTTTTGTTTGTGTTTGGGGATTTACTATTTGCTCAAATCCGGAAGCCTAACAGGTGTTCCCTGGGAACAACTGCAATTAATAAGTGGTTTTACGCTCCTCAAAACCTTCAACCTCCCAATCAGCTATCTCTTATAGCATGCCTACAGACAATAATGAGTATGTTCCCATTCACATAAATACAGTAGTAAATACTGTATGTTGGTCTCTCCAATTGGAGATTCGTTTCCAGTCGTGCTGGTCACACTCTTTGCTTCCGGACAGGGAGGATCCCCAGACAAAGCTATGTCGAATGGCAGAGTCTTGTCTCGGGAAACAGTTACTCGACCCCGTTTTATACGAGGTCTACGGGGAATTTTTGGCCGAGCCTGCGGGCTCGGATACCTCACATTAAATTCGGCCTTGTGCCACATCTGACAGTGTGGGGCGGTTGGTAGATATCCTGCAGTTGGATATTGATTGTGAAATTCACTTGACTCACTTCTAGCAGTTGACTACTTCTACGCGCCGCTGGTGAATCTTATATGTGTTCTTCGTGTCCTAAGTATTATCGTTCATTACCAACCTTCGTGTGATTATTCTATTCAGTAAACTTCCCTAGGTTACAACAATTATTTGAATTATGAAGCAGACGGAAATAAAATAAGATTTAATTTACATAAAAAAAATCGTAGGTGCCGTTATTTGGAAATGAACTTTCTGTTTTTTTTTTTTTTGTTATGGATTTTTGCTGTAAGAATTATTATATTAGATTAAAGTTTCCGAATTCTGATGAAGAGAGCGCGCAGTGTCGCTAGACCAGTGAGGGTGAGTTAATGAAGAAAAGCGATATCTATGCTCAGAAGGATATAAGAAAGAGCAATACAAATGTAAAAGGTTATACTTTGTTTCATAGATTATGCAGACGTATTTGATAAAGTACGTTACAACGTAATGTAAGGTAATTTTGACATATTTGTGAAGGATATTAGAATAATCTAGAACTTATACTGGCAGCAAACCACCTGCATATGGATACTAAACGAATTCAATCGACATACAAAAATAGAAAGGGGTGAAAGACAAGGATGTGTCTTCTCACCGGACTTATTCATCCTAAATAGTGTGGCGTTTCTGAGATAATTAGAATTCCTTCAAGTATTCATTATTGTCAGCAACAATCTTAAGATGTGCAGATAACAGTGTTGATAGCGGACAAAGTAAAGAAAAGGACTAAACATCAATTTTAAGAAGACGGAATGCATGGCCGTTGGCTAAAAACTTCCGATCTTGTACAAACTACCCAATGGGGTAAAAACTTACAGGTTAAATTCAATGCCGAGAAGACCAAGCTAGTTACGTTCCATCATCGCCGATCTGACCCTGAACTACCACCAATCAGGATGAACGGAGGTCCACTCGGGGAAGCACCTCCGGGCCTTGCAAGACTGTTGGGCTTCAAACTCACATCCGACCTCAAATGGAACTCGTACATACGATCAATTGCTAAGGATGCAGTTAAAATAATCGGATTACGCTACCGCTCCAGTAAGTACCTGACTCCTCCCGCTATCATCTACCTTTCCAAGAGCCAGATCTGGCCAAAAATGGAGTACTATTGTCATATCTGTGCAGGAGCTGCCTAGATCTTACTTTCCGCTACTTTAATGGAATGTGCTCGGACGAACTACATTCCCTGGTCCCGCCAAGGCAAACTTTCATGGAATGTGCTCGGACGAACTATATTCCCTGGTCCCGCCAAGGCAAACCTTCATGGCAAGAACATGCTATGCCACTTCCATAGTAGCAAACCACTCACATTCCCTTCATATTCCATCGGTGAGATGGGCACCTCGAGGTGATGTAATGGTTAGCAAGCTTGTCTCGCTAGAACAATTACGATTGAGTAGTGAGTTCAATTCTCACTGGGTTCTCCTTACTTTCGGCCTTATGCCACATCCAAGGTACGCTTGGAAAATCACTATTCTATCAGTGAGATGTAAGATGTAAGTTTCTTTCTGCTAACCACAACCCTATGGAATCGACTCTCAACTGGATCTTTCCCCAATCACTACAATCTTAAATTATTCAAGACTGGGGTTAATCGTTATCTCCCTCACCTATACACACAAATGGCTGCCTAACGTAACCCTCTACTTTGAGTAGCCCCCGGGACTTGTAAAAAGTCACACATACTGTAAAAAATGGAACAACCCAATATGCAAATGACAAATTACCAAAATCAAGCAAGTACAGTAATGACTTCCAAAATCTAAGCAAAGTATTAAAAAACTGGAAAATTTCGTAACAAACTAAGAAAAGAGTAATGAACTTATGTAATATAAGTTCTATATATAGTTGTGAATGTTGGACACGATTTGAGGCAACGGAAATATGCTTTTACTGAAGGATGCTGGGAATACACGTGAGCAACGGCGAAGGTTTAGAGAAAATAGAAACAATGCTTAGAATCAGGAAGATTAACTGAAATTTCTCTGGCATTTCACGAGGAAAAAGGGCTTGAAAATTTTGACACTCGCGGATTATATTGAAGTGCTACAACAAAATTGAAAATTATGTAAAACCATGATCGCCTACGTCTTGACAGGGCATGGCATATGGAAGAATATATAAAAATAATCTTATCCACCATTGTGAAAAAGTGACATACCCATTAATTTGGGCCATAAAGGGAAAAAGAGATGTTACCTTTTTTTTTTAACTGTATAAGTAAAGAAACCCCGAGCAATAGATGGAATAGCTTTAGCAAGAAACTGGCATGCATATATCCATAGTATATCAACTGACAGACAGACTTATGGTAAAGTTATTTTAACCCGTTCGACGCCAATACGAATGCGCATGCGTGTTTTTATGTAAGCAAGACAGACAGACAGATTAGAACTGACAGACAATGTAAAGTGAATAGATGAACGGAGTAAGAAGAGACTTCTATGGCTGCCTTTTATGAAGGCTAGTCAATGAATACCATTGAATATGGGACTATAGAGTCTCTCATCTCAGCTATTCATCGTCTAACTGAACGGAAATATTATCGTATCACAGAACTGTTATGTTCTGGCGACAGACAGAAATAATTTCACAGCTTTATATTGATTTGCGGGTGTTCTATTGTACATTTATCTGAGTTCCACTTACGTCCAGGATTCAGATATGATAAAAAGGCAAAAGACGTAACATACAAATATACAATATATGCACACACGCATATATACATGAGCTATATTTAGGTAGCAAGAATTCATTCAAGCATGTTTTATTGATTTTGAATGGCAAAATTTATCTATTCAATGTTTGTCACATTTTTCCATAAGTAGCCATACGTCCAGATCAAATTTATAAAGAATCTCCCCAAAGCTCATGATTTTCAGATACGTTCAATCATCGCTAATCATGATCAAGAAAAGTTTACACAGAATAGAGACAGATTTTATATATATATATATATATATATATATTTTATAGATTTATTTCATACAGTAAAATATTTTATATACAGTCCGTCTGAAGTTATGCATATTACAAAGCTCAACTCTAATTTTGCTTTGGAAAATTTTAAACGGTTTCGACAAAGCTAGAGTTACATTTTTACGTAATTTCAACATGTTTTATTAAAGTTATTGGATTTAGTATAAAAACTAAAGCCTGAAATCATTATGCCAAAGCAGAAAATCACTTTCAATAACAAGGTAATAAAATCATCAATTTATCAACGATTGTAGGACACCTGCCCTCTGGACAATGAAAAGATCAATTCTGAGACACTGTAAGAGACTATGATACCTGAATCTCACACTTTGCAAGTTTCGTGGTATAATTATAGTGATATTAAATATAAATATATTTTTTGAGTAATTCTTACACATTTATCATTTAATAATTCTTACTGAACCATAGATAAAACATGAAAATAAAACCGTAATTACTTTTATTAGTATATATTCCCCCATCCCAAGTTTCCCTTTCTCATAATATTTTCTCAATGGGGCATTTGTCTAGGAGCAGTTCTGATACCTTTATTGGCACCTACAACAGAACAAATAAACAAGTCTTTGAAGCATTTATATCTTAATATAATGATCATTTTTAATAACAGCCAGTAATCTATCATCCATTGATTTTGTTATTTTATTTTTTACTTCGGCAAGTTCAATTTCCAAGGTTTTAATTGTTTCCCATAGGTCTGCTTTGCTGTTATTTGTTTGCAATCTTTATATAATTGCATTTTCAAAAGTGGTCATAGATTTTCGAATAGATTCGAATCGGTGCTTGGTGGCCATTCCATTATCTTTTCTGTAAACATTTTATACTCAATATATTCTCCGGTAACCTTAAATACACGAGAAGGAACATCGTCGTGCATATATATACATACTTT
Organism: Acanthosepion lycidas; assembly: GCA_963932145.1. NCBI lineage: Eukaryota > Metazoa > Mollusca > Cephalopoda > Sepiida > Sepiidae > Acanthosepion > Acanthosepion lycidas. Next base: position 28,053,555 of record OZ010611.1, read on the forward strand.
ATTTTGAAACTGCGATGCTGAGACTTGTGCTATTCAAAGGAAGTAATGGCCACAACATCGCAATAGTTAGCCATGTTCAGTTTAACATCCCCATCGATTTTGAATGTTCCAATAATGGTTTGGTCGACAATTCCAGCTCATATCACACCGCTCCCTCCTTTGTGACTTTTTTTAGCCACAGGCACATCTGCATCGGATAAAACCCACCCTTTGGCCCATCCATCAGGTCCATCGTATGTTACCAAAGATTAGTTCATGAAAATTACTTTTCTAAAGTCAATTTACTTGGCTCAATTTTGATGCCTTAAAGTATTTGCTTTACTGAGAGGAGACTGACTCGGAGATTTCTTGACAGATCGCAATATATGAAGTATTCTACACCTTTTGTTTGTGACTCCCTCAATTCCAGCCTATTCAAAAATCTGAGCACCGGTCAAAAATTGTTGTTTCGCTATAACTCGCTTTAGTTTACGTTCCGCTCTAGGTGACAAATTCTTAAAGCCGTTTCCTTTTTCGCAACTTAAGCTATATTTTCATTTTTCTTTATCGTTCAATGATCTCTGCGAAGCTCCTTTGACTGTTATACTGTTGTTATCTCCAACATGGACATTCCATCACTCAACTATTATATATTTTTCAGCATTTGTTAGATCCTTTCCATTATCTATGCTTCAACATTCATTATGTAGAACAATCACGTTGTCAAGATAAACACTCAGTTGTGGAATAAGCTGAGAAAAGACTCCTCCACCTTCAGAAAGAGAGCTATTTATGGTGCCATGGAGCATCTCATTGTGCTCAAGTAGGACAGTCCATTGCTTGGGCTGTGATTGGCTGCTGGTACATGAGTGGAGGTATTTCTGTATAAATACCACCTTGATTCCAGTCAGTTTGCGAGGTTTGTATTGAGTTACAACCTGCTTTATTTTTGTCTGCCAGTTGGACGCTAACTGGGACCCTTACGCCGGTAAGTGTTGTTATTCTATTGTTATTCTACACATTATAGAAAACAAAACAAAAAAATATAGTTTTTATTAAATTTCAGATGCCTTAAGCCAATATTAGTTGTAGGTATTATAAAAAAAGCTTTGTTTTAACCTCTAAATCGTTTATAATGGCAAAATAATTTAAAGAAATTTCCATTTATTCGGGCTTGTATCATTTGCATAACTTCAGCTGGACTGTAATAAAATATTGTCTATTTTATATAATAAAATATGCAATATTATAATATCTAATTTAATTCATTTTGATTTAAAAATTTAATCCAAATTAAAATTTAATTTAAAACCAATTTAAATTCGTTTATTTTTTATTAATGTCCGTTTATCTGCATTTCTGGGAAATATATTCTGCAAATGTTTACATTGTTTGAACTGTTGTTCTTATCTTTACGTCGTTTCGGTCGTTACATAGCAGTAAGTACTAGGCAATCTACCCCCCAACCATGTAAAGAAACTGGATGTAACAGAAAAGTGGCTACACAGAAGGATACTGAGATTTCAATGAACGGAAATGGTAAATGTTAAAAAAAATGTCAACGAAAAGAAGATATACTCAGAATAAGTAAAAAAGATATTCTTTGTGAAGATGTTACCATAATGATTATAAAATCGGATGACCAATGTTCCACTACAGACGTTCTTTGCACCCCCCCACCTGAATTGGAAACCAGCAATTCTACGCAAACTTATATCCTGAAATGCAGAAGTACATTTCAAGATGGCTGTTTACGTAGAATTGCTGATTTGCCATTTGAAAGTGAGAACAAAGAATATTCACAGCGGAACCTCGGTTGTTCGAACAAAGATTCTCAGAATTTCGGATTATCCGAATAAAGTTTCAATTCCATATGAATATCGAATTTCACGATTTTGTCCCGAAACTAAATCTGGTATAAATAATTGGGTTTGTTGGATTTTTAGTCCTATGCCTGTGAAAAGAAAGTGTCGGTCGGCTTGATGAGAGTTGGCCACTTTAAACAGTCTTGAAATAATTTTAACACATAGATGATCACGATCACGATACCTGTAACCTATTACGGTCTAAGGGGCACCGTATGGACTGCAGCCGCAGTAACAGTGGTGTTTCCGGGATAAGATGGCTTGATGGAACTTGACTTGAATTCAGAGTTTTCTTTTCCACTAGACTAGTCGCCAACCAAGGCTATAGGACAATCGGCCTTGTTATTTAACCATATCTAAAGGGAGAAAAGGATTCATACCTATCCCACAGGTATTAACACGTAACTGAATGCAATGAACTTGACTGGAATTCGAACTGCTCTCCGATTCCTCAATCTGAGCTGCTACCCATCACAGTGCTCCCTATAGGGATAAGAGTCCACAAATATAGAAAGGAGTGCCCTCTCTCCAGACTTGTTTAACCTCTATAGCGAGACTATCCGACGGGTGCTAGAGACCCTACGAGGATATGCTATGTGCTCATAATATTAATATATGATACGCAGATGACAATGTCTTTATGGCAAACGCGGGAAGAAAACTATAGGGTGTTCTAGACAAGGTAGTGAATGAAAGCGGACAAAAAAACATTAGCCATCAACTATTTAAGACAGAAAGTATGGTCGTCAGCAAGAGAAAAAGCCAAAGATGTGTAATAGGAATTTGAGATGTCAACACCAAACAAGTAGAGTATTTTTAAACATCTAAAAAATGTTTTAATAAAGGATGACACCGAAATTCGAACACGTATTGGATTAGCGAAAAACGCATGCCACAAGATAAACCAAATACTAAGAAACAAGAACATTTTGTTAGAAACAAAGAAAAGAGTGCTGTGATGTACATCCTCTTGTATGGCAGTGAATACTGGGCAATCTCCCTACAGATGAAGAAAAAAAACTAAAAGCAGCAGAAATGTGGTTCTTCAAAAGGACAGTGAGAATTTGATAGACGGATTGTGTAAGCAACGAGGAAATTTTAAAGAAAATGGTAACAAAGAACACTTATACTCAGAATCAGACAAACAATTGAAGCTTCTTGAACACATAAGGAAGGTGGCTTGGAAAACCTAACACTCACTTAGACATATCGATGCCAAGAGAAATAAGGAAGGCATCAGAGCCATCTGACAAGCTTGTGTTAATGGATGTTTGAACGTGGGGCGGGATTCTTGGCAAAGGGAGAAACGCTGCTAAGGACCACGATACCAGGCTGTGGAGAGCCATGATTGTCGATGTCTTGAAGTTTAATTGATTGGTTTTCTACGGCCCATCAACCCTTTACAGGTTATTTAATGCCAGAAAATATTTTTAGATTGTAAGAATTTGTTTGGGGGGGATAATAATAGTTTAATGCTACAAAATTAATTAATTACCCATAGATGGGCGAAATGACGTGATTTCATACCTTCCTCAACGGTATTTGCGCATATGTGAATATAACAGACCCGACGGAAATAGAAACTCTACTCTGTTTAACAATTCCGAGCCATTATTCATTACACCACCCGCACTTCCAAGCGTGCAGCAGCTGATATTCCCAACCGGTCGCTTTTTTAGGTACTGGATTGGGTCGACGTTACATAACTTCGCTGATCTTACAGGAACCGGTGTTCCAACGCGATGTAGCCGTAAGGCACGTCCTGAAGACGCACGACAGGCAGAAGACGACAATAAGTATAGTCAAATACCGAAATCTCCTGCAGTTACCGTTAATAAAACTAATGCGTTTTCTTTTTTTCTCTCGAAAGTATGAAGCGGAAAAGTCGAGGCTCTTAAGTTTCTGTATTTTCGTCAAATGCTATTGCTGGTAAAAACAAAGACGCACGAAAGGAAAAAAAAATGGCCGTTCACAACTTGAATGAACTTTATTTACATGAGCTTAGCATCTTTGACGAACGCACCGCATTTCCTGTGCACGCACGAAAATGAATTTTTTTCAGAATTACGTCATGATTTCTTGACTTTTCAACTCCCATATTTTCTGTATTTGAACGACAGATAACGTGATTTTATTTGTAAATTATCACGAATTTTAAAGCGACAGTTTTTAATCTTTTTATCGGATTTGCTATCCTAAAAAAAAAACTTTTTTTAAAGCGTTCAAGTATGGCTTCCTCTTTAAGATCGGATCCGTTATCCGAACAAATATCCAAACAAAATACGACCTGCACATTCAGATTCTATTGCTGGCTGCTCATATGGCCATGTGTATATCTGTCCGTTAATGTGTCTACCCGTTTGCCTGTTATGTCCACAGTAAAAATGCCGTTATTAGGCTTGAGATCGGTAACAGCTCAACATGCCAATTACAAATTGGAGATACCAAAATCAAAAACGTAAACAATTTACATATCTGGGAAGTGTTTTAATCCTGGAGGGGAAGTGCGACAATGAAAAAGCTAAGCAAAGTATTAAGAAACAGGAAAATTTCGTTAGAAACAATGATGAGTGCTGGATTGCGATGTCTTGACAATTCTCTTATATGTCAGTGTATGTTGGACAATCTTCCCACAGATGAGGAGAAAATTAGAGGCAGGTGAAATGTGGATCCACAGAAAGATACTGTAAATTCCATGGACGGAATCAACAAATGATAGTAAGTTGTGGAGATTTCCTTGATCACCTAAGTGCTGAAGGAACACGGCGCATAGGAGAGGAAGATATAATTATTTAAGAAAGCTGTCTAAATTTGCACTAACCATTTTCATATATATATATATATATATATATATATATATATATATATATATATATATATATATATATACTAGCAACATGGCCCGGCGTTGCCCGTGCTTGATTCAAAAATCGTACGACTCGTACAGCAATTGCTATCACTTGACTTAAAATATTTTTGCCCTTCCTTTGCCTTCCTTGCCTTAGCCGTGCTGATGTTGCTACATGCCTTACTTCTTTCCTATCTCACACTGCGATTTTTTTTATAAGCTCTATACTAAACATTAAATCTGTTACGAAAAAAGAACTAAACAAAATGAACACAAAATGATCAGCTTTAAAAAAGGACTCGTAACTAGAAAAACCGAATGGAAAAAGAATGTTAACAACAATAATTTTTCACACCCAACCCAGTTCTGCGGAATCAGAATCAACGTTGAGTTTAAGCAAGCAAATGAGCCAATTCGAGTAAAGTGCCATGCAGACTTAAATTTTTCCCACTTGTGACGAATGCAGCTATCGATTATTTTTGCATGCTAGCATGCTCGTTAAAATTCGTGTCAGTTAGCTGTTGGCTCTCAGGCTAGCCAATAGAATCTTCCTGCCTATTCGTGGCAGCCAGCTATAGGCTCTCACTCTGGCCAGTACAAAATGTCCCCAAACTACCTAACTACCCCTAAGCCGTTGGCGCACGGCAGGGATGAAGGTGTATTTTAAGCGTATTTATTTTTAGATAAACACTCAGTGACTGAGAGAACTCGATTCGTTTTACCGAAGAGTCGTGCATTATTAGCCGTAATAGCCACTTTTTGCAAACTCACACTTCCTCCTCAGAGAGCTCAATATATATATATATATATATATATATATATATATATATATATATATATATATATTTCGGCACCAAACTTTTTCATTTAATCAAGTTTCATTAAAAGCAACAGAGGAGGCTCTCTTTTATCCTCGATTACAGACATTCGGATAATATTTGACAACTTATTTGACCCAAACATATGATATCTTGTATATTTTGTACCTAAACTAGAAAATGTTAACTGAAATAGTAAAAAGAGATACAGATAAATAGAATCTGGCATTTTTCATTAAACACTCCCCCCCACCCATATATATATATATATATATATATATATATATATATATATATATCATATGCACTTGTCTGTCAATATTAAAACTATTGCAGTTATTACGGAAGGAAATGTCTTGTGCTATTTTATATTTTTTCTTTTTAGCAGTCAAGTTTGCTGTGTTGGTAATCCTTCCTGGCGGCCATTTTATGTTCTCGGTAAAGAACGCCAGAGTAGGCTATTCTATTATTGTAAACCTCGCGTCATCCTGACATTACTGGGAGAAGGCCAGACAAGAAATTTATTGTTATCTCTCGGATTCGTTTCAAGAGCACAAAAGAAAATATTGATGGGTCAGAGTTAGACATGGATAGATATAGTACTGAGAGCAGACAGACGGCCTGTAGGGAAAATGGTACAGATTTTGGTAGATTGATCTGAGCCAGGTATTGGACTGATTCTGGGACGGCTTGTTGGTGGCAGGGAGAGAACGTATGTAGAAAAAGATGCACCCAGGGGAAACTAAACAAAAACTGATTAAACTATGAGGGAGATATTGCAATTGAGAGAGTGAATGTCAATATATTATATATTACACACACATAGATACAGGGTATATCAAAAATAGTTTTACAAACTTTGGGGTGGGTTCCTCAAACTAAAACAAGGACATATAAATATATGTCCGCAAATCCTTCGCTTTTGAGTTATTAAGTTTAAAGTAAGATTACGTTAGATGGCGCTATGTTGCCATATAGACTAGTTTATATTTGTCATTGGTGTACTTTTGTGGCTAATCTATCTTCAATGTTTAACGTGTGTAGTAGTGAATTATCCGTAAAGTGTTCTGTTTAACAATGGCAGGATATTCATCTTGTGAGTAGGTAGATATGATTTTACCTACGGATGAGCAAATGGTAATGAACACGAAACTGCACCGCTGTATCAGATTGTGTTTCCGACATTTGTGCATGTTTTCGTGTGAGGGATCCATCTCCAAAGTTTGTAAAAGTATTCGTGTATATATATATATATATATATATATATATATATATATATATATATATATATATATATACTTGAATATTTGGATTAATAAAAAACGTATAAACACAAAATATATTAAAAATAATTGTCGGGCTATTTCATAATATATGATGTCATTTGATTGCATTAAGATACGCTTCGAGCAGATATGAGAGTTCTAGAGAAATCATGGGAAATTTGTTGTTTAAAAACAGTAATTTGACATTGCGCACCTGTACCTAAATGGTATAGAATGTCAGGCTATGTGACAGTCCCGTGCAGGATACTAGTTCGATTCCAGTCGGAGGAACATATTTTCTATGAAATTTCTCGGACATTCAGCCCAGTAAATGTTGTTAATACTGTTTATTATAAACAAAGCATTTTCTTAAATATTTGTATTTATAAAAATAACGTATAAACGGAAAATATATAAAAATAAGTGTCGGACTTAGTCCATTTCATTATATATATATATATATATATATATATATATATATATATATATATATATATATATATATATTGTAGGTACAAAATTTAATCGCAGAAATAAAAGTGTGAAGCTTGATATTACCAGACATATTAAAAACAGGCGAAGCAACCGGTTTCGTTCCCGCTCTTCGGGCTTCTATGGGAGATTTAATTTAAATTATAAACACAGAAAATTTACAATGAAAAGGAAATGTGGAGGAGAAAAAAATATGGACACAAGGAACTAGAGACAAATGACAGCGAATCCCAACAGACACTCACGATGTCTACACAGGGAAGGCTTGCGGGACCTGATGTAAAGTGCCTCCAGCACCTTGAGGTGAAATAAAGAGTGTGACTAGGACAGAACAGTGAACCAGTCAACACTAGTATTTAGTCACCACCTGACGAGGGTATCATGTTGCACAAGGCTGATTTAACGTGGGATCTCCGAGCCCGTGGGATCTCCGAGCCCGAGGGCTCGGCCAAAAATATGCCCTTTGAACCGTATAAACGGGTTCAGGGTCGGTTTACCTCTCCGAAAGAGACTCCGCCCTTCGGCGTAGACTCGTTCGGGTTCCTCCCGGCCCGAAGGCAGAGAGTTCAACCGATCAGCCGGTCAACCCGTCGTCCGACTTTAGACTGAACCAGTCAACACTAAAATTAGCAGCACACCCTCTGTTATTTAAGAGGTGCTCACATGTGGCGGAACCATAGATATTTGGGACACGTCCATTCAAAGATAAGGTGTGATTCCTGATCTTGGTGGGAACATGTTTAATTCTCATGTCTAGGCGTTGAGTCGTCCTTCCTATGTAGTCAGCACCGCAACTACAAACGTATTTATAAATAATAGAATTAATTTGATGAGGAGGGTGAACGTCTTTACACCCAATGCGAAACATAGGCCGAGTTTGAAAAAATATACGAACCTCAGCCGAGAAAAAACAACGATGAACATTAGATGAAATCTGTCTAACTATACTTTCACGCTTGGATCCAATGCAGGGCAATCTATTAGGTTGGTGCAAAAATAATGACGTAATAATGTCGTTTTTTAACGTTAAAAATAGGTCAAAAAACGACATTATTACGTCATTATTTTTGCACCAACCTAATAAGATAAACCGGGCACTTTTTAAAAGTACAGAGTTTGACACTTCTGAACTCCTCAATTTTGTTACGGATGACCAAATTAACATCATCAAGAGGATAACCTAAACTGAATAGAGTTTCCTTAACAAAATTGATTTCTTCATCCAAGAAGGACTCTGAACAGATCTTTGATGCCCTATGAAGGAGGGTTCTAATAATGTTTATCTTACGTTTTGTAGGACAAAAGGAATTCCAACGCGTATACAACCCCGCAAAAGTTGGTTTCCTATAAACCGAGGTAAGAAAACTTGTTGGTGTTCGATGTACTAATACATCCAAGAAGGCCAATTGAAAATTGGATTCCTTCTCGACAGTGAACCTCATTGCTGGATGGATACCATTCAGAAAAGAAAGAAACTGATCAGCCTTCGTTGTTGAATAAACAGAAAGTATCATCAACATACCGACAATACAGTTGAGGACAAAGTGCGTTCTTCCGTATTTTTTCTTTGTGAAAGCCAACAAATATATTAGCCAGTGCCTGACCCAAAGGGGAACCCATAGCGACCCCGTGAATCTGTCGAAACATGGTGTTATTAAAGCTAAATTCAACAGAAGACGTGGCAAATTTCATCAACTGCAATTCCCCCTCCCTTTGTGGGATAGTTAACATCATTGCTACCGTCAGCGGCCCAATTCTCACACCACCTATCGCCACTTGCTGCTGAGATCTGTCTGTAGTTCACATATTCCTTGTCTAATCTTGTTAATATTATCCGAGTAAAACCGAAAATATTTGCCATCACAGAGAGAGCAACATAACTATCATTTCCACAGTAAAATAGTTACACAGCCATATCAACTGTTTACCAATTACAACATATATTCGTCATCAGGCTGAGTCCATTTCTAGAAGGGGAAGAAAGCAAAATCAACCAGAATATCGCTGTGTCTAACTTATTAGCCTCCATACTATTTCTTACTTTGGATCATCTATAAGAGAAAACGTCTTCTAAATGAAAATATCACATTCTGGGATTGATTCCTATCTTTTCTTTAATAATTTCACTCCAAACAAAGGCTACTAATTTCTAGGCGATTAAAGAGTGGGCGGGTAAGAGGATTGGGGAATGGACAAAAAACGAGCCGTGTTCAAGAAGACAGATGGCGATTGACGTTCCATTTAAATTTTAAAAGATTGTCGTTATCAGGAAATCAAGGAAGCGGAAGGGAGTTCCACATGTGGAAAGTGATGAAAATTATTTGGAGAAGTGGCTGTGCTATTTAGGTATTTAACCAGTAAAACCTTGGGACCAAGTTTCAGTATCACGCCTAAACGAATTTAGACGGGGCACCAGTGAAAAAAGCACGTCGGAGCAGTTGCAATGAAAATACCTGTAGGCAATTTTTCTTTCATCTGATTTTGGTTCATTTTAACATAACGCTCAGGTTGTTTATCCATAATGCGACCCTTACGCAATAAGCAGAATGAATTAAGAATAAAAAATTAAATTCAGATGATACTTGAACTTATCTTTGGGAGTTCAATTTGATTCAAAAACGATTTGTTAAAATTTCAATCGATTCTAATTTCACAATCACAGAATTTAAAACGACTTGACTGGGGCGATAGAAAAATAAAGCATGAAAAGAATCAACAAAAAAGTAAAAAAAAATGACAATAATTTGTTTACTTTGACAATGCTTCATCTAAGAAGGCTAACCAGCAGGAGTCATTCAAATTTAGCCATATAGCTATATTCTCTACTTCTACTTCTTATGGATGGGGGTTGCAATAAAAAGCAAGAGAAATGACGATGAAAGAAATATTAGTGAAAAATGAATAATAATTGACAATGCTTCATCTAAGAAGGCTAACCAGCAGGAGTCATTCAAATTTAGCCATATAGCTATATTCTCTACTGCTACTTCCTATGGATGGGAGTTGCAATAAAAAGCAAGAGAAATGAAGATGAAAGAAATACTAGTTAAAAATGAATAATAATTGACAATGCTTCATCTAAGAAGGCTAACCAGCAGGAGTCATTCAAATTTAGCCATATAGCTATATTCTCTACTGCTACTTCCTATGGATGGGAGTTGCAATAAAAAACAAGAGAAATGAAGATGAAAGAAATACTAGTTAAAAATGAATAATAATTGACAATGCTTCATCTAAGAAGGCTAACCAGCAGGAGTCATTCAAATTTAGCCATATAGCTATATTCTCTACTGCTACTTCCTATGGATGGGAGTTGCAATAAAAAGCAAGAGAAATGAAGATGAAAGAAATACTAGTGAAAAATGAATAATAATTGACAATGCTTCATCTAAGAAGGCTAACCAGCAGGAGTCATTCAAATTTAGCCATATAGCTATATTCTCTACTGCTACTTCCTATGGATGGGAGTTGCAATAAAAAGCAAGAGAAATGAAGATGAAAGAAATACTAGTTAAAAATGAATAATAATTGACAATGCTTCATCTAAGAAGGCTAACCAGCAGGAGTCATTCAAATTTGGCCATATAGCTATATTCTCTACTGCTACTTCCTATGGATGGGAGTTGCAATAAAAAGCAAGAGAAATGAAGATGAAAGAATACTAGTGAAAAATGAATAATAATTGACAATGCTTCATCTAAGAAGGCTAACCAGCAGGAGTCATTCAAATTTAGCCATATAGCTATATTCTCTACTGCTACTTCCTATGGATGGGAGTTGCAATAAAAAGCAAGAGAAATGAAGATGAAAGAAATACTAGTGAAAAATGAATAATAATTGACAATGCTTCATCTAAGAAGGCTAACCAGCAGGAGTCATTCAAATTTAGCCATATAGCTATATTCTCTACTGCTACTTCCTATGGATGGGAGTTGCAATAAAAAGCAAGAGAAATGAAGATGAAAGAAATACTAGTGAAAAATGAATAATAATTGACAATGCTTCATCTAAGAAGGCTAACCAGCAGGAGTCATTCAAATTTAGCCATATAGCTATATTCTCTACTTCTACTTCCTATGGATGGGAGATATCCATATAGCTATGTTCGTTATTTATGTCTTAAAATATATTAAATAATTAAAAAGAAATAACATTAAAAGAAATCCGGTTAACTTTATACTGTTAGACCTATATGAAATGCAGTTTCATTTTTGCGACAGTTAAATGAGCAGCATGGATTGGAAATAAAACGATTTGTGAATTGTAATAAATTGTAGCAAAAGAACAACGAAAGAAATAATTATTAAACTGAATATGGCATTGATTTATCTAAAAAATTCGGTCAATTCATCACAAATATTTTCCTATATGGTACACGAATTTCATGAACGCTTTAGTTCCAATATAAAATACTTGATGCTATATTTGCTTTTAATGTCAGGTCAATGCCATTTCTTTTGAAAACTTTGGAATATCTATAATAATTTTATTGCGACAAATAAAAATCAATAGTTGCAGTTAGGTAAATTTATATGGCTTTCAAAACTTGTAAATCAAAAGATCCGATTAAAAATTAATTTGATTACAAAGATTGTTGGATAGCATTTTTTTGTGTGTTTTACAACGAATTTTACTCTTTACAAGGCCTGGGACCACTCAAGGTAGAGTTTTAATTTGAAGTCCATTTGTACCTATAGGAGTGGAAGATAACAGGCAACCCTAGCCTTGAACAGGTTAAAATTGTACTTATCCATTGGGAGTCGGTTTCACAGGGAATCATTTCACAACAAGCTGCTTGAATAGAACTTACTTCTTATCTATGGAATACAGAAGAAATGGGAGTGGTTTCCTATGATGTAAGTGGCATGGCGTATTCTTGCCGTGAAGGTTTACCTAAGTGGAACTAGGGAATGTATTTCACGCAAGCACTTTCCGTGAAAGCAGCGGTAGAGTAATGAGAGGCTTGCCATATCCTGGCTGTGGGAGAGAAATTGAAGGGTAGAGAATAGTTCGTCGCCCACAAGGGCTCGGAGACACTTTTGAAAACTACCAAGGCTGGAGAATAAGGCCTGAACAGATCTCGCACAAATATGACAAATGTACTCCATTATTTGCTCTTGTAAAGGTAGAGGACAAGAGTCAGAGTCAGGTACTTACTGGAGCGGCACAGAGAGCTGACCATTTTACTTGCATCCTTAACAATGTCTCATACGTACAAGTTCAACTTGAGGTCGAGTGGGAGTTTGAGGCCCAACAGAATTTCAAGGCACTGTGCTTTCCTGAAAGAACCTACATTCATCCAGATTGTTGGTAGTTCGGCGTCAGATCGGTGATGATGGAATGTAACTAGCTTGGTCTTCGACGCATTGGATGTAACTAGCCAGTTTTTACACCATTGGATAGTTTGTGCAAGATCAATCGACAATCTCTGACCATCGAGATTCTTAGAGGTGGGCGCAAATCATTGGCATAGATGTTGACAAATGATCTTAGTATATCCTTAGGCAGATCATTTATGTAGATCAAAAAGAAGGTTGGTTCAAAAAGTGACCCCTGTGGGTTGCCTGCGTTGACCTCTAAGCCTCAGGAGATTTGACCATTGACAACTACCTTCAGGGATCTACCTGTCATTAAGGATTTAAGACCGTTACAGTGATTCCAAAACTGAAAAGCTTGTACAATAAGCCTTTGTGCCACACCTTATCGAAAGCCTTTGGAATATCTAGTGCTATGGTCCTTGAGGTTTGATTGTTGTCAAGAGCCTCGCTGATTCTGTGAGTAATGGTAGTTAGGACGCCCGGCAGTGGATCTGGCCGACCGATACTCATATTACTCGTCGCTGGTGAAATTGTTTTTTTCTAGGTCCTCGATGACATTGACTATGGCCTCAATGTTAGACATTTTATGGCGGTCGTCTTCGAGTATAGAATCCAGAGTTTAGCAGTGAATATTTCGAAGACATTAAGAAAGCGTTGTTCAGGTTAGCAGTGGATATTTTGATAAAAGTAGCCGAGCATAGTTCGGCCTTCTGGTTCTCTTCGCCTGACAAGCTGGACTCGATATTCGGGTAGAGTGAACAAAAATGGCCGCCTTTATACACGACAGATTGTATGTTGTACGTCTTCTGATTGGTTAACCTTCTATTGGTGGACTATAAAGTGAGTTGAGTCATTTCAGCTAACTCACTAGTTATATATATATATATATATATATATATATATATATATATATATATACATAAAAAACTGCAACAAAAAGGTTTTCTGATGTTACTGAAGATTGTGATGGTTCTGTATTGGGAGGGGGAATATTGCATCGGGCATACGCTTGACACTTTCCACCTGTTTGGGAAAGATTTCTCTTTAAAGCAGCAGTTGAATAACTTTGGCAGGATTTGGGTATAATTCCGGGTTGATGTTCTTAAGGACAGCGACTGTAATTTTGTCTGGACCACTGGCTTTCTTACGGTCAAGGCCTTTGATAAGGCTCGAAACTTCACGAGCAGTGATGGTAATATTACTGAGATTGTGCTCAGGGAGATGTGAGAAGATGGGGAGGGGTTGGTCTTTGTCGTTTAGCGTTCAGTTAGAGGCAAATATGGCAGCGAAGAGCTTCGCCTTCTCTGTCGAGGAAAAATATGGCCTCGGAGCCATTTATAATTGTGGGAACAGCCGCTTTACCCATTTTCTTGATTTGGTTGGTGATCCCTCCAAAATACATCGAATCCAAATTCTTTCTTTTCAACATTAGTCTGAATTGCTCGTACGTAGCTGCACTTTGTGTTATCGAGAACTTTTTGCAGCAGCCTGCGGACAGTTCTGAATGCAGTGAGGGTCGAACTACTTCGCTTCTTGCGATATATATTAAAGTAGTACTTTCGGTGTGTCATACCTGCAGCGAATTCAGGGATGAACCAGGGTTGAATGTTTGGTTTTTGCTGCGATTCTTTGGGGGTATAACTCTCCATTCAAGAAAGGATTCAGTCAGTGGCAAGGGCTGCATTTTTGGAAGCAGAATGTTTAAAGAAGCCTGGAAGGGGAAAGCTGTCCCTGTCTGTCTTGCCATAGCGAAAAGAATTGTTCTAAGGCACAGTACATTAGAGGATGCCTTAGGTTTGACATCAATCTGGACATTGATTAAAGGATGGTCTGGCGTTCCTAGGGGGCGGGGGTAAAACCTTTTAAAACTTAATCGAGACAGGAGGTTAGAAAGAGGTCGATGAGGTTCGCCTGACGTGCCGTCACGTCCGAGACACGGGTAGGTTCTTCGATGATGTGGGTTAGTTTATAGTTCGATGGAGAAGTCTCTGCAATATCGACTTTCGTCATCGGTTTTGTTGGAGTGGACCATTCTTTGTGGTGGATATTGAAGTCATCGCAGATATGAATGTAAGCTGAGGGAATTTGAGTGAGGATAGTGGTTTCGATGAGTTATAGCTGCAGCTCGTTCAGGGATGATCCAGGACTAACTGGTTTTTGCTGGATTTTTTTTTTTGGAGGCCACGGGTATAAATCTCTCCATTTCGGAAAATGCACGTAGGATCGAAAGCTATCTCAGTCTGCCTTTGCATAGTGAAAAATCGTTGTATGGAAAGGCACATCAGAAGATGCCTTAGATTTGGCATCATTCTGATTAGGGATGATCTTACGTGCGTAGTGGAATTAGTGGTTTCAGTGAGTTATGGTGTAGCGAATTCAGGGGTGTACTAGGGCTGACTGTTTGGTTTTTGCTGCAATAATTTTGGGGCATAAACTGCTCGTCGATGAAGAGATTGTCCTTTTCAAGTTGCTCGGTGACCTTTTTATTGATTATAACCTCAAAAAGCTTACGGATGGTACTAAGGAAACGGATAGTCCTGTAATGTTAAAAGGATGACCGCACGCCCGCCTTCTAGAAAATTGAGCATGCGCTTGACAACTTTTCACGGGTTTGGGAAGGATTTCTCCTTCAAGCAGCGATTGGGGATAATTCCAGGTTGATATTCTTAATGACAATCAATGGAATTTTTTCTAGGCCAGTAGCTTTCTGAGGGTCAAGGTCTTCGAAAAGTCTAGATACTCCTTGTGCTGTAATAGTTATATTACTGAGATTGTGTTCAGTGAGACGTGGGAAGTTGGGGAGAGGATAGTCTTTGCCGTCTAACGTTGAATTCGAGACAAAGATCAAGGCGAAAAGGTTCGCCTTGTCTGTCGAGAAAAATATGACTTTTGAACATTGTATAATTCTGGGTACAGCCGTTTTACCTCTATTTATAATTTGGTTGGTGATCTTCCAGAATCCATGGGATCCAATTTCTTTCTTTTCAGCCTTATTCTGGACTGCTCGTACATAGCTGAACTTGGTGTTTTCTAGAACATTTTTGCAGCAACCTGCGGACAGTTCTGAATGCAGTGAGGGCCGAAATACTTCGCTCCTTGCGGTAGATATAAAAGTAGTACTTTCGGTGTGTCATACCTGCAGCGAATTCAGGGATGAACCAGGGCTGACTGGTTTTTGCTGGGATTCTTTGGGGGTATAACTCTCCATTCAAGAAAAGATTCAGTCAGTGGCAAGGGCTGCATTTTTGGAAGCAGCATGTTTAAACAAGGCTGGAAGGGGAAAGGTGTCCCTGTCTGTCTTGCCATAGCGAAAAGAATTGTTCTAAGGCACAGTACATTAGAGGATGCCTTAGGTTTGACATCAATCTGGACATTGATTAAGGGATGGTCTGGCGTGCCTAGGGGGCGGGGGTAAAACCTTTTAAAACTTAATCGAGACAGGAGGTTAGAAAGAGGTCGATGAGGTTCGCCTGACGTGCCGTCACGTCCGAGACACGGGTAGGTTCTTCGATGATGTGGGTTAGTTTATAGTTCGATGGAGAAGTCTCTGCAATATCGACTTTCGTCATCGGTTTTGTTGGAGTAGACTAACCATTCTTTGTGGTGGATATTGAAGTCATCGCAGATATGAATGTAAGCTGAGGGAATTTGAGTGAGGATAGTGGTTTCGATGAGTTATAGCTGCAGCTCGTTCAGGGATGATCCAGGACTAACTGGTTTTTGCTGGATTTTTTTTTTGGAGGCCACGGGTATAAATCTCTCCATTTCGGAAAATGCACGTAGGATCGAAAGCTATCTCAGTCTGCCTTTGCATAGGGAAAAATCGTTGTATGGAACGGCACATCAGAAGATGCCTTAGATTTGGCATCATTCTGATTAGGGATGATCTTACGTGCGTAGTGGAATTAGTGGTTTCAGTGAGTTATGGTGTAGCGAATTCAGGGGTGTACTAGGGCTGACTGTTTGGTTTTTGCTGCAATAATTTTGGGGCATAAACTGCTCGTCGATGAAGAGATTGTCCTTTTCAAGTTGCTCGGTGACCTTCTTATTGATTATAACCTCAAAAAGCTTACGGATGGTACTAAGGAAACGGATAGTCCTGTAATGTTAAAAAGGATGACCGCACGCCCGCCTTCTAGAAAATTGAGCATACGCTTGACAACTTTTCACGGGTTTGGGAAGGATTTCTCCTTCAAGCAGCGATTGGGGATAATTCCAGGTTGATATTCTTAATGACAATCAATGGAATTTTTTCTAGGCCAGTAGCTTTCTGAGGGTCAAGGTCTTCGAAAAGTCTAGATACTCCTTGTGCTGTAATAGTTATATTACTGAGATTGTGTTCAGTGAGACGTGGGAAGTTGGGGAGAGGATAGTCTTTGCCGTCTAACGTTGAATTCGAGACAACGATCAAGGCGAAAAGGCTTGCCTTGTCTGTCAAGAAAAATATGACTTTTGAACATTGTATAATTCTGGGTACAGCCGTTTTACCTCTATTTATAATTTGGTTGGTGATCTTCCAGAATCCATGGGATCCAATTTCTTTCTTTTCAACCTTAGTCTGGACTGCTCGTACATAGCTGAACTTGGTGTTTTCTAGAACTTATTGCAGTGAATGCAGGCAGTTCCGAATGCAGTAACAGCCGAACTACTTCGCTCCTTGCCATTGATATTGAAGTAGTACTTTCGGTGAGTTATAAATGCTGCGCGTTCAGGGATGAACCAGGACTGAACCAGTAAGTAAAATAAATTAACCTAAATTCATCCAAGTAAATAAATAAACAAACCAATCCCAAATAAAAATAATCAATTAAAAACTGTTCCCGCCAAAATAATACTTAGAATGAACTACAACAATCAACCCCAAAACTGAACAAATAGCTTTAATTAAATTCCCAAACCAAAACAAAACTGTTAAATAAGTGATATAGACAAATTTTTACTACGTTAATAAATAAATAACATAAGAAACAAAAATAAAAACAAGCAATATAATTTGACCTAAATAGATAAACAAACGACTTCCGGTGAAATAACCGCCATAACAGAATACCCACAATGCACCACTAACCCGTATATATATAAATAGCCGAGAAAAATAACAGCACATGTGGCCTGACGATTGCATATAGCATGAAACAGACTGTCGCCTCTAAGTGTTGACTTCTATGTTCACTTATATATATATATATATATATATATATATATATATATATATATTATTAATTGATTCAAAATATGTTTTTTTTCGCTAAACAGTTCTAACCATGTTTCAAAAATGGAAGGTCTGTATTTAATTTTCTAATTAAATTAAAGACATTAGTTCCATTTCATCCTCAAGCGAATTTTGGAGTAACTTTTAAAATTACTGGGTTTTAGAGACACAGCTAAAATCATAATTCACGTTTCCATGGTTACAGATAAATTCACTTCCACTAGGCAGGGGTGTTTGCGTGTTCTTTATGTCTGTATTTTGATGTATCCGTTATTAGTTACGTTTTGGTAGGGGGTAGGGATGTATTCTTCAATTAAATCTGACATCCGTTAAATGCATGTCGTCTGAATTTTTAAAATTTTTTATTGTTAACGGCAAAAATTCTTACGGCATTTTTTCTATTTGTGTATTTAAAGATTTTAATTTTTTAATATATATATATATATATATATATATATATATATATATATATATATATATATATATATATATTAATAATATTTTTATTTAAAAAATATTTTACATCGCTAGATAAAAATTTTTATGTTTCGGAACTAAATTGGCCCGTCATCAGACGTTATTATGTTACTTATGATAAAAATGATTTACTTTTGAAAACAGAAAACAATACCGTTTCTTATTTAAGATTTAAAAATGGATGGGGACAAGATTTCAAAGTTTTATGGATAAAAATATATATGTAAAATACACATAAAAGAGGGAATAGAAACGGACAAAAAATAGAGAATGCAAAATTGAGGAAGAAGAAGAAACGAAAAATTTGCCTCTAAGGTTACAATTTACTTTATTTTCGTCTTTTATAATTCTTTCTTCATACCTAATGTTCACTATTTTTAGTGTTTCATTGATAATTAATGAAAACTACCGTAAAAGTTTCAGGAGTACTGATCGTCTTATTAAATGTACAATGAAAGTGACTTCATTGTTCCTCGCATTAAACATGGCCGCTTGTGATCATGTGTATTTCACTTCATTTAGCTATTTAATCTATTGTTTTATGTGGCAACTTCTATCAAAGTCGTTCTCTCCACATACAGGCTTGAATTTAATACATTAGGCAGACATCGTTCGTCATTATCATTTTTAGCCCTTCCAGTGAAATGTTCCATTAAGTTCTAAATGATGGCCTTCTTCCAATTCCGCAGTCCCTGTCCATTATCTACGTTATAGTGTTTTACTCTGTTTTATTTAGAGTCACTTAGTGGTGTTGGTGGGGGTTATAACAAGATAACCACTTAACGTATTTACTCTCAAAATAACGCGACTGAAGACTCTCAAAACACATGAATAGTTTAATGAATATATTAAATAACAGTAGATGGCATAAGAGCGACGATAACTCTGACTGAAGCTGAAACGTTACTTTCTATAATAGCTTCATTTCGATTCAATAACTTCGCCTATCGCCCGGTTCACACTCCTTCCCAGTTTTTAAATAGGAATAGAGGTTTATGCTGACTTGTTGAGTTTCCGGTTTTTTTCATTCTATTTCACTCCTAGAGCTCCTTGCATCTTAATGGCATTATCCCCATGCTTGGAGTGAACTGATTATATATATATATATATATATATATATATATATATATATATATATATATATATATATATATATATATATATATATATATATATATATATATATATATATATAATCCAATATATCTATAATCCAATATATATATAATTGTGGTAGAATCTCCGACTGATACCAATTCAGTCGGGTTTCAATCCGAGCTAGAGGCAACCGGATGTCTAGCCACACTGATGAGCTGTGAAACAGCGAAACAGTCTGTCTGTGGATGACGTTATATATATATATATATATATATATATTTAGGAAATGGATTAAATGAAACATGTTATTTTTAATTTATTTTGTTTAAACGTTTTTTTTTATGGATACTCATATTCGAGTAGAATGTTTTTTTTTTTTTTTAATTAAACAGTATTTTTTATTCAACTACATCAACCGGCCTGAATATTACAGAAATCTTGTCAGAAAAATGTGCCTCCTCTGACAGGATGCGGACCAGCATCCTCTATATCCGGAAGTTCTACGTGGCTTAGCGGTCAAGCACGTCAAATCCAATGAAGGTTATCCATAGGGGATTCAGGTTCGAATCCTTCCGGAGGGCGCATATCTTTTTGACAAGAATATTCAGATCGGTAGATCTAGTTGAATAAAAAAAAAATACTGCTTAATTAAAAAAAAGCAGCTTCTCCTCAACTAAAGGTCGATGTAATATTGGACTTTGAAAATACATGTAAAAAATAATAATTTGCTTCATTTTGGGTGGTTGAGTTGCTTTTTGGTAAAGAGGCAAGTCGTCTTATTTCTGTCCTGATCTTGACTTTAAGCGAATGTATAAAGTACACGATTAGTTGTAAAACTCGCCTTAAGGAAATTCCTTTTGTCACTTAGTCCAAATTCTGACTCTCTTAAGGCAAAGTAAGCACAAGGACATTGCTCAATGTTCAACAGTAAAATGGGGGGACATTGTTGCCAATCTAGTCGCATGCTTAAATTCATGTAGTAGGGGCACCATAGAAAAAAGAATGGAGAGCAGTTGTATATGCACAAAAGCTGCATATCATCTACCATGTATTCAATTGTGAAAGCAGAATAACATATATTTATTACTTCAAAGATAGCAAGAAAATTAAATTTCGTCATTAAATGAAAATAAATTTAAAACAATGCTTCGAGACAGACACTTAGGGGCTGATGATAGCTGCGTACAGAGCAGCTTGAAATAGACTATTCTCATGGTGAGGTAATTTTAGTTTTTTTTTGCAGTATATATATATATATATATATATATATATATATATATACTGCAAATTGATATGGCGTTAAACCCAAAAAATCAATAAATCAATTAATCAATCAATCAATCGTTCATCGGTCTACAATCTCTCTCGCTCTCTCTCTGTAAACAAACACACACACACACACATAATGAGAGAAAGAACAGCTGTGGTAAAAATTCACAGTTGAGAGAATTTATTTTTTTAAAGTGCTCAATACAAAGTAGAGCAAAATATTATTATATGTTTTCAGGTAATTAATAATGATGGTAATTACCATCATTATTAATTACCTGAAGAGACGTTTTATTTAAACCTCGAAGCAAAATGTACAATTTTTTAGTAATTACTTACATGTTCTAATGTAACAGTGTATAATAAATATTTATTGCTCTATTCTTGTATTGAGCCCTGTTTTAAATTAATGTTTTGAACGTTGGAATTTTATTTTTCATTCTTTTACATTTGGATTGTTGTACACACACACACACACACACACACACACACACACACACACACACACACACACACACATATATATATATATATATATATATGTATATATATAGTCAAACCTAGAGAGCCAGACAAACACACCAAAGTTTCACCTAAGCGGATCGTCAGGGAAAGCTGTCTAAAGAGGGAAAGAAAAATGTATACTTATAGGCGATAAACAAAAGACCAAGACCACGTGACCAAACATTAAAAAAAAAACAACTACAACAATTGGGAGGGTGGAGAAGAAATTTATTCGAAACGGCTTAAAAGGGAGGAGGTGATTTAGAGACAGACATGTGCAAAAACAGTTAAAGAACTATATAATCCGCGGAGACGAGGCCTAATCCAATAACCAAGATCCTCTATGTCTGCATTTGTTTAGAATCTCTGTTTTTGGATTTAATAAATCTTTAGGTTTCTTATATAAAGCTATGGCTAATTTTTCCTCTAGACATAGCTTACAGAATTTTTGACCTGCTTTATATTTAGAACATCTTTTTAATATTTCCCATTTGCGGATTGGGCCTTTGTTATTTTCCTGCCTAATTTTCATTACATAGCGAGATAGGTCTGCTATACTTTTGTATTGAGCACTTTTTTAGTTAGTTGTTTACTCGTATCGGTTTTTTTTTCTTTGGGCTTTGGACCTGTATGCTGTACGATTATTTTCGACAGACGTTCATGTTCATAGCTCTTTCTTTTTTTAAAACCTTTTTTCCTTCGAAATTGATTTGATTATTAGCAAATCAAGAAACCGAAGGTTTTCCGAGACGAGTGTAGTTACCCATACATACATACATATATATATATATATATATATATATATATATATATATATATATATATATATATATATATATATAACATTTAAACTTTGCATATAAAATGCATTTGCATAAAGAGAAATAATAAAATCTGAACTAAAAAAGACCCCAGGAATTGAACTTACAACTGACAACGAATTTGTTATGTTTTATCCCGTACCTGAATATAATAGAATATGTTATATATTAGTGGGAGAATTAGACACACAATACATGCGTGCGTACAACTGTTGTATGTTAGTTATATGAAATATCCCCTAGGCAAGGAATATTGAATTATAATAGTCTAAATCCAAGAGTTTGATTCAAAATTCTAACAATGTTACCGAGTACAAAAACACGTATTTGAAGAAGGCCAGAAGGTCGAAACGTGTTTATAAACATCGAAATATGCGTATTAGTCTGAACAGTAAAGCACAAAATAAGGATAATTTATCATTTACAGAAAATTCTAACAAATTTAATAAAAATTTTGCATGCTGATTTTTAATGCAGAAACCCACAATGTTTGTGGTATAGAGGGTGAGAAAATCATTTTCCTCTTTCATTATTCTTATTTTGTGGTAAATTAAGTTTAATCTATCTATCTATCTATCTATCCCTGTCTTTTCATTATCTATCTATCCCTGTCTTTTCATTATCTATCTATCTATCTATCTATCTATCTATCTAAAATTATGTGACTTCCGTCTGTCCGTCACACCCTCTAAAATAGCCATACATTGACCGATCGAAACCACAAGCACAAACAGGTACAAAGTACAGTTGATTTTTCTTGGGTGCGTAGTTAGTACAATAAATTTTCATTAATTTTTTTTAAATTAAAATTTTTATTATTACCATACAAAATACTCCCACTATTTTACAAAAACAATTTAATGTTTAAAATAACAAATATTTAATAAAAAGGCAATATTGATTTTGTTATGGATTCCGAGATGAATTCGGTCTCCAAGGAATGACAAACGCAATAATTAAATATAAGAAATAAAATGTATTTACACAATCATACAAAGAGTAATACTGTTAGTAAGTCCAGGAACGTGGTTAGTAGTAAATAAAGATAGATATATACAGTCTCGAAGTAGGACTTCCTTAGAGTCGACGTGCTTGTAACTGACTTCTACAAGAGGTTACCTCACACTATCTCCGTTCGTATATTCTCTCACTCTCAGTATATCCACTCACTATACGTCTACCGACTACCGACTTCCCTCACTGACTAACTCTGGGTTTTAACGGCAGCAGTCCAGGTACACTTGGTAGAGTCCACTTATATGAAAAAGGGGTGGACCCCATCACACCTCCCTCCTTAGATCCCTTTTTGGGGGAGTTAATATTTTTGTCTCTTGTGGTTGATGATCAGGGGTTCGACAAATTTTCTTTTCCTGTTTGACCACCTCATTACTGTATTTTCCTGCTGTCTTTCTATGTCAAACGCTTCAAAGATTGTATCCATAGCATCGTCGTTATCTGCGGTTGACGAGCTTGGCTCCTACATTCGTCTTTTCTGTAGCTGGTCGATATGTCAGCTGTGTGAAAACTTTTCGCCTTTTATGGTGTACATTAGATTCCCTATTCTATTGATTACTGTGCCAGGCTCCCAGTAAGCCATATTGTTTCTAAAATTTTTGAAATAAACCCGTTCTCCAGGTTTGAATGATCTCTTTGGCACCATCGGTGTATATTGATTTTTGTTCTTGTTTGGCAATAATTTGTCAAACACCGACCTTATTTTCCGTGCAAACATCAATTCTGCTGGAGAAAGACCCGATGTCGTGTTTACGTTGGGTGTTATCCTGTACACTTGTAGAAATTGCTGTATAGCTTTTGTCGCCGGTACGTCCTCAGCTTTTTTTAGTGCTCTTTTCAAAATGTCGACAAATCTCTCGGCTTGTCCGTTTGACCTCGGGTGGTATGGCGCTATCTTAATAAGTTTTACTTGGTACGTCTCGCAAAATTCTTTGTCTATTTTTTCTATAGTAGCAAACGGTACATTTCGCTTCTTTCTAAAAATTGGTTGGACGTTTTCTTTTAATTCTATTTTGGCCTTAAATTTGTTGCATCGTCCCAACCCGCTTGAAAATACCTCAGGAAATTGATTATATAATTCCTCCTTCAATTTTATGGTATCTGATGGTTCAACCTCTAACTTTTTGCAAAACGAGTTGATAGGTAGGTCCCAAACGTTGAATTTCTGCATCCAGTCGATACCTACTAAATTTTCAGTAACTTTCATGACGTATATCTTAAGTTTTTTTGTTTTGCCGTGAAATTTAACATTCACTATTATTTCTCCCTCAAATTTTATTCGTTTGCCTGTAACTGACTAGGCAATTTTTTGAGTGTGTAACATGGTAGGTCTGTTGAGTTTTTCCATGTCTGTAAGTTGATTATCGTGAGGTCGGAACCCGAATCCAGTTGTAATTTAATCTTTTTGCTTAAAATTTCCAGTTCTACATATTTCCTTACATTGGTGTTGTCATCATTATTCATCCTTGTAGCTCTTATTCTATTAGTATCTTTTCTATTTCTATATTGGGATGCCTTGTGGCCTTTTTTTCCACATTCAAGACAGTTTTTATATCTGAAGCAGCAATCCTTGTTCCAATGTAATCCCCCACATCGATAACATGCTGATGGAGGGGACTTATATTTGTTTCGATATTCGTCATAATTTGTCCTGTATGTTGTACTTTTTCTCTTATCATAATATTTTAGTTTTCTTTCCGGGGAGGGTGAGAATCTTTTTTCATTGTCGTAAAATTTTAGTTTTCTTTCCGGGGAGGGTGAAGAACGTAGACTTTTGTTTAACTTACGTATATGAGAAACAGCTGATTGTTCAATGTCCTTTGCGTCTTTCTTTATGCTTAAACATCTCTGGCAATCTTTCGATAATTGCTGTAATGTTAGACCCGGTTCATTTTGTAATTTTGCAAGCATTCTTCTACGCATTTCGCTATCTTTTGTAGAAACTAGCCCTTGAACAAAGATGAGGCATTTAAAATTGTCCGGTGTTAATTCCGCTAGTTTGAAGTCGTCACAATGTTTATTTACGATTGCGGCAAACGTGGAATAATCCTCATTATCGCCCTTTACCAGGTTAAGGCATTTCCACCTCCTATGGAAGAGTGATGTTTTGGGGCTAAAGAGTTCTTTAAGACATGTCACTGCTTCGTCAAATTTTAATTCGTTCGTCTTTTTTGGTAAGATATAATCCACGAACTTTGTATATTCTTCAGTTCCTAATTTTCTAAGCAATAGACGTAGCTTTTTTTGCTTCTGTCCAATTTTGACAGTCTATGTTAAAGATGTTTTCATGTCTTCTGAAGTAATCTCCAAAATTTTTGTCGTCATCTAGATAATATTGGAAAATCTCTATGGTATTCCACACTGCGTCTTGCGAAAATGTTGCTTCTTTTTCCATATCTAATTGCTTGTTGCCGGCTACTTTCAATATTAGTTCCTGGAGCTCTGTTTGTCCATCTTGATTTTCCTTTTGCGTTTGTAATATTTGCTTTTGCCATTTTTCTTTTAGCTGTAACTGTTGATCATTTTGGTATTTTTGCATTTGTAATTGTTGCTCATTCTGGTGTTTTATCAGTTCTACGAACATATTTTTAAAATCTTCCATGATAATTCAATTTTATGTATTCTTACTCCTCGTAATTGTTTGTCGCTAATTTGTTGTGGACGACGAGGGAAGGATTTTTCTATTTCTTTTTTTTCGTGTGAGTTCGAATCCCTCGAAGTCAAGTTGTTTGTTGGACGACGAGGGAAGATTTTTCTTTTGTTGCTTTTTTCTTTTCCGCTTGGGTTCGAATCTTCGTCGCCAATTTGTTTGTTGGACGACGAGGGAATATTTTTCTTTTGTTGATGTTTTTTCTTTTCCGCGTGTGTTTGAATCTTTGTCGCCAAGTTGTGGTTAGGCGTACGAAACGTTTTTCTTTTCCCGTGTGAGTTTCGAATCCTCGTTCGCCAAGTTGTTGTGGATTACGAGATGAATTCGGTCTCCAAGGAATGACAAACGCAATAATTAAATATAAGAAATAAAATGTATTTACACAATCATACAAAGAGTAATACTGTTAGTAAGTCCAGGAACGTGGTTAGTAGCAAATACAGATAGATATATACAGTCTCGAAGTAGGACTTCTTTAGAGTCTACGTGCTTGTAACTGACTTCTACAAGAGGTTACCTCACACTATCTCCGTTCGTATATTCTCTCATTCTCCGTATATCCTCCCACTTTCCGTCTACCGACTAGTATTTAGTCACCCCCCTACGAGACCTCCCCGAACGAGACTCCGCCCTTCGGCGTAGCCTCGTTCGGGTTCCTCCCCGCCCGAAAGCAGAGAGTTCAACCGTTCAGCCGGTCGTCCGACATCGACTGACATCCGACTACTCTCACTGAATGTAACTCTGGGTATTTAACGGCAGCAGTCCAGGTACACTTGGTAGAGTCCACTTATATGAAAAAGGGGTGGACCCCATAACAGATTTTTGAATATCTTTTCTTTAAGTTTTTATATATACAAGTATCCAGTTTCCATAAAAAACTATAAAAAAATAGCAAGGCCAAACGCTTCAAAATGTTGGAATTTGGGGCCGGAAATAAATATTTACGTATAGCGAGTTGTATGTTGCATGCTCAAGAGTAAGAATGTATTCTTCGCTGTTAAAAAGGAAAAAAAAAAAAAGAAATTTTCTTAAAAAATATTGTTTAGCATGAAGTCCTATATAATTAAATTAAATAAATTGTTAAATCGCGAAGCAGGCTTTTTGTCAAAGTATTTTTCCAAATATATCAGTTTATTCAAATTTCATCGATTGGTTTGCTAAATTGAACGAAGCGTAGTGTTTGTAAATCTCGACAAAAAAATGCTAGCGATAACTTCGACAATATTAAATGGTGTGATGATTTCAAAACGTGTCATTAAAAATTTGTGATGTCTAAAAAAACAGGAATCAAATACAAATATTTCGTATGTGGGATCGAACATCGAACTCTGAAATGGAAGAGAATTTCGCTGATATTTCGGTGTTTAGTTTTAATTTTATTTATTTATTTTTACTTGAAAAGAATGGTCTGAGAAACGCGAAAAAGTTTTACTTAGTGACAAGAGTGCATTTTTATACTTGATATTATTTTGTGTTGCCGATAGTCGTACTGTTGCTTAAAAGACTGGTCACATGATTGCAGTAAAGTGGGATAAATTATCTTGAACGGACCAGGTCAGTGTCCTCCCAACCATATTGTTTCGATTTCATTTGTGTTCCATCTCTCTCTTCTCTTGAAGCTGGCAGTGGTCATTGTTACTATAAAGTTCCTTTCTGCAATTACGTCGATTTTCCGTCGAAGTTCGACGGACATTTTTCTTTCTCTTTCCGAATAAGTGCTCGCAAGTTGTATTTACTTTAACTACTTTCCTCAAATAATTGACCTTTTACCGACGAGATGTTTCTTTCTTTCTTTCTTTCTTTCTTTCTTTCTTTCTTTCTATTCATCCATAAGCTAAAAGCTAAGTTAGCCAATATTTTTCCCGAAATCATGCGTACATATCTGTCCGTACACACATACATTCACTATAGGTAAAACATGCTTGTAGAGATAGCTGCTTCAATCTAAGCGTCTGTACACGCGTGCATTTATCTATCTGAATTCGTTTTTACCTAAACATGACCTGAAAGTGATCAGATATAACCCGAGCACGCCTTTATAGCTGATGTCCATTGAAGTTAAAACCTTTGCTCACCCAAATGCGTATGGATATCAATGCCAAATATCACTTTTTAAAAAAGATGGCTAGCAAGAGTTCAAATGAAAAATCGACCACCAGAGTTTAGTCCTAAAACTTCTATACACTAGTGGTTGGCAGATCATCTTTTTCAAAACACAAAGTGTACAATGTTTCAAAATAAATAAATAAAGAAATAAATAAATAAAATAAAGAAAAGAAAAGAAAAGAAAAAGCGCGTGTACCGACAAAATGATTAACATGAGACTTAAATCTTTCGTATCTAACTTTACATTTTATTCGACGCTTGACTTCATCAGTTACGCTCGACCAGTCTGTGACATGCGTTCCACAGAGCTCACATCCGAAACGTGTTTCTCACATTCTGGACATGATGTGTGTTCGAGATTGTCCCCTCTTCTCTGGATAGGTTTATATAGCCAACTGTCCAACAGTGTTTTTTTTTCCACTCGCGTACATATCAGGCGCAATCAGGCCTACATGTGTTCACCTCTAAGAGTCACTATGGACAATGGGTGAATCGTGGATCTCCACCTTCGTCTAGGTTCATCTCAGGTCAACTCTGCATTTGGCTCTCTTTGAGACGGTCTCGTGGGAAACTGAGTGGCAAGCTAAGGCATAAAATCGTATATCTACCTTAAAACTTTGGGTAAAAAATTCGACCTAAACAGGCGGATTGTTGAGATAAGTAATTAGTCACAACGAAAGGGAACATTTTGAGTAATAAAAGATTCTGGATCCTGTTCAGCAGGCAAACAATCTGAAATAATTTGATTGCATCCAACTGAAGTTTACGTCACCACTGTGAGTATATTTTGGTCGAAATTGTTGACAGAGAATATTAAAATTCTATCTTTAAAGTTCAACCAATTATACCCCCCCCCCCGATAGATGTGAAGGAGTATCGCATTGCGAAATATTTTGGTTTAAACAGAAGATGGCAAATCAAAATACGGAACAACACTTTTGTTACTAAAGCAAATATAAGTTAGATAACAGCATGTTTTTCGGAATTACTTTTGACACACACACACATAAACACACACATAGACACACACACACATATATCTATATATATAATACAGTTTTAGCGTGACATGAACTTGACAAAAGAGTGAAACAAAAAATGAAAAAGATCCCTTAGTCATTGAAAAAAAGAATGGAATCAATTATCAAACTTATATTTTGAGTAACTTTTGCAACGAATGCCAAAAACGTGTGCTGCAGTAATCAAGGCTAAAGGAGGATATTTTGATGAGAGCAAAATTAAATCATAAAATGCTTTTTCTCTTTTTCTCATAATAAAATTTTTAATAAAAAATCATGTATCACTTTTTAACCATGTATAATAATTTTTTCCTATTTAATGTACAAACAACTAATTTTGGGTCCATTTAAAAATTGCTAAGGTTTCCTCAGATTTTTGAACTGTGGTGTATATATATGGCCGATGAAAGGATCTCCTGCCCCCGAATCTATGATGCATGTCTCCCACACTATCACATCTTAATTTTCATAGTAGCATTCATATAAGAATTAAATTTAATTGTAACCTAATTATGCCCAATAATGGATCATCTTACTTATTATAAAACGCAGATTGTGTGTGTGTGTGTCTGTACGTTTATATATTGGATCGGATTTCTTACATTTTTCAACCGATTTCAACAAAACTTCACAGGATTGCGTAAAATTACCTTGCGGTGGTTCTGACAGCGCCAAAAAAATGGAAAAACACAATTGTTTTTGCACGAAATCAATTTGAAAACACGATAAAACACGATTCTGTCGCCAGAATGAAAGTGGGACAACTCATATCGAGTTATACTTATTATAAAACCAAGGTTGTTTGTGTGTGTGTGTGTTCGTTTATATATGGGATCGGATTTCCTACATTTTTCAACCGATTTCAACAAAAACTTCACTTTTTTTGGCAGGTAGTGTTTCTTATTGTCTTGCACACTTTTTTCTTTATTTTTACATTCAGAATGCTTTAAAAATTCCATTTACAAGACAATTGTTTATAATAAAATTCTATTCAATCGGTACAATGTTTTTGTTTGAGTTTGACCAATTCGTAAAAAAAACAAAAAAACAAAATAAAACAAAAAACTAATTAAGACATGCGTGTCCGTCAACCTTAAACAATAATTTTTGTCAATTTTATTTTTCAGTCTTTATGATGGTCGATACTTGATCTATCTCTTACTGTTACATCCCCGGGCAACGTCGGACTCTCCTGCTAGTATGCAATATAGGTGACAATTCAGCTAGAAAAATTAGAATCTATAAAATGTATCTAAATAGAAATTAGAGTCATGTCATAGCAGGTCATTTCATCTTAAATAAATCAACAATGTTTTGCAGAAGTTTTTAACATCAACTTGAGGATTTTTTCTTCTTACAAATTTCGATAATTTAACAAACACATTTAATATTGTGGGGTAAAAAATAGTGACATTTATCTAGTGTTTTTTCAAGATTTAACGTGAGCAAAATAAATTCACGGATTTGGATGAAATAAAACAACCCCAGAATGAAGTCAAAATCTGCGAAAATCTTTCATCTTTATTACTCAATTCTGATTAGTTTAATTTGTAACATAGCGGGGGTCACAATGAACTGCCTGGGGCCCGCAATCAGGCTTGCCCTAACGGTCGGGGGGATCTGGGATAGTAAAAGCCTTTTTTTTTCGGTCTGAGGTGGATATAAGGGCGTGGAGCCACTGAGTGGCCATCACGATCACCAGATCTAATAACAACAAATTTTTTTTTCTTGGCGGGTGAGCTGAAAAATCTTGTTTAGAGTCTCAAACAAAAAACAATTACTGAATTAAACCAGCCAATTTCTGAGAAATTTTCTGAAATTAGTGTAGAAATCTCAAATGGTTTGTAGAAGTGTTGTTGATAGTGTTCAGCGTTGTATTAAACAGGAAAGGGAACATTTTGAATATATTACATTACTTGATCATCATAACTAATCATGTTGTTTGGATATACTTATAAATTTTCTTAAACTACTGTAATTTATTTTTGTTCAAATATTAGTCAGTAAATAAAAAAAGGCGTTACTTTTGCCTCACTCTCTCTCTCTCTCTCTCTCTCTCTCTATATATATATATATATATATATATATATATATAAATATATAAATATAAAAGTGAACATATAAGTCAACACTTAGAGGCGACAGTCTGTTTCATGCTATATGCACCAGGGTGGCCTGACGATTGCATATAGCATGAAACAGACTGTCGCCTCTAAGTGTTGACTTATATGTTCACTTTTATATTTACACACGCTCTATCTCTGATATTGAGCACTTTATTCCATAAATATAGCACACCTTAAGACTATATTTCTTGATATATATATATATATATATATATATATATATATATATATATATATATATATATATATATATAAATAAAATAATATAATATATAAAAATAATAATATAAATATAGTTCAAAAGTTTAAAGCCACCCCAATGTTTTAATTTAATTATATAATTAAATTTAAAGTTTTTAGCTTCCATTTTTGAAACATGGTTATTACTGTGCAACGAAAAAACATATTTTAAATCAGTTAATTTATTATATATATCCATATATATATATATATATATATATATATATATATATATATATATATATATATATATGCAAGTATAGGGTTGGTGTATAAGGAATAAATTCCAATGACCAACAATTACCATTCTTAAAAGAGTGCTCAATACATGTTAGAGCAAATATAATTATTTATTCGAAAATTATAGCATAAATATGTTATACATGTATGGAGGATGTATACTAAATATTGAAGAGAGAAGGTGTGTGGGCCTAGAACCGAAAACAATAAATAAAATGAGTAAACTAAAGGTCAAGTTTATAAACAAACTGAGTTATTAACCGTATAAAAAAGTATTAACCCTATAGAAAACTGGGAAATATCGGGTTCTTCTTTCCCCCAATTTCCATATGCTCCTCAGTGACCAATATATAGAACCGACGCAAAGAGTAGTCATACATAGTATGAACGTTGCTTATGATATAAGATAGACACCATGCAGGCATTGATTTTTGTGTCGGAACTGTACAAACACGCACACACATTACATATAGGAAGCATGATGGAGTAATTGAAGAATCAGAGAGCCGAGTTCGAATTCCAGTCGAATCCATTATATGCACTTACATGCTAATACTATTAGGAAAGGTATTAATCCTCTTCTTACCTACGCCTAGACTAAGTAGCAGGACAGACTTTGTTCTATTGCCTTCGATGGCAACTGGTCTAGGAGAAGGAAAACTTGCAGATCTTACACGGTGCGCCAGGTCTCTGTATTCGGCTCTTCAAAAAAGAGTGTTATGGGTACTCTACAATTCAGTTCTGCGTTCTTACGAAAACTGAACTGACAGACACTCATACGTTGAAAACGACGAGAGAGTCCAATACACACACACACACACACACACATATATATATATATATATCTATATCTGCGGTGCGATTTTCGCTTCTAGCATCCTATATGCACGTGTTTATCATTGCTTGGGAATCATCCATGTAAACAATAACAGACTATCATCACTGTCTTGTCCGTATATTGCTTAACATGTACAGTAATTAACATCTTTGATAATGTCTGATGTAAACCGAAAGCATAGATTGGATTAAGAAATATCGATCAATATTGTGATTTTCTTTCTTCGTTTAATGATAATGTTATTAAGCTTATTAGACGTTATGAAAAGAATTTACATAAAATAGACAACACTTGTCTATATTATTTAATGAAACATATATATATATATATATATATATATATATATGTGTGTGTGTGTGTGTGTTTGTGTGTGTGTGTATGAAGAAATATATTTTTAAGCTGTGCTATATTTATGGCATAAAGTTTTAAATATCAGAGATAGAGTGTATGTAAATATTAATATAAAATTATAAAAGTGAACACTCAGAGGCGACAGGCTGTTTCATGCTAGACAGAATCGTCAGCTCTAGACTCATCCACATGTAAAAAAAAAACGCCCAAGGGAAAGCATTTATAATAAAAAAGAAAACGTCAACACCCAATAATATCTATTAAGAACACGGCCACAATGTTCTGACCGTGTTTGTAAAACACATTCCCATCCCTATAGATACACATATATAAAAATCTACAGTTAAAAAACACAAACAAAAAAAACAAACTTGTAAACTTTTATTAACTTATTAAATATGTTTGAAAGAATTCTTGCTGTCTAAAAACATATATATATATATATATATATATATATATATATATATATATATATATATATATATATATATAATTTTTCAAAGGACTATTTCTTATAGAAAATATATTTGATATATTTAATAGCTCAATGTTTTCGAAATATTGTTTCTTCTTGAGAGGAAGAATCTTTCTTTTGAGTAAACACTGACTTTGATTGGTGCCTCCTGGTTTGTGGCCTGAATTACGTTTCCTTTCCGAGATGTGTTGCCCTTATCATATAACTCAAGACAAGCCTAAGGCCCTTATGCCCACAAGTTAGTCTCTTTAATGATCTACCATTAAATGCCTTGGGCAGGATGGAACTTATCGCACATCCTCAATAACCACGACTTCTGTTGCTGTGACCTTAACACAAGAACTCTAGTGGATAACAGCAAAGAGTTATAGTGTGTGCCAGAACGTTTGGCAAAACGTGGGTCGTCAGATTTCAGATCAAGTTTGAATTTCCATTCAGTCATATTCTGATCATTAATGAGTTCGTTTGTAACGGTTCTCAATAAAGATGTAAACACACGCTTACAGTATAGAACAAAACATGGAACATTCCCAATTTATACGCCTTTAATACAGACATACGTATATCATGGTTGATATTTATCAACCCCCCCACGTGGGTTAAATGTGGCACAAGGCCGGTTTAATGTGGGTATCTCCAAGCCCGTAGGCTCGGCCAAAAATATGATCTTTGAACCCGCCTAGACGGGTTCAGGTCCTGTCTACCTCCCCGAAGGAAACCTTGCCCTTCGGCAAAGCTTCCTCCGAGTTCCTCTCTGCAGTAGAGAGTTCGACAGAAAACCCGACTCGGAAGCTCACAAAGCGCAGATACTACACTTTGATCCTTGCCACCGAGCCGAGTTTTGATGAACCATACGTTCGTCGGTTCAACGTATATCATGGTTAAGCCGTGACTGGTGAATCGTTAAATATGTAAGTGTCGGATCGCTAGATAAGCATGGGTCACGTGAC
Organism: Acanthosepion lycidas; assembly: GCA_963932145.1. Taxonomy (NCBI): domain Eukaryota; kingdom Metazoa; phylum Mollusca; class Cephalopoda; order Sepiida; family Sepiidae; genus Acanthosepion; species Acanthosepion lycidas. Next base: position 28,087,530 of record OZ010611.1, read on the forward strand.
AAACACACGCACGGAAACTCTCTCTCTCAATCACTCACTCACACATACACGCACTCACACACACGCACACACACACATATATATAAAGAAGGAAACAGAAAGAAGAAATAGAGACAGAAAGAAAGAAAAAAAAGAAGCAAAGTAAGATAGAGAGAAAAATAGAAAGAGAGGAAGAAAGAAATAAAAGGAGAGAGTAAGAAAGTAAGAAAGAAAGAAAGAAAGAAAGAAAGTGTGTGTGTCGCGTAACGGTTATCGGCGTGGAAAGTGTAATCGGCAAGCAGAGTTCAAATTCCAAACGAAGCTGATACGTTGACTTTTACCGAAATTCACTTGTGAAAAGTATGGTTTCATATCTTCTCCTAAAACTATGGGTTAAATAGCAGAGAAAACTGTGTTCTCCAGCCTTAGGTACAGCCAGTCTAGAACAAGAGCAGCTCTGAATGCAAAAACCGGTTGAGCGTGGGGCTTGAAATCCCCACCTTGTTAAACCTTCCTTACTACTGAAATCATAATAGCACCACCTACCATGATACGTTTATGGTACCGTGCTTCACAGGGAGTTTACGTGTTAAGGGAAGATAATCCGTTTTGATATGGTCTGCTGATCGCTTAACTGCGAGTCAACATGTATTTTTAAATTCTATATCTCCAAATTCTCTGTTGTCGATATTCATCACCCTTTACTCATAAATATATGAAATTAAAAAAAAAATTTCAAGGTGTTCGGACTAAATTTGACATGGTTTAATGTTTTTATTTGTTCAAAATGGTCTGGAATATCGACAAAAAGTGAAGGACCTAGTAAAACTTAATCAGTACAGTTTTAGACGTATCAACGTTGACATGAACGAGTGGAAGCCACCTGAATATTGTAAAAGGGTAACCTGCATCCTGATGATTCGCCCTCAGCAATCATAACAGTTGCTCAATATTCTTTCGTACGGTCTCGTAGTCTATGTTTCAGCTTGTTGAAAACAATTTGAAATGGAAAGCTGAAACAGAGACTTCGACACCATACGGAAGAGCACGGTAGGCGGTTCTGATTGCATCGTGACACCTGAATTCATTCAGCAACTGCGGGCGAATTTGATGGAAGACTCAGGCAAGAGATTGCAGGCCTTGGCACTGGAAATCGGTGTTACAGTTTCCATCGTGAAGTAGGCTTTGAATGCGGACCGTCGCTACCAGTCATACAAGAGGTGTAAAGGTCACCTGCTTACAGAAAATTCTTCGAAAAAACCGTCCAACAAAGGCAAAGAAACTTCCAAAGAAGGTGAAACATCCTCTTGAATCAGGAACAATCTGGTTCTTGACAGAACAACAGATGGTTTGCCTACAATCCATATGACATTCATCGTGTCATGAAGACCAAGGTTCCTTAAACTGGGATGGTTTTTTGGCGTGTCTCCAATGAAGGTGATGTCATGCCACCTCCTATATTTGAACAGGGTCTCAGATTCAATTTGGATGGCTATGTACAGTTGCTGAACACCGGGGTCATGGCTTGGTTGGAGAGGGTGGCTACTGGAAGAGCATATGCGCAGCAGCAAGATTCAGCTCCCTGCCACACCTCCAGGAAGAGTCATAAGGGGTTGTCAGATAATTTTTCCGACTTCACCAGCCTCAACGTCTGGCCTCCCTAACTCCTGATTGTAAACCCATTGATTATAATGTGTGGGGCATGGTTGAGAAATACACCAATAGCACTGCCTGTAGCACCAAGGCCCAGTTGATTAATATTAGGTTGGTGCAAAAATAATGACGTGATAATGTCGTTTTTTGATGTTAATAAATACGTCAAAAAACTACATTATTAAGTCATTATTTTTGCACCAACCTAATAGAATTAAGGAAGCGTTTGAGGCTCTCCCTAGGGATACTTGGTTTTAGTGAGAAAAAAAAACGTCTGTTGCTGATACCTAATAAATAATGGACTATTCTGTTTTGATCGTGTGAGATGACAAAAGATGTATCAAAGAAACTACTTGGTTTCAGTTAGTAAATGAAGAAAAGAAAGGAAGATAGACGAAATAAACGGTTTACTTCCAATTGCGGAGCGTACAGCGGCCAAAATGTCGTGAATACGGCAATAAAGATGAGGACAACAGTCCGAACAATGTAAGTACTTACATCATCGCAGACATATAGATAGATATTGAAAGAATTTTTTTTTTTTTGTCATTCATCAAAATATGACATTTCATCTGGGATAAACTAATAGCTTACCTAGGCTTAGAATAGGAAGGTAATGAAGATGTTTCACCGTTGGTTCAATGTCTGAAGAATTGTGTAATCGATGCTAGTTTGACTTTCAACACTAGATAGATCCTACCTAGTTACAATTCTCTGACTTTTGGCACGATAAGATATAAAACCTCTTCTTATCTCATTTCAACGCACATTTATCGAGTTTCTAGAAAACTTTCCCTCAAAATTGTTTAATTACTGAAATATTGATTTTGTGAAGTGGTTCGGTCCGAAAAGTTTTCAGCACCCCTTCATTTTGCCTCGCCATTGTTCTTTTGGTCGATTATTTCTTAATAGCTCTCATTAATTATCGTTCCTATTTTCGTTGTATCTAATAACGTCATTAAAACTTTTTTGAAGGGTCAGAAAATTTTGTTGTTTTTGTAGTTGCCTTTTCTTGCTATTATGTTGTCAGAAATGCATTTAACAACAATAAATTGGGAGATCCATTAAATTACACAGATTCCCACCGGTTTATTCGTGGAAAAAAAACTCACTGGACATTATTCACTGAGCAAGTCGGGTACTGTCTATGTTTGAATTTCATGATCGATCGTTCAGGCCCGAGGAATAATGGCTAACATCTATTCTTCCTGGCGACTGTGGATCAATCATAGACAACTCTACTTGCAGAGTACAAGTAAAACACTGATTGGAGGCGTTAGGTAACGGCTAACGAGCTAGTCTGGTTGAACATTACATCTGAGTAGTGCTTTCGTTTCCCACTGTGTAATCTATATTTGTGGCAAAACGAAAATAAGCTTTGTTAATAACTATTAATTGGGGCTTAATTGTTCCTCCAGTGCAAGACCCAGGAGCCACTCAAGGTAGAGGGCTATTAAATGTGGTTGTTATAAGGGCATAGAAAGAGGTGGGTAAGAGACGCATATTATGAGGATATTTCGGATAGATAACGGTTGAGCCTAGACTTGGTTAAGTGGTTAAGATTTTAGCAATGAGGGAAGCATCCTTTTGGGATTCTGTCTCACAACGTGACAATAGAATTTCCTTCTTACCAAATAGAATACAACAAAAATAAGAATGAGTCAAATTAGTGTACGAGGCATGGCGGCTTTTTGGGTGGGTTGATTTTGTTTGGCAGCATATCAACACCTCTATTTAATGCTGGAATCTAAATATTTTGAACACAGTTTTATGGCTTGAACTACAGATAAAATGTATTGTTGGTCATTTTAATATAAAATGTATTGTTGGTAATTCTACTATAAATAGTTAACTCTGGTTATTTAAAAAAAAATAATAATGTATTGCTGGTATCTTTTACTACAAAAATGTATTTTTATACTTTTTTGTGTTTGAGAGTTCACTATTTGCCCATAGTCGGGACTCTAACTAGTGTTAGTACCTGTTGTGGATTCCGAGATGAAATTCGGTCTCCAATGAATGACAAACGCAAGAATTAAATATAAGAAATTAAATGTATCTACACAATAATACAAAGGGTAATACTGTTAGTAAATCCAGGAACGCCGTTAGTATGTATATATATATATATATATATATATATATATATATATATATATATATATATATATATATATATATATATATATATATATATATATATATATATAGTCTCGAAGTAGGACTTCCTTAGAGTCTACGTGCTTGTAACTGTGACTTCTACAAGCGGTTACTTCACACTATTACTCTACCTCCAACTCAATTACAATCTCTGCTCACTCTCCCAACCTCTATCAATCTCTCACTCTCTCTATATTCTGACTGACTCTGGGTATTTAACGGCAGCAGTCCAAGTAACACTTTGGTCGAGTCCACTTATATGAAAAAGGGGAGGACCCCATAACACTACCCCGGGTCAGTGTGGAGTCAAGAACAAAAGCAATTAAGAGGTGGTCTCACGCTCCTTAAAACCACCAATCTCCCTATCACAGGATTTGCTGCCGGATATAATAGCGTGGCGGGTCGTAGGTGTGAAAGTTGGGACTGGTAGAACCTGAATATCTGCCATTAAAATAGAGACAGATTAGCGAAAAGCTCGCAAATTTTCGTTTGTGAGAAAAAGTGGAACTAATTAATAATCCATAAACGCTACGCTGAGTATTAATATTGGAGTGATTTTGTTAATCACTGGCTGTCAAAACTAAGATAAACTTAGTCAATAACAAATAATTGGAGAGTTTCTTGTTTTGACCCCAAATTTGTTATGTTACTTATGGAGATAATTAACTGTTGGAATGATACTAGGCAACACAAATTTGTAGCCTTGTACACTGTTAAGCTAGGCTCAGTAAATATAGATGAGTAAAAAACAGCCTCGTTTGTAATTACAGGATAATACGTTCCTATGGCAGATCACTACTATCATAGTAGGGTTGGTATTCAGAAGCGTGGTAGTAGAAAATGAAGCAAATTTATGGGATAAAAGCAAGCTAATCTCATAGTCCTTCTTAGTCATTAAAAATTGATTATTACAGACTATGTTTTAAATAAAATTTATAGTAGATATTAAAATGAAAGCAATGATGGCGCATACCCTGAATACATCATAAAAATTAAGGATATGAAATTAATAAATACTAAACACTTCAAATATCTCGGTGTATGAATCATTTATAACAAATTTAGTACATGAGATAAGAAAATTTTACGTAGTATAGACTGCACCAGGGACTGTTTTGCCCAGCACTTCAAATTAATACAAAAGCAAATCATTAAGCTTAAATCTTTAGTCATGTTCTTACATTCATCGTCAGACTGAGATGTTCATATGTTTTGTCATGTCAACGAACACACGATGTTACTTTTGTAATGCACGCTGTAGTAGAGTCTTTGTAATCGCAGATACAACTATAGTAACGCCGTTGAACAATACTGGTATCAGACGCCTTCGAATATCACTTGCACTAATAGTACTTGCTCGATAGTACTCGCTCGAAAAGTAACCACCGAATAGTAAACAGGAAAATTCCACTGCACTACTTTGGCCATGAAACTCCCCAAATCTTCATTCCATTAAAGACTTTGTGGATATTTTGAACCAAAAGTTCACTCTAGATAACCTCGAACCACGTGAGTTATTGCTGTGTTCATAGTGGCACCAGATCTCGGAGCAGTTATGATTAAAAATATAAACTAAACCGAAAGACACTATTTACATTATTCGGACTATTGTCTTCATCTTGTTGCCATTCATTTCGTTTTTTGCTTTGATAAAGTCCACATTGGACGAAACGCGTCGGCAATAACTACAGTTTTCCTATTGTCATTTATATTTATAAATATTGTCTTTTTTACAGGTTAACTCTGAGAAATTTTCATATATATATATATATATATATATGTGTGTGTGTCTGTGTGTGTATGTATAAAAAGAGAGAGATATTAATACGAATAAGGAAAATATAGGACGTCTGTTCAAAAAAGATCGGTACGGTTGCTATTCTAACGGAGCTAAAGTGAAGCCGTATAACGTTCTCGTTGTTTATAGTAGCGATTGGAAGGAAAGTGTGTAGAGTGTGGTCATTACCCCACTCTACACACTTATCCCATCATAGCCAATGGCTTGTGCAGCAGTTTTTGGCCAATGACAACATTACTTAGGTACAACAACCAGCTTGCGACTTTTTCCTCTTCAAAAATCAAATACCACTTGAAAAAAGAAGATATCGAGGCAATCCAAAAGAATGCGATGTTATCGCCAAAAAAGAAGTTCCAGGAATGTTTCCATCAATGGAAACAACACTTGATAAAGTGTTTGGCTTCAGACGGGGACTACCTCGAATGATATTAAATGCCGCATTAATATGTAGTTTTTTTTTTTCATATAGTACCAGTCCCGATACATTTTGATCAGACTTCGTATAGATAGGCCGCAAATGAAAAAATGATAAATGCAAAGTTAAGATTAATTCTTCTGATATTAGAATGAGAAAATGAGCGCGAAAGGCCTACACGTTTTTGTCTGTACAATCGACCACTTTTATGCCGGAGAAAGCAAATCCAGCATTATTTGATTCATCAGCGGGAAAAAAACCGTTTTGTTGTATTTTCTTATTTTCTCTTTTCTTCTTGAGTGCCCATCGCCATTCTGATACAGTCAGGGAAAAAAATCCCCAATCACCAGAATTTCGGCAGAATGACCAATCTGGTAATTCATGGCGCCCATTACAGTTGATGAGTACACAGAAAGCAATGGCTTACATCAGATCCGCCGCGTATACCACGTATGAACGTATCATGTTCAAAAGTAGGATAAAGCTAAAAAAGAAAAGAAGTGAAAAGAAAAGAAGTGAAAAGAAATCATACTAATGGAAAGTGAAGTTACCTCCCACTCTTGCCTCTAAAACCGATCCAATGCAAAAGTCATTGGAAGTTTCTCGCTCATTTCATATGACAGTAAAAGGGAACAGAGGGAGAGGGAGAAAGAGAGAGATAGAGAGAGAAGGGGGAGAATGTGTGAGTAAAACAGAGAGTGAGCAGGTGGACAGAATGAGGGAGAAATACTGTTAAAAGAGGGAAAGAAAGGAAGGGGAAACAAGAGAGAGAGAGAGAGATGAAGAGATTGGAGAATAAGTGGGAGGGAAAAGTCAAAATGAAGAACAACGCATTTATTTTATGGTACAATTCAGCCGGTAAAATTGCAGATTCATTTACTTGTAAGGATTGAGAACGTGAATTTGGAAATCGGTGAGAAGAAGATCGAAAAATTGGAGATGGAGAGAGGCAACAGATTGGAAAGAAAGAATGATAGAGTGACGTGCGTGGATGTGTGTTAGAAAGTAAAAGAAAGGTTTTAATAGAGAATAGAGGATAGAATAATACGAAATGAAGAAGTTTTGAAAGAAAGCAAAGATAAGGCAATGGTGGCATAGAGTTTGGTTTTGTAGATGGCTGGGTCAAAGAGATTGGAGAAACGCGTTAAGAGAAAGGGAGAATTAGATGAAGGACAGGAAGGGAAATAAGATGGATTAACGTGGAAGGGGGGGGTGAAAAGAAAGAAGAGATGGTAAAAGGATAAGTTACTTGGAACTAAAATGGTAAGAACAGGATTAGAGGGAAACAGAGAGGATTCGTAAAAATATGCCAAATAAAGAAAAGGAAATATAGGAAGAGAGAGAGAGAGAGTGAAAAAGACTAAGAGAAGGAAAGAGAAGAAGAGAAAAGCAGAGAGAAAAATAGAGAATAAGAAATGAAAGAAAGGGAAAAAAATAAATAGAAACAGAAAAGAAAAAGAAAGAAAAAGGTAGAAAAAACAAGAAAGAATGAAAGAAAGCGAAAAGGATAAAGAAAAGAATAGAAAGAGATAGAAAAGAAAGAAAGAAAAGAAGAGGGAATAACAAAAGGAGAGGAAGACAAATAAAAAAGAAGGAAAGTGAGCAGAGAGAGAGGAAAAGGGAGAAATTAAGAAGAAAATGAGAAACAGAAAAGAAGAGAAAGAAAGAAAGAGAAAGGTAAAGCAAAGAATAGAAAGAATGGAATCGATAGAAAAGAAAGAAAAAGAAGAAAAAAAGAAAGAAAAGACGACGAAGAGAAATAAAAAAAAACAAACTAAGAAGTGATTTTCCAAGCGTAGCTTAGATGTGGCACAAGGCCGAAATTAGGAAGCACCCAGTGAGGATCGAACTCACTACTCAGTCGTAATTGTTCTCGCGAGCTAAGCTTGCTAACCATTACACTACCTCAAGGAATGTGAGGAAAATAAGTACAAATAAATATGAAGAAGGAAAAAAGAAAACGAAATAAAGTGGGGAAGTCAAAGAAAAAGAAGAGGAGGAGAAAGAAAATAATAAAAAGAAAGAGGTCTGCAAAAAGAAGATGAAAAAAAGAAAGGAAGAGAAAATGAAGAAGAGAAATGATGAAGAAGTAAAGAAAATGAAGTAAAATAAGAGAGGTAGAAAAAGAAACGTTGCGAAGAGGAAAATAAGAAAAGACAAAGAGTGGAAGAGAAAGAAAAGAAAAGAAATAAAGAGGGAAAGAAATAAATAAAAAGAGAAAAACAAAGAGAAAGAAAGAGAAATAAAAAGAGAAATAAAGAGAGTAAGTGTAAGAGAAGAATAGAAAAAAAAAAGGGGGAAAATAAAGAAAGCTAAAGTGAGAGCAAAAGAAGGGAGAGAAACTTCGTAGTCACGAGAAATCAGCCTTACATTTTGGTAGCGTTACGTACGGAACACTGATACGGTTTTTATAGCGGATTTCTATTGCTTTATTCCCGTTCCCGATTTTTACAGGCTCTCTCACCCGCCTCCTAACCGCGACATGTGTCATCAATACAAGTCTCATGATGCAAGAAAACATTCAGATGCGACAAATGATAGTTTCAATGATGGTTGTAGTCGAAAGTGTTAGCAGAATCGGAAGAAAATGGATCAAAATGTCATAAAAAGACGCAAAGGAGAAAAAGGAAAAGTAAGAAACAAACCAACAAGTGGTTCAAATTTACTTGTTTTGATCCGTGATGGACATTACATCTCCGTCTCAACTCTTATATGCAAAGTAGATTCGTTCAAATGCATGCAAGTCCAGCTCAGTACTGAGCGTATCTTATCAAAAAAACATTCGGCCAAGCAAATGAAAAATATCAATCATTTTACATCGATCTTTTCCGTTCATTTGTGGTTGTTGATGTTGTTGTTGGTGGTCTTCTTCTTCTTCTATGTGCCGTGTCTATTCGGGACGTGGACGAACATGGCTCTTCACATTTTCCTGTCGTTTGTCACTCAGTAAAGTTTGCCTTTTTTGCTAATCCCTGTTCTGCTACCCATTTACAAACGATAAGAAGTTAGGTTGCTCGATGTTTCCCTCAGCTCCATTTGTCTTCAATCTATCTCATATTGAAACACTGGTTCCCGTACGATCACCGAAGTTAAGCAACGTCCAGCCTGATCAATACCTAGATGGGTAACTACTTAGAAATACCAGTTGCTGTAATTTAGAAATATCAGTTGCTGTAAGCTTGGATGTGTGGGTGGTATAATGGGTTTACAACCACATCACGTTGATACACCGGTTCTGGTACAATCATCAACGTTAAGCAACGTCGAGCCTGGTCAGTACCTAGATGGGTAACTACTTGGAAATGCCAGTTGCTGTAAGCTTGGATGTGTGGGTGGTTTAATGGGTTTACATTCACATAACGTTGATATAATCGTACAATCATCAACGTTAAGCAACGTCGAGCCTGGTCAGTACCTAAATGGGTTCTATCATAACTTGGACAACCAGTTCCTGTAAGATTGGATGTGCAGGTGATATAATGAGTTTACTAGATAGGTGACTGCTTGGGAATATCAGGTGCTGTACGCTTGGATGTGCGGGTGGTGTAATGTCTTATGGCTCGGAATTGTTAATCGGAGAAATGAGTTCTAATTCCCATTGGGTTCGTTATATTCACTTACGCGCAAATACCCTTAGGAAAAATGTGAATCCACCTCTTCTCCCACCAGCTATGGGTTAATTAATCACAGTTGTATCACGCAAAAATACAAAAAACAACAAAAAAAAAACAAAACAAAACAAAAAAAAAAATATTTGTTACTCAAACAAAAAATTCGTACAATGTAAGAATTATTTTCTGGCTTTAAATAACCTACAAAAGGTTGATAAGCCGTAAAAAACGAATAAGTTGATCAATTAATCTTGATGGTATGTCAATGGTCTTTTTTTTTTTAGTCCTATTTTGTTAGGTTGGTGCAAAAACAATGACGTTTTTTGACGTATTTTTTAACGTCAAAAAACGTCATTATTTGTGCACCAACCTTATCCCTAAAACTTACTTGTTGATCACGTCGATGTATAGAACCACATCTAGTTTCCTTTTCATCTATGAAGAAGTTGTTCAGTATTCCCTGCCATATAATAAGAATTAATATTTCATAACACCTTGATACTCTTTTTTTTCATTTTTCTAACTAAATGCTTATGTTTAGCTTTTCGAGGGCATATTTAGCTATTCCAATTCACCTTAGGATTTTCTGAGTCACATTTTCCTGGCGTCGGTTCAACCACTTCTCATTAATTACAGTTTGGGATTTTAATCATTTGATTTTAATGTCACCATTTCCCAAATCATATCTTGGCCGATATATTGCGATGGTGAATCCTGTGACCCATCATCATCGTAGAGTCACCAGTAGAAGTGGTGTTTCGTGAGCAAGATAGCCAGGCCGGTTTTGAATTCAGCGTTTCATTCTCAGAGAGGAGAAGAAGACGATTCATAACTTTTCCAGGGGTATTAGCACATAAGTAAATGTAATGGATCCGACTGGAATTCGAACTCGGCTCTCCGGTTCCAAAATCCATTATACCACCGTGGCTGTATATAGTGTATATCAAAAAAGTCTTTTAAACGATTTTAAAATAGAGCACTCTTCTATTAATAAGAAAAGGAATATATTTTTTATCCGACATTATTACTATTTTCAGTGGGTACACACATTTCAGCTTCTGTCCTTGTTTTGTCTATATTTCTGAGATGAGGTATTATGTACATTATTTACATTATTCGGACTATTATCCTCGTCTTTGTCGCCATATTTATTACAACGTTTCGGCCGTTGTACGCTCCGGCCTTCTTCAGATGGCTGGAATGTCGAACTGAAGCCTTTATTTCGCTCACTGGAGTAGACTGTTCTAATCAGTTATCTCCTGTTAATTGCCCTCTCAACGTTCTCCACCGCCTTAACCAGGTACTGAATCAAAACTCTTTGGGTCCTGTCACTGGATCTAACTAACGCCTTTATCCACTGTGCCATGTGTCCTTGTAGATATAGCACATGGAACTAGAATAGTCTATTATATATATATATATATATATATATATATATATATATATATATATATATATATATATATATATATATATATATATATATATATATTTATTTATTAATTTAAATTAATTGGAATAAGTTTCATCACTAAATGTGTCTCCCGAAAACGGCTGCTTTTAGCGACTTAAAAAATTCCAACGTAATTCTCTCAATTAAAGACATTTTAACAATAAAATATATTTTTCTGAAACTTTTTTGAGAAAGATTGGCTGATTTAAAGTTTAATTAATCGCATTTGGAACAAATATTTCTTTTTGCTTAAAAATATCACGGAAAAGCATTTCTTAACTCGAAGGTAGGTGTTTTTTCTGAGGTGTTGACAACTATCACGATACATTATGTTTAGAAATTTCTTCTATGAAGTAACTATTACTAATTGCTACTTGACGAATATAACGAGATCACCTTTTTTATATAATTTTTAACTACATAGTAATTTTAAAAATTAAAAAAATATTCCTTGTAATCTAATGTTTTACTGAATTTTAGGTACTTTGGCTTAAAATTTACTATAGTTACCGCTTTATTTTCTGATAATGTCGTGTATGGATGTCCATATTTGCAAAATTCGGGTCATTTATACACACAAAAAATCCAAATTTTTAAAATGCTCGAGGACGCTGAATTGTAGTAAGCTCTTCCATTTATATCATAAAATATAGTTTTTACTTAACAATATCGCCTAACCGGTACAAATTAAGAGAGAATGTTAAAAGATTTAAAACTTTATAAATTATTATAATTAAAATGAAAACAATTTTTGTAAAAAATCATTATTCATCGCAAAAAAAAAAAAAAAAAAATCTTCTGGCAATAGTACCCATAGTTTGTCCTATTCATAAAAGCAATTAAAAGCATTTCTAATTAAATAATGTCTTCGTTTTATTGCATTTTTTATTTTACGATTCAGAGCAGATTGGGGGTTCTGTTTTACAACAAAATTGATGATTTCAATTCTCCAAGGACTTTTTCTTATAACGAATATAAAAAAAAAATAAATTAATTTCTCGAAAATTATATTTAAAATAATATTTTCACCAAGATATGCTAAAAAAGGAATATTTCTGAAGTAATTATATTCATTTGCGAATGTCCTGATAGCTTCATTAAAATCTGACAATTATTTGATTTTGAAATTATTTCAAAGCAATGTTTTTTTCACCGCAAAAAATTGTCACGCACTGACCCAAGAAAAAAATATCATTTAACCAAAATTTTGAAGGATCTAAAATGATTAAAAAAATATAATAACGTTAATAACAAAAAACAAAAAATCTTTGGTAATTACTCTTAATAACAGCATAAAAATTTTGACGATAAAAACTTTGTTTTTATTAAGTTTGAGGTATTTTTTGATCATGTCTCAATTTTAACGTATATATATATATATATATATATATATATATATATATATATATATATATATATATATATATATATATATATATAAATATATATATATATATATATATATTATAAACGTTATTTTTATTGGGGTACACGTGTTTTAGTTTCTATCCCTATTTTTATTTCATTTTATTTAACGGTGAAATTAATAACTGCCGGCATTGATCGAGAAATCTAACTAGGCTTATTGTTAATAATTTTACTGTAAAAAAAAAAACAAATTCAAAATAAACAAACAATAATACACAAAAAACAAAGGATATCAACTCAAATACGTGTATCTTCTAAAATAATTTAAAAATCCACCACACACACACACACACATATATATATATATATGCCTCAAGCGTTATTATAGTGGATACTCGTATTTGAAATAGACGACCCATTTTTATTTTTACGTTAAACAGTATTACGTCTATCGGCTTGGGTATTTGAGAATTCTTAATAAAGATGTGCTCACTGACAGGAATCGAACTTGTGTCCTTTTTTTGTGAGAGGAACCACCGTTTGATCCGGAATGCTTTACGGCTTGGCAACGTCACAGTATAGCAAGGTTCTATTTTCTTTTTTAAGCACAATACCTTCTCACTAATATAATTTTTTCGAGAGTCCACATCTGCTCTCTGAAATGTAAACATATATGTGTGTGTGTGTGTTTGTGTGTAAAAAGTATTTTTAAAATTTATGTCTGGAGTAGCAAGAAACTGGTCTATGCAGTCACGTATCCGTGGCTCTCCTTGTATGTATAAACCTGTAATTTCTGTTTGTCGCTAAATTCGGTTAGTTCTTCTTTGAAATTGAAGCTTTTGTATCTATTTTGATTCCGACCATACGAGCGAATAAAGTCAAAACACAATTTCCAATGTGAATAATGATAAACTTGCATTCGATCAGCTCTCTATTGGATCTAACATGGAAGTGAATTCCGGGTGGAGACCCTGCGCTTGTGTTTTATCGTTATACCCGTAATTCTCTCATTCATCATTTGGTTTATATAATAACGCAATATTGATTGAAGCAGACGTTTCAGGCTCCAGGTATCATCTTCTTTTGGAATCAGCAAATTCCGAAAAAGAAAGAAAGAAAGAAATGAATAAAATGAATGAGCAAATAAATAGATAACAAAAATGAATCGACGGCCAAACAAGTTTTCGACTTTGGTTGGCTGGAGTAAAGGGTTCTAATTTCAGATATAACGCCTGAACAGCCATGTTGTACGTCATTTACCAAATAAGAGACATCACGTCGAGACAAGCGTCCGCCTCGAGGAATCGAACGTTGCTGATGTATAATATTCACGTGAATTAATCCTCCCATCAGAGGTTATCGTATATGCTCTGCTAATTCCAAGATCATTCCGTGGCGCCTCATCAGTATCGAGGTTTTATTATTTCTAAAACTAAGTTACATGACCCAACCATTCCTTTTCCTGACCAAATTATCGATAACAAATTTAGAAGAAATAAAGTTCCACCGTTAATTTGAAAGAGATAAAGTAGAGAAAAAGAGGCTGAGTTTATTTTTAAATAAAAAAAATTATGAAAAAAGTGGGGCTGAAAAAAACGTATTCCTGCGTTTCTGTTTAATAAATGACTATAATTATACCTTCAAATTACTCGCATCTAATGTGTTTTATTTCGAAATTAATCGATACATCGCATGATTATTATATCAGCTATAAAGTTAATTTTAAAAAAAATGTCAATTTTAGGACCTTAGAAGCCGATTAAAAAATGAATTCATCTATCAGTTTATCAACGTCAAATGAACTTTTAAAATGATCACCATTTTATTGTGAATTCTTCTACGTGCCGTGTCCTTGCAGGACAACAATTCTCCATAAACTCTTCTCTATTGTAACTTCAAGTCTCCTTATGTCTTTTACAATAATGTTCAACCTTGTACAAGGCCCAATAGACACTCGAGATAGAAGGCTACGGAGTAAGAGACATAGTTTATGAGGATATATAGGGAAGGTAATAGTTATGATGACGAGATTTTATCTCTATCTATGAAAGGTAGGATGTGTGTGTGTGTGTGTGTGTGTGTAACGTGTAACGAATGCACGACCGCAATTTTCGACGGATTGGCACCAAAATTTACATGCACATGATCCAAGTTAGTGGGAAAGCCAAGACCTACGTTGCATTTCCCAACTACCATCGATAGTGGAAATTATCGATTTTTCATGCTTCTACGACAGTTTTCATGTAGTTTGCGGACATTTTCTATTGACCAGCGTGAGAGCCAACAGCTGACTGACACGAATGTTAACTAGCATGCTAGCATGCAAAAAACTCGATAGCTGCATTAGTCACAAGTGGGAAAAATTTAAATCTGTATGGCACTTTACTCCAATTGGTTCATTCGCTTGCTTAAACCCAACGTTGATTCTGATTCCGCAGAAATGGGTTGTGTGTGACAAAGTATTTGTTGTTAACATTCTTTTTCATTCGGTTTTTCCAGTTACGAGTTCTTTTTTAAAGCTGATCGTTTTGCGTTCATTTTGTTTAGTTCTTTTTGCTTAACAGATTTAATGTTTAGTATAGAGCTTATAAAAAAATCGCAGTGTGAGATAGGCAAGAAGTAAGGCATGTAGCAACATCAGCACGGTAAAGGGCACTTCTTTAAAGGCAAGGAAGGGCAAAAATATTTTAAGTCAAGTGATAGCGATTGCTGTATGAGTCGTACGATTTTTGAATCAAGCACGGCCAACGCCGGGTGATGCTGCTAGTATATATACATATATATATATATATATATATATATATATATATATATATATATATATAATTTTCAACCTTGTATGAAAAACAATGCTAACCCGATTTATATGAACCCTAACTCTAATCATCCACCGTATGTTATTCAACATATTCCATCATTTGTCGAACGTCATATTAACCAACACTCCTCTAACAAAGATGTGTTCGAGAAGCATAAAACGGTCTATAATAAAGTTCTTCGTGATAGTGGATACAGATCTTCTGAAATTAAGTTTGTAGAACATTATAGTTGTTCTAGGAAAAAGAATAGAAACAGAAATATCATCTGGTATACACCCCTATTCAATAAATTAGTTCGTACAAAGTTGGGACACAAGTTTTTAAACTTAATTGATAAACATTTTCCTAAAAGTAATCCAGTAATATACTGAATACTCTAAAAGTTAGCTATAGTTGTACTAACAAACTGGAAAAATTATTAAATCACGCAACAATAAAATTTTATAACAATAATAACTGTAATGCTGGTACCAATTCTAATATGTCCCGTGTAACTAACCTATGCAATTGTAGGAGTCCTGAGCAATGTTCATTATCTAACAAATGCTTAATGGAATCCATTGTATATATGTGTTCTATTTCATCAATTGAAAATCCCAGAAATATTATATTCTACATTAGTAGCACTAAGAATGCTTTTAAAAACGGTTTTATAACCATCTCTCTTCTTTTACTAATGCTAACAAACACAATATGACTTCACTTTCTAAGTATCTTTGGAAATTGAAAGAAGAAAACAAGACACCTGAAGTTAAAACAAGCCAAAATTTGTAGATCTTTATATGATCATTGTTTTCTATGTCTACAGGAGAAAATGAGTATAATTAAACTTTTGAATAGCGGTCAATTGTTAAATCAGAGGTTTGAAACTACTGTGGATTGTAGGCACACTAAAGAT
>OZ010611.1:28113683-28116183 GCA_963932145.1 Acanthosepion lycidas
TTTATAAAGACGTAGTTGGTCCAGATTCCGTAATAGCATTATAGGCACCCCCATCTTGAGTTGCAGTCCATGTGAAGTTAGTTCAGGAGGTTCTAGAGAATTCAGAAATCACGTTGGATAATTAACCACCTGTTCTGGATCTGGAATACCTATAATTTAAAATTAATTTAAAAAAAAATGAAAAGTCGTTCTTGAATCTTTCTATTTAGCTTTAATTCAAAGGTAAAGGAATAAATTACCTGTACCCAGTAAGCAAAATACTTTGGTGTATTTAAAACCGAATTTTTATTGCTTGGAATAAGCTTTCTTTTGTTTTCAGTAAAATCGATGATATCCGCCATTTTGAGACATTTGTAAACAAAAATGAAATTCTCTGTTTTAAAAATCTTGTAAAAATAAAATATACATTTTTCAAAGGTTATTTGAATAAAATAGGAACATTTAAAGTTTACTTAATCTAATTTGAGACAAACACTACTTACTTTTTTAGCAGAAAAAAAACGTAGTAAAAAATAAGAAAAGCATTTCATAACTACGGTGACTCGTTTGTCAGGTGTTGATTGACAGCTGAGGTCAGGAGAAGTCATGGGATGGATGAACAGAAGTAACAAATTTTACGAATTTTTAGTGAACTTATTTAAGTACTGAGTAATTCTTACAAATTGACAAATATTTTAAGTAATCTAAGATTTTATTAATTATTAGGTACTTTAGCAATATAGCCATACATTTAAAGTTACTTTAAACAACTCTTAAAACGTCACTTTTTAAAGGCATGTTTACCCTTATTATATTTCAGTTAGCTTTTCTTATGCAAAATAAAGACTAATTTTTTTATTACCATCTCTCGTACAAACTTAATCTAATTGGTAACAAACATGTATATACATTTTAAGCAGACAAAAAAATTAGTAGAAAATAAGAAAAGCATTTCGTAACTACGGTGACTCGTTTGTCAGGTGTTGATTGATGGCGTTGATAGCTGAGGTCAGGAGAAGTCATCGGACGGATGAACAGAAGTGACAAATTTTCAATGAACTTATTAAGGAGCCATTAATTTTTACAAATTGACAAATATTTTAAGCAATCTAAGATTTTATCAATTATTAGGTACTTTAGCAATATAGCCATACATTTAAAGATGCTTTCTGGAAAAATAATAATAAAATTTTAAATACTATATAACAATAAAATAAATTTAAAATTTCATAACGAAGATAATAAAAATTAATAGAAAATAGAATTTCACAAATTAGAGAGGTAATTATAATTTTTACGTACCTCTCTTATGAAATTTTATGGTATTTTATTTATTATTAATTTTTATATCATCTCAGGAAAATTTAAAAAACTCGAGTCTTTTTATAGACATGTTTACTCTTATTATATTTTATTTATCTTATGCAAAATGAGGACTAAAAGTTTTTTTTAACCATCTCTTTTACAAACTTTCTTTTATATATAAAAATATTTTATTTGTCCAAAGAAAACTTCACATAATCTCGTGAAGTTTTGCCTTTTTCTTCGGTCAGTTTGAACCCACAATTTAAGAATTTCTTTAATTTAATTTAATTTTATAGGACTTCATAGTAAACAATATTTTTTAAGAAAATTTCTTTTTTCCTTTTTAACAGCGAAGAATGAATTCTTAGGATTTCTTACTCTTGAGCATGTAGGCGTAATTATGCATTTTTATTAAATAAGTATTTTGTTATTTTAATCATTAAATGGTTTTTAAAATAGTGGGAGTATTTTGTATGCTAAATAATAAAACTTAATTTTTCCCAAAAAAGTAATGAAAAATTATTGTACTAAGCTACGCACCCTAGTAAAACTAACTGTACTTTGTACCCCCTTACATGTTTATACTTCTCCACAAAATTTGGTTTCGATTAGTCAATGTATGGCTATTTTAGAGGGTGTAAATTAAAACCTAAGTTGAATGAAGGATAAAGCCCTAGGGCGGGGGCACCTGCATTACTAGAGAAGGATCTAGAAGAGTGGCCATTCATGACAAAATTCATTTCACGATTTGATAAGAAAGACTGAATCTGTTGAAAAATTCGTCAGGTGAAACCATAACTTTTCACCTTGGAAAAAAGACCGGTCGGCCAGACCACGATGAATATACATATATATATATATATATATATATATATATATATATATATATATATATATAGAGAGAGAGAGAGAGAGAGAGAGAGACAGACAGACAGACAGACAGACAGAGGATGACGGTGTATCTTTAAAAAATGAAGGATGGTCCCCAAAGTTTTTGCCTGTCGTGTGTGTATATATATATATATATATATATATATATATATATATATATATATATATATATATATATATATATATATACAGAGAAAGAGAGAGAGAGAGATGGACAGGCAGAAGAAGAGTGAAGGCGTTTTTTTCAATTAATGTAGTGTGACCCCCAAGCTTTTGCCTGTAGTATACACATATATAAATGTATATACTACTTGCCACCTTAATT
>OZ010611.1:28123683-28166183 GCA_963932145.1 Acanthosepion lycidas
TACTGTTTTATATTCTTTATTTTTTATTTATTTTTCAGTTTTCTCTTAAGATATTTATCAACTATAAGTCTTTCTTTCAATTTAGTTTGTGGAAATGGCCATGAAATTGGGTGTTTTGACTTGCTGTAATAGTTAACAAGCTCGTCTCTCAATTACAACTGAATCCTAGCTCGATCCTAACTGAGTACTCCATACTTTCGATCTTGTGCCGTATCTAAGCTTCGCTTAGAAAATCAATTTGGGCATTTTAACGTGGTATAATCGTTAGCAATCTTGTCTCGCTAAATCAATTCCCACCGAGTAGTAAAGTCGATCCTCATTGCTTGCTTCATATTTTCAGCCTTGTGCCACATCTAAGCTATGCTTAGAAAGTCACCATCACATGGTTTGGTCTATTGGTCTGGAGTGGAGTTTAATTTCAAAGTTCAAAATAATCACTTTTAGTTCTCTAAGACAAGGTGTGCTATTCCTGCAGAACCAAATACAAGTGAGTTGCACAGTTCTCTGTTAACTGTCGTCCCTACCCTGTCATGTCTAATTTATTCTAAAGTAATTCATTATATTCCTTTATATAACTTAAAATTTCCTCTTCGTCTTTGTACGGACGACATTTGCTATTTCGTGTATTATCTAATTTTGATATGGCTCTTTCTTATTCTAAGCTGCTATTTTTTAATCGCATTTACCACAAGCAAGATAGCAAAGCCACGAAAAGTCAAGAGGTTACTGGGTATGAAAGAATTAAAAGAATAGAAACATTGTAAAACAGCAAGAACAACAGAAGAGTAATCAAGAAGACAGTAGATAACGATTGACATTGTATTTACATTTTTGAAAATGAAAGAGAGCCAGAAAGCATGGAGCCTGAAGAGAGTTCCACAGCCAAGAAGTGTGGGAAAAGAAACTCTTAGCATAGAACTTACGGTTACATCTAGCCAATTAAACTGTAAATTGATGAGAACTTGTTGCCAATTTAGTACTATTGAATTAATGATTGATTTCGAACTTTTAAAAGCCAGGTTAGGTTTTATTTCTGTAGTCCATGGAAGTATTTCTCCGCAGAATAAGATGCATTAAAATAAAACGTTTTCGAAAATCTAAACAATATTCATTTTTTAATCAGTTCACTTCAGGCAAGGCGATGATGCTACTAAGACACAAGGGGGCTATTGGGAACGAAAGAGAATAAGATAGATTTAGAAGGAACCGAAAACCCTATACTTAAGAAAGAAACAAAGGATAAATCCCTACTCCTGTTCAAAAAACCGTGGAAGAGTATGAAAATAGCGCTGGGGTACCTTATAATTCCAATCCTCATTCATGGCAATGAATAGTGGACAATGTCTTCATAGATGAAGCAACAGAGATGTGATTCTACAGAGGATGATGGGAATGCCGTTGACGGAACATATAAGCACCTATGAAGTTTTAAAGCGATAGGAACGAAAGGATACTTTTTATTTAAATCAGAATGAGACAGTTAAAATTTCTAGAACACATACCAAGGCGAGGGAGCTTGGCGAATTGGACACTCACAAAGCACATTAAAATAAGAGGGAGAAAGAGAGAGAGAAAGAGAGAGTATCATACCTAACGATCTTGTGTAAATGAAAGGATACTGAGTGGAAAAACATTGCTTTAAGCTACACAGGATATGACGTTGGGAGAAAGGATATGGCACAAAAAAAAAGAAAAAAAAAAGAAAAATAAAAAGAAAAAGAAAGAAAGAAAAGAAGCCTTAAATTTAAATCCAGCATGAATCTATTTTAAGGCAGTAAAGCCACTAAGACACAAAGTGTTACTGGAGGTGGAAGAATTAGAAAACAGAAACTTTGCTAAGGAGCAAGAACAAAAGAAAAGTAATCAGGAGGACAATAGAGAGCAATTAACACTATTTACATTTTTGAAGATTAACGTTGGATGGAAAGCATATAGCCGAAAGAGAGTCCCACAAACGAAAAGTGCGAGAAAAGTAATTGTTAACATAGAACTTATGGTTCCATCTAACCAACTCAACTGTAAATTGCTGAAACCTAGTCGCTAGGTTAGTACTGCGCTTAAACTCATAAAGTCTAGGTACCACAGCGAAGAGACCATCTGAACAATTACCATGAAAGTATTTGTAGAAAAGGTACATGGAGGAAACTTTACGGCGATGGTAAAGTGACTGAAGCCGAGACGCCAGATCAAGACCAATAATATTGCCGATTCTTTGGATTTTATCAAGAAGTACTAGATAGATAGAAGAAGCACCGGACCATATGTAGCAGCAATATCATAAGCATGGACGAATAGTAGACTTATAGATATGTAAGATAGATTCTGAAGAGAAAAAACATAGTGAACCCACTTTCCTAGCAGCTGATCTAGCAATGGATAAAATGCAGTCTTTTCACTTCATATCAGTCGAGAACGTTAGCCCGAGTAGGCGCACCGAGTCACTCTCTTGGGTATTAGCATCAGCCATGTTGATGGAAGGCATAAAGGTTTCTATCAGATGATTAATAAAGAGAGGTTTAGATTTAGAGACGTTAAAATTAACAAGCTATTCTTTACCCCAGTTAACAACAGACTGAAATTCTCTTTTAGGCAGGATCTGACAATTTGACCATATCGAACTGATCAAACTTACTATCAAGAGAGGGTTAAATGGTTGTGTCATCAGAGTAGATACCAAGTTGAAAGCTGATGTTATCGAGAAAGTTATAAATAAAAATTAAAAACAGAGTAGGACGAAATAGAAGCCCTGGGGGACAAGATAGGAGCCGTGGGGGACAAGATACAATCGAATTGTAACGCTTTTGCAACACGAGATCCAACAATTATAACTGCATGAGTGATATGATTTTTCTTTTTAGATGTGGCGTAACAGTGGATTTGAAGTATTAGGTTGGTGCAAAAATAATGACGTAATAATGTCGTTTTTGACGTTAAAAAATACGTCAAAAAACGACATTATTACGTCGTTATTCTTGCACCAACCTAATAGAAACAAAGAAGTAACATGGATTTTATTTGCATTATTCGGACTATTGTCCTCATCTTTGTCGCCATATTTATCACAACGTTTCGGCCGTTGTACGCTCCGGCCTTCTTCAGGTGGTTGGAAGTTCGAACTGAACCCTTTATTTCGCTCACTGGATTAACCACGGCACGGTTTTTTGCTGTCGACACCCACATAAGGACCAGAAGTTGATCATCAATGACTGTAATGCGTGGAGATAGGCTTCTGTTTCTGCTAAAGTTAATGCCGTGTGCCTCCAGCTCCTCCGGTCTTGGTGTATCGTTGGAACATCCTCAAGCGGCAGATTAATCGACTGGTTGATCTGGTGGACTTGACGGATAGCGTCTTGCCAGCGTCTGTGTGGTCTACCACGCGGTCATCGCCAGTTTACAGAGGGACGAAATGGTAGATGACTTTGGTTGGGTGGTCACCAGGCCTTTACCGAGCCAGTGAACACGGTACTGAGTGATGTTACGAAGGATGTTCGGCTGGCCGGCTCTTCGGTGGATCACAGGATCGGACCAGTGCACCTCCTCAATAGTCCTAAAGGCGCGAGAATAGATGCAATGGATGCGGGAAACGAGTGTCTTGCTGAGAGGCTACACCTCGGCGCCCTATATTATCACAGAGAAGACGGTGGCAATGTAAACTCTTAACTCGGTGCGTCGGGAGATATCTCGACACCATCAAAGTGGTCTTTATTAGTCTCTCGTGACAACTGCAGCCAGCAAACACGTCTCCTGTTGATCTCTGTGAGGAGGTTGCCGGTGTTGGAAACATCTGAACCCAAATATACGAAAGATGTGGAGAACTTGACGGGGTCGCTGCCAATGATGATGGGCGGTAGATCAAGGAAATTTCCCATATGAATCAGTGTTGTCTTCGACTACTGACACACTGTCCAAGCCATTGAAGTAGTCTTCGAAGTAATTCTCCGTTGAAGTGAAAGCTTACGGCCACATCACGTTAAAACACCGAATCATCGACGTTAAATAACAATCATCGAAGTTAAGCAACGTCGAACCTGGTTAATACCTAGACGGGTGACCGCTTGGGTATACTAGGTACTGTAAGCTTGGGTGTGTGGGTGGTGTAATAGATAATGGGTCAGAATTGTTCATTGGAGAGTTGAGTTCTAATTGTAATTTGATTAATTATATTCACTTACGCGCAAATACTTTTGAGGAAGATATGGATACAACACTTCTCCCCCGCTAGGAATCCTTTATTATCTAATAAAAATTCTTACAATCTAAAAATATCTGTGGCTTTAAGTAACCTGCAAAATGTTGATAAACCATGGAAAATGAACCAATCAAATCAAACCGCTGGAATGAGCATTTCCGGGAGCACTGCCAACGCCTTCCTCCACAAAGACAGACGAAAAAGATGAAAGCAACATTGAAGACAAACTACGTAGTGGAGGGCTAACTATAGACTATGGAATGCCCTAAATAGTTTTCTCAAAGTAGATTTAATATGTGGTTTCAATGGAGGGGTAAATACGATATATATATTCCTGAAGTTTCAAGAATTATTCAGGAGCAACATTTATTAATTTCAAAGAAGTACTAACTAAAGCTCTAATCTCCTTAAAAGTGCGATCCTCTGACTTCAATGCACTTGTCGTAGCCCTCCAGCCACTTCGTAAAAGCTTCTTAGAAGTTATCTAAATTGAATGTGTCTAGGACCCTTGTCACAGCCTCATTCATCTTCTCAATGTTTTCAAAACGACCTTCTCTGATGTTCTCCTTCAGCTCGTAGAACAAGTAAAAGTCACAGAGAGCAAAGTTTGGACCCAAGGAAGGGCGAAGGACAGTTTTGATACCCAACTCTGTCGACAGAAAATTTTAGTGTGTTGCGAGATTACAAATTGTCCATAGGCCCCGATTGCATTCTCAAAACTAGTCAGTTGTGACAAGAAGTGTTCAGTAGGATGTGTTCGAAGAGCCGTTACAACTTGTTGACTATCCGTTGTTTGTTGTTTTTTTGTTTTTTTACTTCTATAAACATTATTTTATTGGGTATTCGTACTTACGTAGACATTCCTGTTTATTTACAAACAATATCTGCCGGCGTCGATCACCAAAACTCTTACTAAAGAGAATTGATCTAGGCTGGTGGGCATTAATTAGCTAAATAAACAGAGACGTCTACTCAAACACGGGTGAACACTTGAATGGCGTTTGCAATAAGAAGAAATGTTATCCGATTGAAAAACGTCAATTAATTGTTTATAAATCTTTATATACATATTTGAATTACGAATTTGGTATTGTCTAAAATTTGGAAAAGCACCCAACATTGCTCTGACGCTCGAATATTTTGTATTGTTGCTGTTGTTACCACGAAATCTCGGTCGATTCATTTTTCAGCCCTCTAAGAAAAAAAAAGTAAAAGATTACTTTTTCCTCGTGACGATGGCTGAAGAATGAATAGGTCGAAACGTTGCGCTAGCAACAACAGTTATGTAAAGAAGAGATCTGAGAGTCCTAATAATGTTGGATGCAAGAATGATGTTTTTGATTTGGTCCAGTGTTAGTCTAAATAATGTGGCTACCATACATCCAGATATGCGTATTGAAATTTGAAAAAATTCAAACTTTTATCTTCTTTTTGCAAAATTTAATTTTAAGACAGCTAAATTATAATAGATTTCAGGATAATTTTTTATCATTTCACCCCAACCAAGGCAATAAAGCCACTAAGGTGCAAGGGATAACTGAGTGTGAGAGAATATGAGAAAAAAACACTATTAAGGAGAGAGAACAATAAAAGAAAAGAAATTAAGAAGACAGAAGATAAAAATTGACATTGCATTTAAATTTTTGAAGATCAAATTTAACTAGAAAGAAACTGGTGGCATATTACTAACGGTAATATGAAGGCATTTTAACTGTAAAATGATGAGACCTAGCTGCCAATCTAGTACTGCACTTCAATTCATAAAGTCTAGGTACCATAGAGGAAAGTTCATCAGAACAGTTACCATGAAAGTATTTATAGAGAAGGTGAGAGAAGAAACTGTTAGCATTGAACTTACAGTTGCATCTAGCCATTTCAAGCATAAAATGATGAGACCTTTCTGCCAATCTAGTACTGCACTTCAATTCATAAAGTCTAGGTACCATAGAGTAAAGTTCATCAGAACAATTACCATGAAAGTATTTATAGAGAAGGTGAGAGAAGAAACTGTTAGCATTGAACTTACAGTTACATCTAGCCATTTCAAGCATAAAATGATGAGACCTTTCTGCCAATCTAGTACTGCACTTAAATTCATAAAGTCTAGGTACCATAGAGGAGGGTTCATCAGAACAATTACCATGAAAGTATTTATAGAGAAGGTGAGAGAAGAAACTGTTAGCATTGAACTTACAATTACATCTAGCCATTTCAAGCATAAAATGATGAGACCTTTCTGCCAATCTAGTACTGTACTTAAATTCATAAAGTCTAGGTACCATAGAGGAGGGTTCATCGGAACAATTACCATGAAAGTATTTATAGAGAAGGTGAGAGAAGAAACTGTTAGCATTGAACTTACAGTTACATCTAGCCATTTCAAGCATAAAATGATGAGACCTAGCTGCCAATCTAGTACTGCACTTCAATTCATAAAGTCTAGGTACCATAGAGGAGGGTTCATCAGAACAATTACCATGAAAGTATTTATAGAGAAGGTGAGACAAGAAACTGTTAGCATTGAACTTACAGTTACATGTAGCCATTTCAAGCATAAAATGATGAGACCTTTCTGCCAATCTAGTACTGCACTTAAATTCATAAAGTCTAGGTACCATAGAGGAGGGTTCATCAGAACAATTACCATGAAAGTATTTATAGAGAAGGTGAGAGAAGAAACTGTTAGCATTGAACTTACAGTTACATCTAGCCATTTCAAGCATAAAATGATGAGACCTTTCTGCCAATCTAGTACTGCACTTAAATTCATAAAGTCTACGTACCATAGAGGAAAGTTCATCGGAACAATTACCATGAAAGTATTTATAGAAAAGTTAATGGAATTACATTTTTAAACAGGGTTTCAGTGGAAATAAAATTCTGAACGATATTTAAGGTGGTTCCATGTCTTCCTTTGTGATGACAAAACAGTTTGACGCGTTCGTATCAATTAGAACGATTCTTTTTCATCGTTTCAAAACGTTTGATCTTCTCAAAAAAAAAAAAAAAAAAAAAAAAAAAAACAGGAATAAAAATCTCATTTGCCCGTGATCCAAGCTTTCTGTCCTTGATCCAGAACATGATGAAAAGTGGGCTTTAAAATCGTTCACAATTTTTTTTTTTTTTTTGAAACGTCTTTTAATTTTGTTTTAATTTTAATTTTTTTTTTTTTTTCATTCCAGTCATGTGCCTTTATTAAATTGAGCAGTCGTCCACTTCCCGAAATGAACGCACTTCCTTTACTATTTTACTCCCTACCTGCCTACTTCAGGAGGCTTGAAACATGTTGACAGTGATAGGAGGGGGGATAAGGAGAGAGAGAGAAAGAGAGAGAGAGAAAGAGAGAGAGAAAGAGAGAGAGGGAAAGAGAGAGAGAAAGAGAGAGAGAGAGAAAGAGAGAGAGAAAGAGAGAGAGAAAGAGAGAGAGAGAGAAAGAGAGAGAGAAAGAGAAAGAAAGAGAGAAAGAGAGAGAGAGAAAGAGAGAGAGATAGAAAGAGAGAGAGAGAGAAAGAGAAAGAGAGAACGACATAGAAAAAAGTCATTTGGTCAATACTTGGATAATCATGGAACATTTCTTAAACAATTTCATCGTATTACTTTTTTCTGGCAAATTCTTAATCATTTACTGTATGCTTGCATCTTTCATCTTCTTTTATGTGCTGCATCCGTTCGGGACATGGGCGGTCATGGCTCTCCACAACTTTCTATCCTTTATAGCTCTTGGAAATGTTATTTTTTATCCTTCCCACGCCGTTCTGCCATCTATTTACAACAGCTTCTTCGGTAAATTACTCACTGTCTCCTTCTGCACCCCTTACCTTCCATATTCCTTGTGAGTGTCAGGTTCTCCAAACCTTCTTTCCCCGTAATTTATCATAGAAATTTCAACTGTCTCTTTTGTTTCCGTTTTCTTTAAAATTTCCTCTTTGCTTACTCGCTGCTTTCATGGTAATATTGCCTTTCAGCCATATCATATTGAAACACCGGTTCTCATACGTTCACCGAAGTTAAGCAATGTCGAGCTTGGTAAGTACCTAGATGGGTCACCGCTTGGTAATATAAGATGCTGTAAGCTTAGATGTGCAGGTGGTGTAATGTATAACGGTCATATTGTGTTGATACAGCGGCTCGTGTAGGATCACTAAAGTTAAGCAACGTCGAGCCTAGTAAGTACCTAGATGGGTGACCGCTTGGGAATATAAGATGCTGTAAGCTTAGAATGTGCTGTCAGGTTCGTTAGATTCGCTTAGGCGGAAATGCTCTTGGGAAAAAGTATTAATCCACCGCTTCCCCCCACTATAGGTTAACTAGTAAGATGTGTATCAGTCAATCATTATTAGCTACAAAAACTTCCTACAATCTAAACATATTTTCTGGTTTTAAATGACTTGCAAAAGGTTGACAAGTCGTAAAAAAAACCTGTCAATCAATCAATCCATAGTAATATCAACATCCTTCTATGAAACCACATCTCTGTTGTCGCAAGTCTGCTCTTCATCAGTGCGGAAATTTTTCAGCATTTACTGCCATATATGAGAATTGATATTACCAAGCCGTTCAGCACTGCTTGTTTTTAATGAAATTTTCCTTTTCTTAATACTTTGTTTAGCTTTTGAAAAACGTTTTTCGCTATTTCAACGCGCCTCTGAATGCTTACACCCAAAATAGATAAGATTCTAAGTAATATGTCGGTTTAATTATTCAGTCATTTTATCTCTCTTTCATCTTTTATTTCCATCAATTTTGCAACAATCGCCATCCTTTCTGCAAGACAAAAAAAAAAAAAAAGAGAAAAGAAAAAAAGCCTAACTTTCTTATTATATCACTCTTTTTTTTTATTTTCGTATCTTTCTCATTTTTTGTTTTTATTCCGCTTATTGAGTTCCAGTTTCATGCCTCAATTACACTTCTCTTCTTGATATGCCTAATTCAAACTCCCAGCATTAAAGTCAACAGTAAAAAAAAATAAATAGAATTAAAGAAAAAAAAAAAAAAAAAAAAAAAGAAAAGAAAAAAAGAAGGCAACTGAACATTCATTCTACCTCTTCAAATTAAGAAACTTGTTGGATGTTAACTTCTCCCGGTTAGATTTCGTCAAGGCATTAGATTTTTAATTGAAATCCTTTCAGGCGTAAACAACGCTTTTTCTCACTCGAAATTCCCTGATTAGTAAAACCAAATCCATACTAAAGCAAAAACGGTAAACGATTTCTTTTCTGTTTTCTCCTTATCTTTCCAGCATCTATCACTCTTCTTCTCCTTTTCTTTCGTGTAAATAATGTCCCGCCACAGCTTCCTAGTGGATTTATTAAGTCTATATCCCTAAATAATTATACATGTAGACAACGACGAGGTTTCGGAGAAAATGGAGACATTAATAAAACTTATACTTAACACCAGGAAGATGTAATTGAAATTTTTGCGCTATTTAATGAGGAAGAAGGGTTTGGAAAATCTGATACTCACAGGGCAGATTGAGGGAAAGCGGACCAGAGGAAAACAGCGGGAAACATACTTGATGAGCTTGAGTAAATAGATTGTAGAACAGATTTTGGGAGAAATAACAAAAAGACAAAACATATTAAGAACTACAACGATAGGAAGATGTTGAGGACCATGAACCCCTACGTCCTAAAAACTTAAAAGAAGTGTTTCCCTCTTTAACATCTGTTAGTTGCCATGGCACTTCCTGAAACTGTCCTATTAGCAAAGAATAGAATCCTCTTTCCCCTTAAAAGGGACCATATTCTTGGTGGTTGCTAACAGACGCTAGTTTACGCAGTGTTTACTCATTCCCCCACGAGAATGAGATGTGACACAAGGTCGGATTAATGTGGGGACCCGAGCGCGTACACTCGGGCAGGGACAAAAATTCCCCTCAGCCCCGCAACCGTCGGTTGCGCTGGCCTCGATTCGAGCACCGATCCCTCCCTCTCGTGCAATGGGAGGGCGCGGCCTCGGGCAGCTGTTTCCCAGGGCTGTGCATCTCTTCAGTATAATTTTCCTCAGTTGCCCCTCTGTCCTCAGACAGAGGAGTCCCTGAGCGCACTCTGTCCAAGGACAGAGACGCAACTGAGAGATGATAAATAATGCGAAATCCCTCCAAGGAGAGATTTACGCGCAACACTAGTTTACGCATAGACTCAGGCACAAGCCGAATCAATGTTTGTATACACATTAAGACATAAACCCGATCACATATATTCGAATTTAGATAACCCAACAAAAGCTGATATATCGTCAAATTAAACACCCTTACCTAATTGTTTACGGGAAAGGTAGAGCAATGGTTTCCCGTTGCCTTCTGCACAGTTTAAAATTCAGAGATAATTTTTTAAATAATTTCACACCCAAGCAAAACGCTAATACTGCTGTTATATCCCCGAGCGGCGAGGTGGACTCGGCCGCACGTGGATAAATGTGAGTACAGAACGTGGGCCAGTAACCGCAGCTGGACTTGAGGCCAGTCTGTATCAATATAGTACCAGCGGTGACTTAACGCTGAGCATTATGTGTTCCTTTGCTTACTGGGGGGTTATGCGAGTCGTGATATGGACGACGTGACAGAAGGAATACCATGGGGCCGAAAAGTTTACCTCTTCCCAACTGATACTTTTCTTTAAACATCAGATTAAACTCGAGATTAGGACGGAAAGGAAGCGACTCCGTCCATTGGAATTTGGCGAAAGGTGGGCGAGTCTTGCGCGTCTCTGCAGAGTGAAAGGTGCTGACTTGGAGTGGCATTTTGATGTCGGTTAGGCTGTAAGAATACTGGGATTGCTGGGTTGAATAATAGAAACCCTTCCCGTGTATAGGTTAGGGTAGGTAGTTTTTTGCTTTAGTTTTTTCTTTTTCCGAGTAAAGTTAGCTAGAGTATATATGCTCATTGGCCCCTCTTTTTTCTGCCCTATTTTCTTTCTCTTGTTTAATTCCCCATCCCTCCTATCGTTAGGTGGTTAGTGATATCAGTTCTCTGGTTGGTGCGGGGCGTTTTTTGTTTTGAGTGTTTTTCGTATTTGTTGTGTTCGGATGTGTGTGTTTGTAGTGAATGAATGGCTTGTACGAATGTTTTTATATTTTTCAAGTCCCGCATTATTTTCCTCCAGTTAACTGGTGTTTCTGCCACAGTTAGGGTTTCGTTACTAACACCATTTTATTTAGTTTCTTGTACATAGTCTTTTACTAATTGTAAATATTCATTGGGGTTTTCAGATTTTTAAATTTTATTCCCCTCCCTCCAGAGACGATGAAATATATGTGGATATATTAGGGCTTCATAGTCTGAGGCATTATGGTGGATGAAGTAAGTATAGTAAGAATGAGTTGTTTTGGTGAAACGAATATTGTATGATTGGGTCAGTGTTTGCGGCTAGCTAAGTTTAATGTTAAGATGACCATCCTTTCCCCACTTCCGGCCTTGTGCCATATTTGTACAATAATCCGCAGCAGGACTTGAAGCTCCTCTCTAGTAGTCTGTAACACATTGGCACAGGGAGCCGTCCTTGTATTGGTAGTATCACGGCTCCGACTACTTTGGACCAGCTACGACCAGCGGCCCGAGTTGTCGGCATCGGAGTCGCGCTCCCTTTTGGTTTCGGGCGCCAGCGGCGGATTATCTCGGCAATTCTGAGTTTTCGCTTAGCTGGCGATTGGTTCAGAACGTGCTACTTCTCAATGACGTACTCTTCAGATGGAGTGAAGCAGATTTGCCAGATTGCCATCGGTGTGACCTTGGCTTAGAGGAAACCGCTTCACACGCCTTCTACCATTGCCTCAGGTGCCACTTTTCTGGGAGTATGTCGGCGAGATGACGGCTCGTATCGCTCCCGATCGGCTCGTGTCCATCGGTCTAGCGTACGTGTGTGTGACAATGTGTCGCCCGCGTTCTACGGGGTAAAACGGACTTTTTTTTTTTTTTTTTTTTTTTTTTTTTCGCGTTGCTAGCCGTGGCAAGAATGGTGGTGAGGACGACGCGAAAGGTGGGAATCTTGCAGGATGAACATTATTCGCATCAGGATCCGCTTGTTTTCTTTAAGCATCAGCTTAGGGTAAAAATCAGATCGGATCGAAAGCGTTTCATCGCGACAGATTTCAGCGAAAGGTGGGTGACTGAGGTGAGTCTGGTCCGTGACAACGGGGCTAGCCTTGATTTTCTCTTAAGTCCCCTTAATTGCAATGTGGCGGTTTCCTGTGAACTATTCCCTGGTTAAGTTGGACACTATTTTGCTTTCCTACTTAATATAAG
Source organism: Acanthosepion lycidas (assembly GCA_963932145.1). Taxonomy (NCBI): domain Eukaryota; kingdom Metazoa; phylum Mollusca; class Cephalopoda; order Sepiida; family Sepiidae; genus Acanthosepion; species Acanthosepion lycidas. The sequence goes on from OZ010611.1 coordinate 28,136,118, forward strand.
TATTCTCGGCCCTCACTTTTGTTATGGCCCATGTGGAGATTCCCTTGTCCTCCAGCTTGTTTTTGTCCCCTGTTTTTATCTCGGCTGGGTCTGCCTTTGATTTTATTTTATTTTTTTTATTTATTTATTTTTTTATTTTTTTCCTTCCGTCATTTTTTACCCACCCCATTCCATTTGTGAGTGTGCTGCTTGATTCTGTCTAGTGGCAGGGTACAGCGGTCTCTTACTTTGTGGGGTGGACGGGTCCTAACATTTGTTTTGATTTTATATTTGTTAAATTTTTGTTTTCGGGGTTATTTTTCCCTCACCATCATTACAAGAATCATTACGTTTTTATGTATTTTTGTGTAAAAATTTTTTTAATGACATTTTGAACTTTTCATCAGATTTTTATCTCATGGTGTGTTTTTGTAGCCTCTATTAATATGCGGTATTTTGGTGAATCGAGAGGTGATGGACAATTTTAGTGAATGAGCAAATTATAATGAATAACTAGGTCGCGAATCTAATGGACTAGGATAGTTAATGAAGACCAGTCCCTGCTTTTTCTTCTCCCCAACCCCGTCTTTGTGTCACAATTCTGTATGAGTCGGGATAAATATTGACCAGCGGCCCGAGTGAAGGCCCCACGTTCAAAACCAACCTTGTATCACAACCTGACTACAGCTGGAATTACTTCACGAGAGTGGACTCCGCTCACGTAAGTTAATACACATTGCAACGGTGGCGACAAGACTATATTGTCGAAATTTAAAAAAAAAAAAGAAAAACCGAAATAGTTAAAGCTCCTTTTCCAAAGCCAGACACGGGTTTTGGAAGGGTTCTTGAGTAAAAGACAAAACATTCCGTTGCAAAACTTAATTCCGGAATTTAATTAGGTCCCAGAGAATAACTTCGTTTTGAGGATTTCTGTAAAAAACAAAAACAAAAACAAATGGGAGATGGACTGATATTTTTTTTTTTAAACAAGACTACTACTGAGGAGGCTGGGAACAAAAGTTACTGCAATTTTTATACAGTGTAACTCGGATATAAGAGATTTTCTCTGGTCCCAAATTAGAGCCTGTGTTAATGTATATAAAATAGACCAAACCCGGATATAAGAGACTTCTTCTCCGGTCCCGACAACTCTTATATCCGGGTTACACTTTATAACCTAAAACAAGATGTTTAGTTTTCTTATACTCAGCATCAAGTTTTCAGCTCTTAAAATAAAATAAAATTCACATATGCTGGAATAGTGAACAGGATATGAAGAGTAAACTAAAATTTAACGGAAAACCGGAGTTCAAATGTATAATCTTTGTGATGAATCTAAAGTCCCCACAAAAATAACGAAACAAGGACAATGTTAGTAAACCTTGAACAGGATCCAAGGATAAATTTACATACAATGGATGATTGTCAAAAGTTAATAAATTGAAAACTTGACACTTGTCAGATTGAAGAAATTAAAATGGAGGTCGACTTCGCAAAAAAATAATACTGCACCGAACTCCTGTTACGGTTGTGCGTGTGTGTGGAATGCATTTTTCGTTTAAAACGATCTGTTGTGGGCAGCTTGGACACCGATCTTTTAAAGGTGAAAAAAAAAATAAAATAAACGTGCTAAGAAATAGATTTTTGTAAGAGTCTCACAAGAGGGAGGGGAAAAATTAAATATAAAATTTGTTCGTGTCTGCATGAACAACAAACCCGTGACTCTACAATTACGTACTGGTTCTATTACTATAATTTCAGAAACTTTAAATGGGCGCACCTAAACTTAAGTTACCTCGGAGCTTGTAATGCTTATAAAGAAACTAAAAATAGGCAAATTGAGTCTTTAACAGTCTTTAACTGCTTAAAGAAAACAATTATATAAGCGTACAAATATTTCTTTCCACATGAACTGGGTCTTTGCGGTAAAGTCATCTTATACGGGCCCCAAAAAATGTGAGGTTGACTCTTACGCCAAAATGACCCATCCTTCTGTTACCACTTAGACCTTGAGAAAGAAACTGAACAAACCTATAAAATAGGTAAGTTATTTCACAAGTCAACTCTTCAATTTGGGCAGCACCCATTGTTTTTGTCAAAAAAAAAAGTAAATTATGAGTGCAGATCATTCCGCGGGGTTGAGTAATGCTCTACAGGACCATGTATTTACAAAATTAAACAAGAGAACTATATTCTCCAAAATATTTGTCGGATGCGTACCTTCAAGATGATATGGAAGAAACAAGGGATTTTTTTAACCTTTAATACGCATAAAGGGTTATTTCAGTTTAAGACTAACGTTTGACGTGAAAGTCACTCACCCAGTTTTCCGGATACGACTTTTCACTTAAATGATATAATTCGAAGCACAACTGTAGACGAACACAGAAGCCACGTATCTTTTGTTCGAACGAAAGAGTATGGCTCCTGCCTGAAGACAAATACGAATTATTTGTCCCAAGTTAAATCTTTAGGCCAAATAATTGATTAAAATGGTCGTAGACCGAACCTTGAAAAAAAAATTGAGGGCCATAAAGGATATGTCGGCTTCTTCAAACATTTCTCCATTACAATCATTTTTAGGAATAGTGAATCATTACAGTCGGAATATATTAGGTTGATGCAAAAAATGTTTGAACAAGCATTTGAAGAAAGAAAAACAAACAAAAAAACAAAAACAAACTTCTGAGCTGGAGCATTTTGACCCTTCATTGAAACTAGTAGCTACTGATACTAGTGAATACGTTATCGGAGTAGTGTTACTACACAAAGGACTAGAGAAAAAAAACACACTTATTACTCAGGTGTCAATTTTGTTACCGGTGGAAAGAAATTATAGCAAAGTTGAAAAGCATTGTCAATAATTTTTGCAATAGAAAAAAAAATCCAAAATGTTAGGCTGTAGAAATTTTTTACTACAGCTCATCAATCACTATCTGGAAATATACGCCTCTAAAAAAGCGTTCTCGTACATTCGGCAAATTGTCTACAATGATGGTCTGAGATGTTAGTATATAATTTGCCATCTTAAAGAAATGAGATCTACTGATAGTCTGTCGAGATTCTTACTCCATGTAGATAACGTCATTGCCTCAAGGAAGAAATAAAACTTACTCTATGAAATAAAATAAGACAGTTATCAATTACTAAATAGGATATTAAAAGTAGGTACCTCAATAATTTGCTGAAAAAAACGCATGCCATGATGATAAAAGTCCCGAAACATAAAAGTTTTAACGTCAAAATGTTTGTTATTAAGAAGAGCGTACAAAGTATTTTTTTAATTAATTTTAAAAAAATTTTCCTCTTTTCTACCACGTTCCAAATTTGGTGTGTGCATAAAAGTGTAAAACTTGTGGTAATGGATATTTTCGTGTAGCCATTTCCGGTAAAATGACACATTAATTTGGAAATGCTTGGAAAAAAATCAAATAATTGTCCTATTTTAATGAAACTTTCAGGATTTATTCAAACATGAATGCCGTCATGGATATGACGATAAACTACGTCCAACAGCAAGGCCTCTGATCAGGAGGTGGTTTTAAGGAGCGTAGGACCACCTCTTAATTGCTGGTGCTACCACCCCTGGTCCACCATGACCCGGGGTAGTAGCACTGTTATGGTCCCAGCTGTGGACAAATAATTACCCCCGGAACTGGGGTCAAGTGTAAAAATGTTTTAGTACCAGAAATACTTCGGAGTTTTTTGTTTTAAATTACTAGCAATATATTTTTGAAAAAAAAAAATGTATATATATTACCCACTATACATTTTTGAAGGAAAAATATTACCCGCAATAAAAATTATCGGCAATAAATAATCCATTGAGGTTGATATGCCGTAAAACAAACCAAACCAAACCAAAATTGAATGAATGAATGTAATTTTGAAATATTTATTTTTAGAAATTCTGGGTAAAAATTGCAATTTTTTTTTAAAAAAAATTTGAAAACTACGATACTTTTCTGAAACGTTATTTAAGGAAAATTATCAAATTTAGAGTTAAATGAATAATTTTATATTTGAAATAAATAAATAAATAAAAAATTGCATACACCGCTAATGCGCGCGCAAAAAGAAATTTGAAAGTGGTAGAATGTATTAGGTTGGTGCCAAAATAATATCGTTTTTGACGTATTTTTTTAACGTCAAAAAACGACATTATTTTTGCGCTAACCTAATATTAAAAGATTTAATTAAATACTAAACATTTTCTTTCCTCTTATTGAAACACTTTGTCGATAAAGCTTTCTTTCGGTTCAGGCATTTTTTTCATCCTGCTATGCTGTTTTTTCAGCGAATTAATGGAGGTAGTACGTATCCACCATTTTTGTATTGAAGAAAAATGCATGCTCCACGTGACTAAAATGAATGGTAATTGTAAAACGTTTTTAGTAAATCTTCATTAATTAATAGTTAGTATTAATATTTAAAAATTTAACAAAATTGTCCTAATTTTAAAAATAAATAAGTGGGAAGTTAACAGATTTAAAATATTTTTACCATAAGTAATTTCATTCATTTGTCGATAAGTTTTGAAAGTTTCAGTAAAATCCAAAAAATTATATGAATTTGATATTTATTTTTATTTATCAAATCGGTGTGTTCATTTTCTTGCTTACTTATCTTTTAATTTTTTTGCTTTCAGATGAGCAGAACGAAAAATATTGTAAAGCTATACAAAAGTGTCTCGACTGGACAACCAATTCTGTGTGGACATATTTTTGAGAAAATTCTCAGTGGTTCACTGCAAAGGATATCAGGATGAGCTATTCTTGAGAATGTCAGAAATAGTTTCCTTCAAATTCCCAAATCTATAATTGGTGCACTATCACTAATCTATCAAAAACGCAATTCGGGGTACAATTTTATAGCATTTGGAAACTAATGCAAATGAGTGGCCCATTCTGTTGCTGCTACGACATCTATTGCCTCTTCAACTGCTACCTCACTTTCAACCCACTCTTCATATACCACTCTTTTTAACTACATTAAGAAAAATGAAAATTTTTTACAAAATGGTTGTCACAAGATTAGCAAAGTTCATGAATTAAAGAAAAAAAAAAAGAACTTGAAGAAAATAAAGAAAAGCAAAATAAATTCAATCAGTTCACTAATAGGAACCCCCACTATGACTGTCTGCTAAATGCACTTTCCGCATCTCATGTTTGTGAACTGTTGGAGTCTCTTTCAAAAACTTTTTCGCTGCTACTCCTGTGGAAATTTCTGCAACAACTGTATATACAGAATGGTGAGAGAGTTTGGTTCCTTCTCGGACGCAGAGACTTTTGTTTCTGTGTTAAGTTAGGAAAACTGCACTTTAGTCTTTACTTTAACAACGAAGGAAAGAATCCATATGAACTGCGTTGTTTTAACTCCGTCATTTTGCCATCTTGTGTCATTAGACATTCTTCCAGGAGGGGACCTGTACTCGACTACAAGCAAAGCATATTTATGACTGCAACGACTTGTCTGAAGTAGGCTCAATGGTTACTGGCCTAAGTGTTGATGGCCGTTTAAAACAGATACTTGCAAAAGTAAAATGCTGCTTAACAGACTGGGCTCCCATCAACCATTTGACCCTTTTTCTGTGGGAAAAGGAGTTGGAGATGAACCTTATTGAACTTATCTGTAATGTATATCCAATGGAAGCGATTTCTTCAAAAGTTAGGGAGTCTTGATAGATTGTGAGAAGCAGCAAACTCAGATTGCAAATGTTACCGAGTGACTAGCATGGAGAATTATTGTGACTATGAATTCCCTCAGATATAGCAACAAATTAAAGTCTGGTCAAAGTAGTGAGGCCCTTTATTGAAAACAAAGGACTTCCGTTGTCCTCATTCTCCGAGGGAATCGGCTGCATATAACTTTTATGTTAGGTGCAAATTACTTTGCAATCATAGATTTAAAAAAATTGTCTTCAGACTTGACGCCAAAAATGAGACAATTACCAGGTTGAAGAAATATATTTTATATAATTCTTGTCTGTGAGGAGGTGGGGAATAAAACAATTTACAAATCTAAACCCCCAGCGTTTATTTACAATACGAAATAATCTATTTACATACAAGGAAGAGGAGCTTGTTAGAATAACCGCCATGAAAATATAGAAATGGCAGAGGTGCAACCTCACGGCGGTATGAAAGTGACTGATGTCGAGATGCTAGGTCAGGGCTGATTATATTATAGACCCTTTGGATTTTGTTGAAACTCTAGTGATATATAGTTGAAGCACGAGATCAGAGATCGTAGCAATATTCGATGCACAAATGAATGGTTGACACTCTTTTAGACTGGGCGCCCTACTAACGTTAAGTACAATTTACGTTGAACTGAGATCAATCTTTCTTAAGCAAAAACGATTACAGTTTACTGGCCATTACCACTGTGCGGACAGGGAAATCGTCTCATCCTTACTCTTATGGCATCCTTCTGGAAGTGTCTACTCACGAAAATTTACTTTCCCAGATACCATAGCTCAGGACACAGTGTTGAACATTGGGGATCTGCGGGACAGCAATGCAGAACCGAAAAGTGTGGACAGGCATTGTCAAATGGAGTTCCGACTAGCCACAAGGAGACTCGAAGGATGATGATAAAGCTAGATAGACCAGTATTGCAGCAATATTCAATACACTAATGGAATGATAAATGCCCTTCTTTTGGACTGGTCATCCTACTAAGGCTAAAGAGACCAGTCTTCCCGACCATTTCACTCATAGCTACAAGATTCATACCTTTCTCAAGGACATTGATATAAAGCGAACTCTGAGCATCTGCTGGAATTTGAACTCTTTTCGCCGATTCCATTTCTCCCGCAGATAATCGTTCCGCTATTCATGCGACTTTCCTGCCGTATCCTTTCAGGACGTAGGTGATCATGGCTCTTAGCAAATGGTGTCGTTTTGCTATATCCCGGTTCTGCTAACCATTTACGTTAGGTAGATTACGCACTGTTTTCCGCTGTTCGTTTTGCCTTCAAGCTTGCGGCCAAATCCCGTTGAAACTCAGAAGTTAAGCAATGCAGTCTGGTTTGTACGTAGATGGGTGACCGCTTAAGAATACGAGGTGCTGTAAGTTTGTGCGGGTGGTGTAATGGATGACACGGAATTGTTAATCTGAGAGCGATAGTTATTTCTACTATGTATAGAAAAAGGTCAAAATAGGAAATGGAGGGGAGAAGGACGGAGAGCAGAGTTTCAATAAATGTTGGGTTTGTCATATTCACTTATGCTTAAATACCCTTGGGGAAAATCTATAAATAATCTTTCCCCACCAACTATGGGTTAATTAGTAAGAATTGTATCGCAAAACAAAAATTCTTACAATATAAAAATATTTTCTGGCTTTAAACAACCTGCAATAGTATTTATAAGCCATAGAAAATGAATCAATAAATTTTGCCTTCAATATGTTCCCGCCTCTTAAAGCTTTTAAATGACCTTTCCTAATTCTAGGAAATATTAGATTTGACCTTAGTTTGTGTCATTTTGTCCAGCGGTCTTCATCTATATCCATTAAATATCTTTAATCTATTTTTCACTTTTTCTCACACTTGATTGTTTCCCTCCACCCCAGAGTTCATCTTACAATAAAGAAACTCAAAATGACAAGATACATTTTTATTCCTTTTTCTTTTATTTCCGTTACACTATTCCATGTTTTAATTAGAAACTCGATCTTCATGTTGCAAAAAGGATTTTAAATTACTTTTTATTTATTTAACTCCTCTCCAACATCTTGATTAGGTCATTAGTTTCTCGAAGAGGAAATAATGACATTATCAAGATCTTGTTCTGACATTCCACACTACTTCGAACAAAAGTTTAAAAAGGAAACCACCATCAATACGGGAAAGAGCAATACAAACTACTGCACTTGATAAACCTATTTTTCTGAAATTTTTAAGAAAAAGATTTTATAAACTTCAACCGAAAGCGATACTAGTTGCTAGGCCAATGAATGCCAAATGTTTCCTTATAAGGAAACTGCTAATATTAGTTTTCACCATTAGAGATTAGAAGAACAGATACTACACTTTGATCCCAGGAAAGTGCTAATATAACTATTGCCCTTTGATTGACACGAAAAATAACAAAAAAAAAAAAAAAACCTCGAAAAATTCAGGCCACTAAGAAAAGACCCTTTGCTCGACAGTTGCTATTACAGATTCTCGATCGTCTCATATGTCGAACAAACCGGTTTTCGAACAGAAAATTCGAGATGAAAATGCCTCGGTTCTCGAACAACATTGTCGAACCGAGTTAACCCGAATGGAATCATTTCTTTATCGACCGCCATGTTGTATACATTCGTGTGTTCTGTTGGGCTTTTCTTTTACAATTTTATTGTACTGTTCCTTTTTTCTTTTCATTAATCCTCAGTAATGGCTCCAAAGAAAGCTAGCAGTGATACTGGTAAAGGAAAAAGAAAAGTTAAGAGAAAAACAATTGTTGATGACATTGTCTCTTCCTACTCGGTTTCAAGTGGGAAAATGAACGATCTATACAATTCTTATAAATGAAGAGACGATCATGTCTTTCCTTTCCCTTTTCCAAACAATAACATATCTCCCCCTTTTCACACCACTTTCCACTTACGCCATCAACTCTCATACTTACATGTACGGTAAGATTAAACTGTTCGTCTCTATTTTGTCTATTTATTATTTGACTATTTATTTTTTCTTAGATTTAATGATTTTCATTAGTTTTGTGTATAAACTTGTAAACAAAGTACTTTTGTAAAGTTTTTGTTTGATAAGTAATCATCTTGGAACCAGGAACGGATTAATCCATTTTATAGTGATTCCTATTGGAAAAAAAATTTCGGCTAACGAACATTTCGGCTAACGAACATTTCGGGTTACGAAAGGGCTTCGGGAACGAGTTAAATTCGTGAACCGAGGTTACACTGTATTAGAATCTACCAGTAACAATATGCGCTCTCTCTCTGGTAAAAAATAGGCAAATACACACACAAAAAAAGATTTTATTTTCGCATCCTCTATTCATGCATCAGAGTTCAGGTAAGAAATGATTGCAAATATTAATATATCCAACATTATTCGGTTGCTTAAAACTTTTTATATATTTGCGGCTGCAATGACAACGTGTTAGCTGATTCATCAGTAATGATAAAAGAAAGTATGGGAAATAAACTCTATTTCTAATACAAATTACAGACCCATATATATATATATATATATATATACCATAATAAACACGACCGAACCTCATTTTCTACCCAATAACTGACAACATTTCAAATATGCCAAAAAGGTTCCACAACACGCACCATTTAGATCAAAATTGTCTATTAGGTTGGTGCAAAAATAATGACGTAATAATGTCGTTTTTTGACGTATTTTTTTAACGTCAAAAAATGACATTATTACGTCATTATTTTTGCACCAACCTAATATTAGAAATTAACATCGCCATGTGAAATATTTGATCAGAGAAAAAAAAAAAAAAATTCTGGAGCCTATTTTTTCTGAAAAAAAAAATATTATAAAACTCCAAAGATAGGGTTTTAAGAAGCGGCTTTTTCTTAGCCGAACACAAGAGAGTAGATATATCGCCAAACCATTCAAGACGTGGCTACATAGCTTCTTCCTCTCGCCACCCGAGTGTCCTGCAAAAAAAAATGTCGACAACTTCAAACGAATCATTTCCAGCAACAATGAAGACGGTTAATAAATCGTCGCTAACGATTAAAGAATTTTATCAACCACAGATTTTTTTTTCTGTGGAATTAATCTTTATTTTTTTTTTTTTTTTTAAACTACAGATTTTCTGCGTACCAACTACCCAAAGGTTTTAACGAAAGACTATTTTTTTTTTTACTCCTTTTTTGACTCTTTTCAATTTATGTACATATGTTTGTAAATACAAATGATTTATTTAACAGGCATATCTATGTATTGTAAAAACGCTTAATTCCATTTGTGAAGTCGAATTAAAAATAATAAAAACTTGTCATTTCAACGGATAATTTGTTAAAACAGATATATTTCTGAAAGCTTTTAAGCTACATTGTATACATTATATTTTGTTCAGCTACCCGTCTTTGGTTGAATCTTTGTTGGTTGGTCAATTTTATTTCAGTAAATAATTTTATTCAATTTTCACGCTTTCATCTTACGCATGTCTCACGAACTCAATTCGATCGAATTCTTTTTGTTATTAGGTTGGTGCAAAAAATAATGACGTAATAATGTCGTATTTTTACGTTAAAAATACGTAAAAAAAACGACATTATTACGTCATTATTTTTGCACCAACCTAATAAATTTAAAAAAAAAAAAATTCGTTCGAATTGAGTTGTCGAGAAATACATAAGCTGAAAGAGTGAGAATTGCTTAAAGAAAGAAAGAAATGTCATTTCCAAACCAAACCAGTGTAGAAAAAAAGAATATACTCCTAGTTTTTTCCTATTTTCCGTTGAAGTAGGGAAGTTCATACTGGGTGAGACTGTGCTGCATAAATTCTATTACGAACATTTTAGGTACTTGCTATTATCATTTGTTCAGCTACCCGTCTTTGGTTGAATCTTTGTTGGTTGGTCAATTTTATTTCAGTAAATAATTTTATTCAATTTTCACGCTTTCATCTTACGCATGTCTCACGAACTCAATTCGATCGAATTCTTTTTGTAAATTTTAGTTCAAGGCCATAAAATAAATTTTAAAAAAATCACGTATTTTCAAACGCGGACTTAGTACACATCACGTGGTTTATGTTTTTTAACTAATCAGAAGCGAGATAAAAATATTTTGGGACCGCAGATTTTTTATGTCATTGAGGTCACACATTCGACTTACTACAGAATTCTCATCCATGTCGACAGAGATGACAGCAGAACTGTTTTTACAGACTTATTTCAAAGGCATTTAAATTTATGATTCTCACATAGATGTCTATTATAAACGAACAAGTTTCATCCAATATTCAACACACATTCAGAAATAATAGAAATATGAGTTTTAAACATTAATAAATTAGTTCGATGTGGACCAAGATGCGAGTTAAAAATTGGTGCAGAAGTTTAAATATCTAGTAAGTGTTTTAACAGAGGTTGAAAAATGTGACACCGAGATCCGAAGCACGCATTTGGCAGGCAAAAGAGGCATTCCAAAAGAGAAGGAAGGTGCTAGAAAATGGAAATATCAACACTGTGCCATCTACCTATCTTATGTCGTTAAGAGTGTGGCCGACAATAATGGTAGGACTTCTAATTATCTCAGAATCATCTAATTGTATAGGTTGAGAAGACACATCCTTTTCTTACACTCCGTTCTATTTTTGTATATTTACTGCATTCATTTTCTATCTGCGTTTTTCTACTAGTATAGCTTCTGGATTAATATGGCTGAACACATTTTAATGCAATTATCTTCTTGCCACATCTTTCCTATTTTATTTATTCGTTACCGATATTAAAAAAAAAATAACAATATAAGATATGCAGATGATACGTGATGGCTAACATGAAAACTACATGACTCTCTCGACATTGTAGCAAAAGAAAGACAGAAAGTATGGCCACCTTCATACGACTTACAAATTGAAGTTCAAATATCTGGGAAGATAGAGGATTGAAAATGCGACACCGAGATCCGAAGCACGCATTTGACTAGCGAAAAGCTAAGAAAAGTGTCAGATAATCTGAGAAACGGAAATAATTCGTTAGAAACAAAGAAAGGAGTATTACATTTCTATATGTTATATATGTTCTTATATGACTGATTGCTGGACAATTCATCACAGATGAGGAAGAAAACAGTAGAAAATATGGTTCTCTAGAAAAATACCGAGAATTCCATGGACGGAACGAGTATGCAACAAGGAAGTCTTAAAGAAAATGGTAACAGAAAGAACACTTCTACAAAGAATCAGGGAAGGATACTGAAATTCTTTGGAACAAAGCGCTTGGAAAACTTAATCCCCGACAGGGCAGCTGATGCCAAGAGATAATGGAATGCAGTGAGCAAACTAACCTTAGCTTCTGTGAGTGAATGATAAAACAAGTGGCTGAGACCTTAGAAAATTAAGAAAAACTACTAGGGGTCACGCAAGATAGGAAGTTGTAGAGGGCCATGATCGCTTATGCCCTGAAGGAGCACGGCAGATAGAAGAACAATTTTCTGCTTACGGCCATATCTAGTTCAAACGCCAATCACGGACGCTAATGTAGCGAAAACGAAATGCAGACGGAGCAGCCAATCGCTCCTGATAACGGTGCCCCCAATCTCTCAGTCTAAGTTTAGTGTGCTGACCTTGCAGAAAGACAGCACATGGCTGCTCTGCCAGGCCAGAGCCACTACGAACCTTGCAACGTCTGCTTATAAAGAAAAGTATCTACCAGTTTTCCTATGAAATACTCGGGACGGCGAGCTGTGCGTAGTTAGCAAAGCAAGTGATTCCTTTGCTAGACAACCGCTAAAGTTGTAGGCCCCTAAAAAGCAGGCACATTTTCTCGCAAGAGCCGGAGCCGCGTTAACCGCAAGAGATTGTCGTGTTTTACCAAGGATTTTTGTTCGTGTTACCCAGCGTCGTTTCAAATTCGTTCGCACATGTGGCATTCTTACGGGGAAGGCTTATCCGTACCCTGCTTGTCGTGGTGCAGTATTTGATTCCAGTGCTCCTGAAATTTCCGTCGCTCTTCGTTGGAAGACACCTGACCAATAAGAAAAAAAAATCCCTACACATCGAACCTGGTCAGGTGGCTGCTGAGGAATATCAAGTGCTGTAAACTAGGCGACTGTCCTAACACACTGGGGATGGTTACCTATATTAACAGAAGACTTCGATATGTGGATGTGCTTCTGGACCGACAGGTCGTAAGTCATAGCTGGAGTCGTGTGAATAAGCTTTTTCCTCTCTTTTATTCCAATTTTATTGCTATTATTTCTTGCCTGCAAACCTGACATTTTTCTAGCAGATTCATATATGCCAAGTCCTTTTAGATTTTGCCAGCTACTCACTTTTTTAAAAATCTTGGCGGAAGATTACCTATCATATATCACGTTTGTCCCTCATCGAGTTTCCGGTGTCTCAGCTGTGTTCGTTCCGTACATTTTTTATTCCCATGTCGAAGTCTTGTCCGTTCCCTGTACGTTCGTCCCGTACGTGTGGTGTTCCTACGTGGAAGGCTTAACCGTACCCTGCTTGTCGTGGAGCAATATTTGATTCCAGTGTTCCTGAGATTTCCGTCGCTCTTCGTTGGCAGACACCTAACAAATAAGAAAAAATCCCTACACATCGAACCTGGTCAGGTGGCTGCTGAGGAATAGAAAGTGTTGTAAACTAGGCGACAGTCCTAACACACTGGCGGTGGCTATATCTATTAACAGAAGACTTCGATATGTGGATGTGCATCTGGACTGACAGGTCGTAAGGCCTAACTGGAGTTGAATGAATGAGCTTTTCCCTCTATTTTATACCAATTTTATTGCTATTATTTCTTGCCTGCAAACTTGACATTTTTCTAGCAGATTCGTATAATGCCAAGTCATTCTAGATTTTGCCAGCTACTCACGATGCAGTAATGGATAGCGACTCGGATTGTGTCGAATCCATTACATTCATTTACGTTCTAATATCCCTGGGAAAGGACACCCTCCTCCCCCAGCTATGGTTAAATAGTAGTTCAGACCGGGTTCTATAGCCTTGGATGGCAAATGGTTCACCGCAGAAAGAAATGGCAACCTACTGTGGGAAATAATCTGCCTCGTCAGTCATGTATCGAAAGATACATGATCGCCTACGCTGGTATCACGCATGGCACCTAACTGACTGACTCACTTTTGTAATCTTGACGACAGATTTCCTATCATATATCAAGGACACGCGTTCTCCACTGCCTTAACCAGGTATTGAACTCACACTCTTTGGGTCCTGTCACTGGATCTAACTATTAGGGCGGTGCAAAAATAATGTCGTTTTCTCACATATGTTACTATGTGATAAAACGACATTATTTTTGCACCAACCTAATAACACCTTTATCCACTGTGCCACGTGTCTTTGAGGCAGTGGTGAACTCGCAGAGGGGAATTAACAAGAGATAACTGACAACTGTCATCCATTAAAATATGGCACGTGGAACTAGAGCAGTCTACCCCAGTGAGCGAAATAAAGGTTTCAGTTCGACATTCCAACAACCTGAAGAAGGTTGGAGTGTACAATGTCCGAAACGTTGTAATAAATATGGCGACAAAGATGAGGACAATAGCCCGAATAATGTAAATAGTGTACAAATTGGAGATATCAAAATCAAGCAAGTAGAATTTAAATATCTAGGAAGAGTTTCAACGGGACGACGGAAAGCATGACACCGGAAACCGGAAGCGAAGGAGAATAACAAAAGTTATCGTCCAAAAGCTAAGCAAAAGAAAAGAAAAAAAAAAGAAGTCTTATCAGTCCTCGGCAAGGACGCGTCAGAACAAAGTGCTAAGGTGAACTAAATTCCTTATTTCCAACAGTTCTATCCTTCATGGCTATGACCCACCCTGCCACGCCAATTGAAGCGAACCACCCTTATTCCGTTCGTATTCCTTTGGTGACAAGCTCCATTCAAGTAGCTTCTTCCCTTGAACCGCTCTTTTTTGGAACCGACTCCCAAGAGGATGCTTCCCTGATCACTACAATCTAAACCTGTTCAAGTCTAGGGTTAACCGTTATCTTCCCTACATATTTACTTAAAATGTTATTCTGTAACCCTCTACCTCGAGTGGTTCCCGGACCTTGTACAGGGTGAACATCATTGTAAACAAAAATAATTTACAACCTTCCCATCCATATGTAATAACAAGGGATTAAATGAATTAAAGCAGTGACTTCCTTTCTTATAAAGTCTCCAAGATAACTTCATCTAAAAATGCGCCGTTTTCTTGTCTTTTCACAGAATCTTTTTTTCAACCCTAATTATTTCATCTTTCGTTGGAAACACTTCGGCTCCGCCAGTATATCAGAAATAGTAATTCTTTTTTATTCGACTTTCGACAATCGTCAATACAAAGAAAGATTATTTTTTTCTACGTTTTCACTCTCTGTAGAATTTTTTTTTTTTATGTTGCCTTTTCTGAGTCTGTCTATTCTATCCTCACGAAAGGAGTCAACAAATGTCAAATTAAAGAATAAAACATACGAGGTATAATCACATGATAATTTGTGATTTGAATCTAGCGTTTGGGTTTCTACTGAAGCCATGTTGATTATTGCGATTAGAACCAATTATTGCTTTTTGAAAAAAAAAAAAGATTATCTTTTAACATTTTTTTTTTTTTGGCTATTTTCGATGTTTTAATTCTTATCTGCTTAAAAAATAAAAATAAGCTTCTTGAAGGAACTCACTACGAAAGTACAGAAATATGTAACCCCAGAGAATTGAAGCGTACAATTAAGAAATTCTGAATATTGCGTTATTGTGACTGAATTGACTTTGCACTCAAATTTCACATCAGACCGTCAAAGAAAGACAAACACAAGGTTGAAATTTGCTTACTTCCGTCCACCGAATGAAAAAGTACATAAACTGATACCTTCATCCAGTATTGCAAGCGTGAGACGGAAAATGTTGGATAGATAGGTAGATAAATGCCCGCCTCAGAGATGATTTAAGTGAAATCTCTTTCATCGCAAGAGAAAGTATTGGATAGACTTTTATGGGAGCTGTGTACTACAGCGTGACCGTGAGTAACTGACGCGTACCACAGACTGACCGCGAGTAAATAAAGAAATATTGTGATAAATAAAAATGGCAAGTAATCGATATTCAAGTCACAAGTTGTTTAATCGATACATCGACTTCATTACAATATCAATCGATATAACATATAGTACTTTACTAAACATAGCTTTGATATGGTGCAAGACCGAAAGTATGGAGTACCTAGTAAGGATTGAACTCACTATTCATTCGTTATTGATCTAGCGAGATAAACTTGCTAACCATTACACCACGACGAAGTGCCCCAGATGATTTTCTAAGCGTAGCTAAGATGTGCCATAAGGCCGAATGTGTAGGGCAACTAGTGATGATCGAACTCACTACTCAATTGTAATTGAACTAGCAAAATAAGCTTGCTAACAATTTTATATATATATATATATATATCGTAGTGTCCAGAACCATTTTCTTTTTAGATGTGGCACATGGCCGAAATTATGGGTCACCTAGTGAGGATAGAACTCACTATTCAGTCGTAATTGATCTAGCGAGACAAGCTTGCACCACGTCGAAGCGCCCAAAATGATTTTGTAAGCGTAGCTTAGATGTGACACAGGGCCGAAATTATGGAGCAGTCAGAAATGAGTTGCTATCCAAGGCTAAAGAGACACATCAACCCCCATGCTTCGGGAGTTAACCCTGAGAAAAAAAATCGTGAGTTGGAGCATCTATGGCAGTTCGTCGCTGATTTCAGCCTCGTTCTGACAGGTCTCATTGCGACGCCGCTGGTGCCAAACTTTAATGACTCTGCTGCTCCTTTGGATCTGTCAGCGACGTGGAGAGTCGGGAGACATGCTCTATGGGCAACATCTTGTCCTGCATAACATCCTGCCCAGGCTTGATCCTACCTTACGCCTAACACTGGGCGGCAATGTTCCAGAGGATCACATCTATGGTTATTGATGACGGGCGGTAGCCTGTAATTTTATCTATCTATCTATCTATCTATCTATCTATCTATCTATCTATCTATCTATCTATAGGGTTAGTTTTTTTTAACTAGAAACTTCCCATGATTTTCCTCGAACGCTCATATCTCCTCGAAGCGTATCTTTAAAAACGGCAATTTAACCTAGCTAACCAGACGCTTTCTCTATAGCTAAATGGTATAGCAAGCCAGGCCAGATGACGGTTTCGTGTAGGATACACTTTCGATTCCTGTCATATTTTCTATGAAATTTCTCGGGCATTCAGGCCAGTAAATGTTGTTAATGCTGTTTATTGTAAACGGAGCATAATTGTATCTATAAAAATAACGTATAAACAAAATATATATTAAAATAATTGTCGAACTTACACCATTTCATAATATATGTTGGCATTTGTTTACGTTAAGATATTTCGTAGAAAATATGTACTTCTTCGACAAGAATCGAACTCTTTAACTCTTATTGGGAACCATCACTTTATGTGCTGCTAACCATTCAGTTACAAAAAAGCGTCTGGTTAGCAAAGTCCGAATTTCTTCGACGATTTTTCTCGATCGATCATGTATTTGTGGCTCTTTCTGACTGAATGGTTAACAGCATATCAGATCAAATCTTGGTTGTCATTAATGGTTCGATTCTTGTCGGAGAAGCTCATATTTTCTCCGAAATTTTTAGGCTGGTAAATGTAATTAATACTGTTAATTAAAAAACAGTGTATTTACTTAAATAAATTATATCTATAAAGATAACATATAAACGGAATATATATATATATATATATATATATATATATATATATATATATATATATATATATATAAGAGATATAAGAGAGTTAAAAATAACGAGGTAAATAATTTGTTCACTTAAATGTAAATAATTTCACTTTTCTCCTTCCGTAGAACAAATTATCCTCACAGAATCTGTCAATATGTCATTCATCACCTGTCAAGTGACACGAAAGTTTATGACCTGCTTTGTTTTATTTCCAAATTACATCTTTTCGGCGCAGAAGCTAAGTTAAGCTTGGTTCAAAATATTTTAATTAAACATTATAATTTCTGATTTTCTTAAAATAAGTTTTGAAAAAATGATAATTGATATACAGTGTAACCCGGATATAAGAGAGTTGTCGGGACCGGAAATGAAGTTTCTTATATCCGGGTTTCTCTCATATCCGTGTTTGGTCTATTTTGTTTAGGTAAGTATGGCTCTAATTTGGGACCAGAGAAAATATCTCTTATATCCGAGTTTCTCTTATATCTGGGTCTCTTATATCCGGGTCACACTGTATATATATATATATATATATATATATATATATATATATATATAGGTAAAACAGGTAAAAATAGCTGTTGATAGGTAGACAGCTAAAACAGGTGTTGATAGATTATATTTATATCAGTGTCCATTTTCAACCGTCGTGTTTATCTGTACCCGCCATAATAGGTCCCTTACCGCTCTATATCTATATAACTACTTCCTCTATTTTAGACCAATTCTTACACCGTTTCCTTTTATTCTTTCTTTTTTCTTTTATTCTTCTTTCTTTCTTTCGCCTTTCAAATTTTCTGTGAAGAAGAGCGAGATTTTATTCATTTTAGTTTTACTATTTGCATTGATAGGTCCAGGGAAAAACTACTTTTTCAAGGACGAAATGATCATCTGCATGAGGTAAATTGTTTGGCTGTCATTAATTGTAATTCACCTATATAGTGGACTTTCCCGTCGTATTCGACGTATGAGGTTCCTAGGTTCCAGACACCAGCACATATGATTTGATTATAGTGGTGAAGGTTTTCTGCGAAACCAACCACTACGTACCACACAAAGTCCCAAACGACCCTCCGCAGGGTTTGAATTCAGAGTTGTCCTTCTCTCAGACCAGTTGCCACACAAACCTATCGAACCCAGTCTGTCTTGCTATTTACCCATAGCTAGAGGGAGAAGAAGAGGATAAATATTTATCCCAAGGATATTAGCACGTAAGTGAATGTCATGTATTCGATTGGAATCCGAACTCGGCTCCCCAATTCCTCAATCCGAGCCGCTATCCACTACTCCTATATATATATATATATATATATATATATATATATATATATATATATATATATATATATATATATATATATATATATATATATATATATATATATATATATATTGTTAATGCTTAATTTCTTGTTATTGAACACTAATTAGAAAAACTGTTTGACTTCCAATGAACTACATCCGACAGCAAGGCCTTTGGTCAGAAGGTTTTGAGGAACGGGGAAACAGCTCTTAATTGCTGGTGTTCCCAGGTCCTCCCTGACCAGGGGTGGTAGCACCTGTCAGGGTCCCAGCTATAGGTAAATAGTTAACTATCCTGAAGGGGTAAAAACACTATGAAAGAATAAAAGAAGGGTTTAATACTAGCAATACATTTTTTGAATAAAAAAAATATTATCAGCAATAAAAATCTTGTCGACATTGAGGTTGATATGCCGTAAAACAAACCAAACGAAACCAAACTTCCAGAATTACCATAGCTGAACTTTTTGTGAGAGGGATCGAAACCGAGTCATTGTTATTGCCCTCACTCACTCACTCACTCACTCACTCACTCACTCACTCACTCACTGTTTGTCTATCTTCCACTCTCTCTCCCCCCTCTCTCTTACTCTCCCCCCCTCTCTCTCTCTCTCTATATATATATATATATATATATATATATATATATATATATATATATATATATATATATATATATATATATATATAAAAATAACTTGAAATGCTACTTTAGTCGATACACGTATGTGAGTAGACGCTCGGTTTATTTATTAAATAGTATATTTATTTTCACCTATCGGCCTAAGTGTTCGAGAAACCTTATTAAAAATATTTTAGATCAGTTGGTTAGAGCGTATCGGATTTAATGATAACTCCCTTTGCTCAGAGGGACGCAACGAGTATCGACTATAAATAAGGATTAATGTGATAAAAATCTATCGGATTAATAAAAGAAGTTCATTACT
Source organism: Acanthosepion lycidas (assembly GCA_963932145.1). Taxonomy (NCBI): domain Eukaryota; kingdom Metazoa; phylum Mollusca; class Cephalopoda; order Sepiida; family Sepiidae; genus Acanthosepion; species Acanthosepion lycidas. The sequence continues at coordinate 28,155,787 of OZ010611.1, forward strand.
TTCTCTAAAATAATATACATACATATATATATATATATATATATATATATATATATATATATATGTATGTATGTATGTATGTATGTATGTATGTATGTGTGTGTGTGTGTGAATAAATTATTCGAGAAGGGATGCAACGCCTTTGAGGAGAAATATCCAAGGTATGCTCAGATCAGGGCAAATAATATGCTATCTTGGAAATGTAGTGTATGTGAGGGCATCTTATGTAAACTATCGGAGAGGTTATCGCAACAACCAGTATCAAGCCTATTATGCTAACCCGCCTCATTGTCCTGCCGACAATACCGGAATTGTTAGCAAATCATCATCTGGATTGAGAAGACACATGGCGATACACAGAAGACGTATAGAACATGCAAATCTAATCAGCCCAATCAAGGATACAGTTTTTCTCTCAATTATGTCTGATACCTATAAAATACCGATCTCAAGAGCCATTTTCGTGGCTATAGACGCTGAAACGAGACGGAAGACATCACAAGAAATGCGAGGGGCTGTGGAGTCGGGTCTCTTCTGAATAAAATGTGGCAATCACCATGAATAAATAAAGGCTAGACTACTTAGATTTTAAGACTTGCTATTATTTTTTATCTCATATTTTCATCCTATTTTTGCTGCATTGCTCAGTAAGGCAGGTCGATTTGAAAACTCTGGTATGGCATTCAATTTGAAAGTTGGGGTTTCACATGATAAATAAAGACACAAAATATTTTTTCCAAATCGTTACCGTTTCTTTGAGGAGACGTGTTTAAAAATTAAATTCAAGTTTGAAGCTTTGGAATTTCATTCCGGTGATCAGTAAAAGCCATACAGCACAATCTTATAAAATTTATAGTTACTGATGATTTACAAACTGTATATGGACAACATGCAAGACACACACAACAGTACTAAACCATTGCGCCATCAAATAAAGCCTTTTATTACTTCCATGTTCAACTTCCAACTAAATTTATTGCGTTCACTTTCGCACAAGTGATATAGGCCAAAAAATACATTCCTCACTTCTACGCCACATCTATGGGCTAAATATCGGGTAGATTGGGCTCTCTAGTTTTTGGCGGGAAAAATCGAAGAGAAGGATTAATATGGGAGGTGTATGAAGAGATCAATTCATGCCTTTTCCAAGAGCTATAGTGCGAAAGTGTATGCAACAGACTAGGATAATTACCTCAGAGTACATCGCAATAAAACATAAGTGCTTCTATTTGGTTGGGATAGAAATGTTGTCGCATATTGATGTTGACTGACGTATTTTTTTCTTTTGCTCTTGTAAGTGTTAAAAGGTTAATAATACTGTCAAAATCCGGAAGTTATTCCCACCTTCAGCGATTTATTTATTTATTTATTTTGCGTTCTCTGTAGACAGCAAGGAGATAACTTCCGGTTGTCTTGTAATCAGTTTCATAATGACTCCCAAAGACAGAGGTACAAATCTTGTCGGAAGGGTTTATTTTTTATTTTTTATTTTCAGTTCACTCTGCTTAACGGTCGTGAGGTTAATGGAACTGTGGCGTTAGAGTTGCGATAAAAATGCAACAAAAATAAATCGAGACTATTGTGTCGCCTTCCACAAAAATGAGAAGACAGAAAGACAAATAAAAAATGAATAATATCTGATATTATTAGGTTGGTGCAAAAATAATGTCGTTTTCTCACATATGAGAAAATGACATTATTTTTGCACCAACCTAATACTACTACTACTATTCCTATTAGTAGTCGTAGTATTATTAGGATAACAAAGATAATAGAAAATAATAATTGGTCAATAATACATAATCCTAACAGTGAGCCTCCAAGAAATAAGGACTATTGTTACTAGCACTACTACTAGGACTACTACTAGGACTACTACTAGGACTACTACTAGAACTACTACTAGCACTACTACTAGCACTACAAGATAAAAAAATTCATAATCATGACAACACTTCTGGTTAAGCATATCTTGTCTTGTTCTTTTTAAGCAAACACGAAGAACAATCTACACCCACTGATTAAATAAAGGGTTCAGTACAAAATTCCCTGAACATTATCCGGATCGACAATGACCTGAAGAAAGCCGGAGAGTGCAGCAACCGAAATGGTTTCTTTTTTTCATTGATTGAATCGTTTTCTACGGCTTATCAATCCTTTGCAAGTTATTTAAAGAAAATATTTTTAGCATGTAAGAATTTTGGTGGGGAAATAATTATGATTTAGTGATACAACTCTAACTAATTAACCTATAGATGGGGGAGAAGAGATATGTTTATTCCTTTCCAAAGGATATTTGCATATAAGCGAACCCTACTGGAAATGGAACTCAGTTTTCCGATTCTCAATTCTGAACCGTTATCCATTACACTATCGATTCAAGCTTACAGCATCTGGTATTTCCAATTGGTTACCCATCTAAGTACTGACCAGGTTAGACGTTGCTTAACTTCGCTGATCGAATGGAAATCGGTGTTTCAACGTGATGTGACCATAAACCCCTTATACTAACCGCACATCCAAGCTTACAGGCATTACCTGATATTCCCAAGCGGTTACTTACTTACCTTAATGTTGCTAACTTTGGTGATCAACGTATGTCGCCGAAACGATATGATGCTATCAACAATGATGAGAACATTAGTATTCTAAGTGATGTAAATAATGATAACTCATCATCTTATAGATTTAGATAGAAATTTAGTTTTCGGCTTTGAACTCTATAACTTTTGATTTTCGTAGTCATATAGTTATCAAGTGTGATACTATTTGTCGTCGCTGCGGTAAAACGTAAGAAAGTTTTGTTAAAACATAAGAAAGTGTTATGTACCGAGAGGCATTGAATCGAGAAGGGTTAATACCAAAAACTCGTGTGAAGAATTGAGGATTTAATTCACACATAAACGACTTGAATTGTATCTCGAGCAGTTTGAACAATGGAAAAGTGACCCAGACTTAAGGAGCAACGTTCACTGACACAGCTGCAAATGCAGGATGGAAAGCGAAAAAGTAGATTTTGTAAACAACTGAATTTGAAGTGAGTTTTCCTAGAGGGAAAATAGTCGAGCTAGCAGGCGCAGATATGACATCAAGGAGGATAGAGGAAACACCAACGCTCAATGAAAAGGTTGGTGAGAGAGGATAATAAAAGAGAGGGTAGAGAGGGGGAATTCCCCATAGTTAAGACGTAAACCAGAGGGGATTCACCGAAATGCCCCTACCTCGCCATACCCCCATGACAGTTTGGGCGAATGCCCATAAATACGAATGCGCAAAGCGAATTCAATAGAAGAGAGAAAAGAGGCAGAAGAGAAGGAGACAAGACCAGAGACAGGAGAGAGAGAGGCCTACGTGATTATCTGCCTCTGACTTTACAAAGTCAACAGCGATAATATCACTTCCGATTTAGACGCGTTTTCGGCTGATAATTATTGTACGAAATACTGAGATAAACAGCATTTACTTTTTGTTCAATTTATTCGAGTATTGTTTTTTTTTTTTCCTGTGAGTTTTCGCCTTGCTTGGACCAGCCTAACACGAAGATACCTGTGACAATTCGATCTTGGCTGTCTTCTGATCAAACTTACAACGTGGGATGGTGCAGATCTGAGATCGAAGCGATTTACATCGATCAGACTCGGTGTTGGAAGTCTTGGACGGTCAGGGAGGGTGTTGCACGATTACAAAGTTACTATATTTTCTTAGTCCCGGTTTGATTTAGATGTTGCAGAAAATAATAGGAAGAAGATAGAGTTATTTCAGTCAAGAAATATTAAATTGGTACGACAAAGAAACCGAGCCCAATTCTATTGACATATTCTACAGAAATCAAATGCGCTGCCACTACAAAAAGAACGGAATAATAAAAGAAATAATGTATGGACTAAAATCACAAAATCTGGGGTTACCATGCATTTCTTAAAAACACACCTTAAAGTGAGATATTTTCGAATATTTCTTAAGTAAAAGATAAAATTTCAGCGGCTGCAGTGTATAGGCTTTTATTTTTCAGTCTTTCTCTTTCTAGCAAAATCTTAGATTCGATGGCTACATTTTGTTAAATCATGAATATTTTGGATGAGAAACATATTTTTTTTTCTTTTTACCATTAACCCCTCAGTAAACATTCTGAGATTGCCAAAAGGGCTTCACATTTGATTCAGGTCAAGGGAATCATGATAAAAGAACAATGTCATTCGTTTTTACAAAGTCATGTTATACCATCTTATATAAGCATAACTGGAAACAAATCACCTTTCAAGAAGACAGCGATAGAAAGCATTTTTTCTAAATTATGTCAAAGTAACCTCAAGTCAAAAAAAAAATAAAAAAATAAATAAATAAAATAAAATTAAAAATTATAACTTGGTCGTCTCAATCTCCTAACAACTCTCCAATTGAATTAGCATGAAATGAATTGGATAGGAGAGTTCGAAGAGAATATCCAAAGTGTGAGAGTGAATTTTTTCAGTGCTTGAAGAATTCTTGGAAAGGTCTGCCATTACTTTTTCAAAAACAGTTGAAAATAATACCAAGAATTTGTAATTAAGGTAGGTGGTAGTTTGACTGACGAAAACTAAACTTCTTATATAATTTTTTTTCTTTTATTTACATTGTTCGGAATGTTACCCTCATCTTCGTTGTCATATTCAGGACGTTTCGGCCGTTGTACACTTTGTCAGATGATTAGAATTTTAAAATGAACTCTTTATTACGTCACAAGGGTAGATTGTCCTTGTTACACGTGGCGTGCCTCTTCGGAATTTATCAGTATCAGTTTTCTCTCTCTTCCAAGTTTTTGTTCACCTCTGCTGTAGCCAGGTATTGAACTCACAACTCTTCATTTTCTAAAAGAGCTCGTATTACAATTTTGTTATCTTTTCTCTAGCACTTTATATTACTGTTTCCCATATTTGTATTCATTCCTATGACTGGCCGGCTTAGGAGATTTTTGTGACGTAGTATATACGCTGATGCCATAAGTTTTCGTATGAAGATAGCAACGAAAAAAAACAAAACAGTCCGAACAATGTAAAAATTGTAAATAATTACAATCCCTCATCTCTGAAATATAGATAGGAATTTTTTATATTTAAGTACTTTTTTTTCAAAATAAAAGCAAATACACTGTATTTACTGAAATTTTATCTTTTACTTTTTGCCACTGTTGTCATTCTTTCCTTGATGAGGGCTTTCTTCTTAACCTTTTGCTTGAAGTAATGTGGAAATTTAACTTCTTGATAATGTATCTTTTTTTCTGTTAGGTTGGTGCAAAAATAATGTCGTTTTCTCACATATGTCACAACATTATTTTTGCACCAACCTAATATTTGAGTTACATGTGCTATCCATTTTAGTTGTTACTGCTGTTGAATGTCTTCATTCACGTGATACTGTTTCTGTTAGATTTATATAGTTATATAGTTTATAGGTTGTTTATGTCAATGATCTAATCGTATAAAATATATTCTGCTTGTATGTAAGTTTCCCTTTCTAATAAATTATCTCTTGGTATTTCTGTTCTATTTTCTCAAAAACTGACATACTATTGCATGATTTCTTCAAAATGCACTTCTCACCCTGACAAGTCCCAAACCTAACCGAGACTGACCAATAATCTCAGAAGGACAGCATCAAAATCCTTAGGTCTTCAGGTGGTACAGCATGTCTTTGCAAAACATGTGTTTGGTAATCGCAAAACGTCTACTGGGGCGGGGTTTAATTATGAAAGCAAAATATAATGTTTCACATACAAAATTTTGATAATTTAGCAAAATGTATTGTGGACAGATAAATCCAAATTTGAACTTTTTGGTTGTTAAAGGTGCCCAGAGAAAGACTGAAAAATAAAAGCAAATACACTGTAGTTACTGAAATTTTATCTTTTACTTTAAAAAATACAAAAAAATCTCATGTAGTGTGGCTCCCAACGTTTTTCCTGCAGTGTAGATATATTACACGTGTTAATAGAAATACGCATATAAAATTTATTATTTATTGTAAAATATACAAAAGCAGTAATCAACCATCAAAATAATATTTCTCACCCCCAACAGATGAATATTGTTTATATATATATGAATGTTAGCTATGGCGGAACCAAGGAATGTAGTTCATCCGAGCACTTTCCATGGAAGTAAGGAGCAGTGAGAGGCTCGCCACATTCCACCTGTGATAGAGAGATTGCAAAGTCGAAAATAATATCAATTACACTTTCACAAAGGTTTATATGCCATTCGTCAGAACAAAGTGTCATTAAGCAACACATTTGGAAGAACGATAAAAATTGTAATAAATTTAACCAGCACCTCGCTAACAATATTAAAATCATACTTATTATAAACCCAGGTTGTGTGTGTGTGTGTCTGTTCGTTTATATATTGGATCGGATTTCCTACATTTTTCAACGGATTTCAACAAAACTTCACAGGGCTACGTAAAATTACCTTGCAGTGGTTCTAACAGCGCCAAAAAATTGGAAAAACAATTTTTTTGCATGATATCAATTTGAAAACACCATTAAGAGGCATCGCTGTCGTGAGAATGAAAGGGGGACAACTCATATCGAGTTATACTTATTATAAAACCCTGGTTGTTTGTTCGTTTGTGTGTGTGCTTGTTCGTTTATATATGGGATCGGATTTCCTATATTTTTCAATCGATTTCAAGAAAAATTCACTTTTTTTTGGCAGGTAGTGTTTCTTATTGTCTTGCACACTTTTTTCTTTATTTTTACATTCAGAATGCTTTAAAAATTCCATTTACAAGATAATTGTTTATAATAAAATTCTATTCAATCGGTAGACTCATAACGATCGAAAACAATGTTTTTGTTTGAGTTTGGGTTTGACCAATTCGTAAAAAAAAAAAAAAAACTAATTAAGACATGCGTGTCCGTCAAACTTAAACAATAATCTTTGTAAATTTTATTTTTCAGTCTTTATGATGATCGATACTTGATCTATCTCTTACTGTTACATCCCCGGGCAACGCCGGGCTCTACTGCTAGTACTTTATAAATCCAATAGCAAAAAAAGAAGTACACATTTTTAAAGATATTTAGAACCAGCAAAAGCAACGACGTATTAATCCCATATTGTTCAATGCATATAAGAAATAAACACGTGATGGATACATGTTACCAGTGCACGTTGCTTATAATATAGTCTACATCTTGATGTATAATGATACTTAATGAGCGACTTAAAACAATTCTGTTTTTTTTTTTTTTTTTTTTTCTTAACTTTACATTTTTCTCATAGCGTCCTGAAGATGACTCTTGGGAGCTGAAAGCTTGAACACAACCTTTATATTGGATACTTTTTGCATCTGCAGCGACCAGGACAGCGGTAGGTTATTCACCATTTAGAAAAGACGGCAGATAAGTTGAATAGACATAGAACATGTATTTTTAATGAAAAGAACATATGAAAAAGACACAAGAGCCACACAAGATGATTACTGAAGAAAGTTGTTTTATGAGTACTATGTGTAAGAAGAAATTAATTGATTGATTCGTTTTTCGTATTAACTCTTTGCAAGTTATTCAGTCATACGATATTTTTTAGATTGTAATAATTTTTATTTTGAGATAATAATGACTTAGTGATACAAGTCTTACTAATTAACCCGTAATTGTGGGGAGAAGAGGTGGTTTCATACCTTTTGCAAAGGTATTTGCTCCTAAGTGAAGATAATGAACCCAACTGGAATTAGAACACGGCTCACCGATTAACAATTCTTAGCCGTTACCTGTTACATCCAAGCTCACAGCATAGGATATTCCCAAGCGTTCATCCATCTAGATGCTGATCAAGCTCAACGCTGCTTAACTTCGGTGACTGTACGACAGTCAGTATTTGAACGTGATGTGGCCGTAAACGAGTAAGAGGTAAGAAGGGCAGTTTATGAAAATATGTGGGAAAGATAACAGTTATGCCTATACTCGAGTAGTTTAAGAGCCACTCAAGGTAGAAGGTTAGAAGTTTACTAAATAAAGTTGTTGTATGGAACGTAAGCGGAGGAGGTAAGAAATGCAGTTTATGGGGATATGTGGGAAAGATAAATGTTAACCAGAAACTGGAAGAGGTTGAGATTGTAGTGGTCAGGAAAGTATCTTCTCGGGAGTCGGTTCCACAAAGTAGCGGTTCGTTGGGAGAAGCTATTCAGATAGAACGTAATAAAAGTAAATAGGAATTTTTACGTGGCATGTCGGGTCTTAGCTGTGAAGGTCCCAGTTGGAGTTTTTTTTTCCATGGAATTAGAGATAGAGTAACGAGAGACTTGCGACGTTTCGACTGTGGGAGAGGGATTCGAGGGAAACAATTCATCACTTACAAGGCCGCGAAGGTAGTTTTGAACTCTGCTACGACTAGAAAGAGAAGGCTGGCCAGTTTCAGTCCTGATATAGTAGGAGTACTCTATTTTTCGAATGATCCAGCTATTGTAAAAATAGAGTAGAGTAGAAGGTGTCCAGTATATACTACAGCGGTGGAAGAAACCGACCATTTTTCCAGCATCTTTAAAGATGTATAGTATATATGAGTTCCATTTGAAGTCCGGCGTGAAATTACGTCCCACTAGGCGTTCAAGTTAAGAGGTCTTCTTGACTGACTAACCCCGTTTATTGATAGGCGAAAATTCAAGTTATATATATATATATATATATATATATATATATATATATATATATATATATAATGTAGCAGGTGCAACACTAAAAGTTGTCCAAATCTTGTAACAGCATGGCGTAATTATCCATCCCACAAAATAGATCTTCATTTCAATTATGAGCTAAATACATTCTTTTTGTCAAAGTAGAGTCCAGTAGCGTGATAAAAACAGGATTTCTGATCATTTAACTCTCATTTTGATCTTTGAGGTCAGATACAGGAAAACAAAGGAAGTCGTTTTTGATTGGCTAAAACTAGCGTGGGAATGTTAGATGCATAAAGGAATTTTAGGCAGTTATATCTTACCCATCATACAATGTAGACGTGGTACTTTAGCCTCTGGGAACTTACTGCCCAGTGGTGGTGAGAGTGCGACCCCATTGGTTAGTTAGAAATGTACACGTCGAATAAAATAATAGTTAAGTTAAAATTCCTTTGTTCAAGTTTTCTTTTATCTCCGAACTAAAAACCAACTAGCGATCACCCGCCCGGGAGAAGAAGTGAGAAAGAAAGCGGAGTCAATATGAGTGAATTGACACCGTCGCCCCAAGACCAAATCAAACAAATGTCAGGCATGGAAATTATTTTGTTTTTGGTAAAATTCAGGTAGCATCCAAGATGAGAAAATATAGTGCGAATCGAAAAATGTTTTTTTTTTTTTTTTTTTTTTTTAAATGTGTTAATAATTTCCATGCTGGAAGATGACTCAATGTACAGTTGAAAGTACTTGCGTATTAAAGAAAGACCTTATATAGCTTATAATTTTTAAAAACAAGGCTCATAACATTCATCGAGTGATTTGTAGCTTAATGCACCTTTAAAATTTTGTTAGCGAATGGATTTCGCCATTTTATATCGTTAACTTTACTAATCTACTTTTTGTATGAATGATTCATTGTAACATAAATTGAACTGCACCACGCACAGACACATAAACACACACACACACACACACACACACACACACACACACATATATATATATATATATATATATATATATATATTAGTAGTAGTAGTGTACTGCGGCTCGGATTGAGGAATCGGGGAGCTGAGTTCTAATTCCAGTAGAATTCATTACTTATGTGCTAATATCCTTGGGAATGGTATTTATCCTATTCTTCTCCCACCAACTATGGGTAAATAGCAGGACAGACTGGGTTCTTTTGTCTTCGATGGCAAATGGTCTAGGAGAAGGACAACTCGGAATACCAAACCTGCGGAGGGAAAAAAGTTAACATCTTTGGAACTGAATTTTTTATGTTGGTACGAATACACATGCACACGAACGACGAGTACTGGGGATATATTTTTTTTTTTTTTTATATATCTAGCTAAATTCATTTGGAGTCTTTGTCTTTTCTTTCCATCATTTATAAAATTGACACCATGGCCCTTACAACATTTCACAATTCCCAGCAGATCTTCTATTATCACAATGTGAAATATCAACTTAAAAAAGGGATGGAAAGAAAAAGAAAAAGACTCTAAATAATTTCGGCTAAATATATATATAAAAAAGAATTCTCAAACTCCCTGCACCCCTGCTTCGGGTGCATGCATATTCCTGTCAACACATTAGTCGGCTTAAGTTCTGAAGGACGAAACGCGTCACCAGTAAACTTTTTCTACTTTGTCATATATTTACCCCAATATTGTCCTTGATATATATATATATATATATATATATATATATCAAGGACAATATTGGGGTAAATATATGAC
>OZ010611.1:28168683-28291183 GCA_963932145.1 Acanthosepion lycidas
TACAAACATATGCGTGTGCACGTATATACGAAGAATACACCGACATGTGTGAGCACCTGTATATAGATTTATAAATATTTAAAAAATGCGATATGTATTAATATCTATTTATGCAGAGATACCCTTGTACACGTACATATGCACACAGAAGAACACAGAGGCACAGACAAACACATAAGCGTAAGCTCAGGTATAAATACACAGTCTCTCTTGAAAACTGGAAATATGCGTCTGTAGGCAAATATTCATTTTACACACACGCATTGAAATATTTTATATACTATTATTTAAGAAAACGTTATATTTATACCTATGTAAATATGGATGTTTTTATATCTATATGTGTATGTATAGAAATGAACAATAAACAGTGTAATAATGTGTGTGTGTCTGTAGATGCGTTCCAGAAACATACAAACAAATGCGAATTCTTTTTCTTTAATGACATGACACTCCACAACTTCCTATTCTGTGTTTTTCTTTTTTTACTATCCTTCCCACACCCTGTTTTGCCATCCATTTTTTTTCTACGTGCCGCATCCCTTCAGGAGTTTGGCTATCATAGTCCTCCACAGCTTCCTGTCCTTTGTAGCTCATAGCCGTAATTATCTTTTTTGGATCTCACCTGATCCCTTTCTATCGATTTCTATTTTTCCTCAAATTAAGTCATTTGCAGGGGTGTACAGTAATATGAATCTATTTTCAGGTGTATGATGAGGTTTGTTTGGCCTTGAAAAAAATTGTGTCATCCTTGACTGCATTAGATTTTTATCACGCCAAGAGACTATTGTTTCGACTGTCGATTAGTTGTCCTACGGCCATTGTCTGCAATGGAAGTTACCCCAAGGAAGCGTACGACAATTGTAACGCTGCACGAACACATTGGCAAGCCCTACTAGTGAGAAAATCAAAGTACTATCGACTGGGCCTGAAACTCTCCTGATTTAAATCCAATCGAGAATCTGTGGTCACTCTACAAGGAACGACATCGTGGAATGGACATATGAAGTAATCACATGTGCACTGGGTCATGTTTCATTGGAAAAATACGAAAAAAGTAAATAATAACGGAATTATTCGCTTTGCTTCAATTAATTTGCATAAGGGTGTAAGAGTGCAGTCTTTGTTGGTAACGAAATTTTCCTGTTTCTTAATACTTTGCTTAGCTTTTTTACCAGTGTATATTCTGCTTTAAGTATTGCACTTTCCTTCTTCTGTTAAAACACTTCCCAGATATTTGAATTTTGTACATGTTTAATTTTGTTATCTCCAATTTGTAATTTTCATGTTCGGATGTTCCTTTTGCTAATAACCATGCATTCTGACTTCTTATTGAGGTTTAGTCCTTCTCGCTGTTCTTCTCTGCATTCAGTAGGAGTTCTTGTAGTTTCCTTTCTCTGTCTGCTATCAAGACTGTCTTCTGCATATTTTATTTTGTTAAGATTGTTGCCAAGAATGAATCCTGGTAAGACCTGTAAATCTCTCATAATCGTCTCACTGAATAGGTTAAATATGTCTGATGAGAGACGCATCCTTGCCTTACACTCATTTTTATATTTGTAACAATTTAGAAAGCCTCTCACGTAAGAGACGATGTCGATAGACTCTATCCGAAATGGAGACAGATTCATTTCAGTTCAGTACCCTTTTTTTTCTGTGTCTGCTATCAACACTGCGTCATCTGCATGTCAAGTGTTGTTAAGATCGCGTCCGCTAATAATGAATCCTGGTATGACTTGTAAATCTCTCATAATCGTCTCACTGAATAGGTTGAATATGTCCGGTGAGAGACGCATTCTTGCTTTACACTTCTTTCTATATTTGTAACAATTTATAAAGCCTCAGTACCATTTTCTTTGTTTATTAATACTTTGCTTAGCTTTTGGAAGCATCTATTCTAATATGCCAATGGAATCCGGTGTCTTTTCTTCTGTTCTCTGTTAAAACTATTCATAAACATTTAATTTTTTGTGCTTGCTTGATTTTGGTATTTCCAATTCGTAGTTCTCATCTCCGGTTGTTCCTTTTGCAGACAGCAATAAATTCTATCTTCTGGCAATTGATGGTTAGTCTTTTCTTCTCGCTTTTCTTTACTACCTTCTATAAGAGTTCTTGTATTGTCCTTTCCGTCTCTGCTATCAGCACTGTGTCATCTGCATATCTTATATTATTACGCTTGAGACCTCCAATAATGAATCGTGGTACAACTTCTAATTCTCTCAAAATCGGCTCATTGTAAATATTGAATAAGTCCGGTGAGAAGACACATCCTTGTCTTACATCTCTTTCTATTTTTGTGTATTTACTGAATTCATTTTCTATCCGTACACAGGCGGTTTTGATCCCAGTTAACTTAATGTTTATTTGTTTGTTTGAGTTTTATGGCATATCAACCACTGTGGGTTATTTAATGCTAAATCCAGTTTATATGAATTTTAAATGCCTATTTTGTATGGAATAAAAAACGTATAGCTGGCAACATTACCCTTTACAAAAAGCTTATAGCTGGCAGCATTATTGTTTCAAAAACGCATAGCTGGCAACATTATTTTTCCGAAAACATTATCTGAGGCCTTCCTGTTGGATGTAGTTTATCGCCGTACCCAGGACGCGGATGTAGTTTACCGTCATACCCAGGACGTGTGTAAGACTTGGAAAAACTAGGAGATCACTATTTGCCCATAGCTGGAACCCTAACAGGTGCTACCACCCCGGGTCAAGGTGGACCTGGGAACACCAGCAATTAAGATGTGGTTCCACGCTCCTCAAAACCTCCTGATCAGAGGCCTTGCTGTTGGATGCAGTTTAACGTCATGCCCAGGACGCAACTTAATGTTTATTTTAATACCCTACCCAAATACCGGGTGTAATAACAAAATAGTTCAAGTCTTGTAACATCAAAATTGTCCTTTTGTTATATAAAGCTATGAACCATTGTATCTTAGAAATGATTAAATATATCTTACTGGAATTCAGCGAGGTTTTTATAACACTATTGGACTCTACTTTCAGCAATAAGAGTGTGCAATTACTCTCTAAGTTTAATAAACGAATCGTGATGAAATCGACCATAAACAAAAAGGACACGTGCATCAGTAATTAATCATAGCTAAGGATCGGAAGCTTATGAAATGCTGAAATAAATTTCAAATATATATATATATATATATGGAGAAAAATATTTGGAAAAAACAAACAAAAATCCTTAAATGCAATTATGTTGTTTTAATATGAATGAAATGTCAACGTCTGACGTTTCGGTTTAATAAACCTTCTTCAGGACAATATTCATTAAAATACAATTAACATAATCAGTTCAACATGACAAAGACGATGGACATAAAAACAAGACTTATCCAAAACAGATAACTGAAAATCGTCTTTGTCATGTTGAACTGATTATGTTAATTGTATTTTAATGAATATTGTCCTGAAGAAGGTTTATTAAACCGAAACGTCAGACGTTGACATTTCATTCATATTAAAACAACATAATTGCATTTAAGGATTTTTGTTTGTTTTTTCCAAATATTTTTCTCCATTCTGTCGGATTTATATCCATTTATATTTGCTTATATATATATATATATATATATATATATATATATATATATATATATATATATATATATATATGTAAGCAAATCTATGGATATAGATCCGACAGCATGAAGAAAAATATACGGAAAAAACAAACAAAAATCCTTATATGCAATTATGCTGTTTTAATGTTAATATAATGTCAACGTCGGACGTTTCGGTCTAATAAACCATCTTCAAGACATATTCATAAAATATAATTAACATTATCAATTCAACATGACAAAGACGAAGGACATAAGAACAAGACTTATCCAAACAGATAACTGAAAGTTTTATAAGATCAGCACGGTGAATACTAGACCTGGCTTCTTTAGTATTTCCCCTTTTCTAGCGAGATTAATGCTCGACAAGCGTACATATAAATTTTAGATCAAAATACAATTCTTTTCATTTTTCATTCAAAATACTCAAATTTTAGGAATACGTTTTCACAGCGTCGCCCACGTGACGACAACGTGACCATGTTTAAACGGAACGCTGATCATTTATCTGTTTGGATAAGTCTTGTCCATCGTCTTTGTCATGTTGAATTGATAATGTTAATTATATTTTATGAATATGACCTGAAGATGGTTTATTAGACCGAAACGTCCGACGTTGACATTATATTAACATTAAAACAGCATAATTGCATATAAGGATTTTTGTTTGTTTTTTCCGTATATTTTTCTTCATATATATATATATATATATATATATATATATATATATATATATATATATATATATATATATTATTCCAGTATAATTTTCCAACTTATTCAAGATGATCTTCGCCCTTTCTAACTTTCTGTCCTGGAGTAACAAGGTGCCTCACACTTTTCATGTACGATTTCATTTTTAAGTCTTTTCTCACTGCTCTTTTTACTGTCATAGCTGAAACTCCTCTCGCGCGTGCTAAAAGTCTTATCAGTTGAGTTGAATCTACTAGTTAATCTATCTCTAAGTTGAAATGATGATCCCTCTTTCTGTTGTGATATGCTGATCCAGTTTTTATATCTACTGTTCCCTCTTTTTTGAAACTTAATCATCGTTCTCTTGATAGTTCTTGAATAGACTTTGAAGATGGAAGCAATGTTGGTACCATTACTGAAAGCCTGAATGATGTTTTTCCTCTCACCATTTCTCATTTTTTAAGATAGTGATTCTGACACAAAAACGTTTAACCTGTTCTCTTTCTAGCTGAATAAATCAGTTTTTTTTTCATTGATTTTTACGACAAATTGTATCAAGCTGGCTAAACGTCTTATCTGAAAACCTGAAAGAAATAAACATGAAAATGGCTGTATACAGGTGAAATTTTAGATATTTCTGAATGGGTTTGGCGTCATACATGACATTCATATGAAAGAGGTTGACTTGAGTTTTCAGGTTAATGTCTTGATTTTGTAGCAATAGGCGGCGTTGGGCGAAACTACCTCTAGCACTTATTCTATGTCCAGTTTCCTTTTCTACTGTACTAAGGTTAGAATAACTGATCCATAGGTATTTGAAGTGTTTACTATTTACTAATTTTGACATCCTGAATTGTTATGAAGGATTCAGATGTCATCATTGTTTTCATTCAAATTCTGGATCATATTTTCTGTTTTGGAACGTTTTATAAAGATTTCCATTTCTTGGAAAACTCGGTAGAGGATATTGATTTTCTGCTCAAGATCATTTTCATGCCATCTCTGAATACCTATATCATCAGCAGAGATCATCAGCTGTATATTGACCTAGGGAGGGAAAGCATGTTCTTTGTCTCCTGTTGGTAGATGTTAGGTTGGTGCAAAAATAATGACGTAATAATGTCGTTTTTCGACGTATTTTTTAACGTCAAAAAACGACATTATTGCGTCATTATTTTTGCACCAACCTAATACTTTAGGATGTGATATGTAATGCTTAAATCATCAGTGCCTATCTCTTCGCGTCTGTGCTTGTATATGCTCAGGACATAGTCTGGGAAAAGATTAAATAGACTGATCTCTCATTTTTCCTTTGTACCCTAATTGAGGTTTGAAATGTTTCCGTATTGGGGGACCTTATTAGATTTTATAGATTGATAAAGTGCCTCTATTATTAGGTTGGTGCAAAAACAATGTCGGTTTTTGACGTATTTTTTTAACGTCAAAAACCGACATTATTTTTGCACCAACCTAATAGATACATTTCAGTGGAACTTGAGAGGCGGCTACTAATGGGTGGGGGGGATGTCTCTCGATGTGATCATAAGCAGTTGTGATGCCGACGTAGCAGTTGTGATGCCGACGTAGCAGTTATTCAATAGGGCCGAAGGTTGATTTGTTATTTCTTTTTAGAAAATCACTTTGATGGGATAAGTACGGATGCCAAAAGCTGGATTCATAACTTTTACCAATTTTTGAGAATTTATGTACAAAAATACCTAATTTCCACAGGTTTTTGCTTAAAGACTGACTGCAAATTTTAACTATTTCAAGAATAAATCCGAACAATGTTGGTATCTTCTATAATAGATACATCGAATGAAAAATATATTCAAACCAGAATTATAATTAAGAATCAAGGCAAGTAAAATATGCAATTTTTTATTGGATTCGTTAAGTAAAAACTGCGCAAAAAATATAAAAAATTAAAAAAAGCTATTCAATGAATAAGATTTGTTAGATCATAACGAATAAAAAATTGGATAAAAGTTCATATAACACCATAATACTACTGGGTACAAATTATAAGATAAAATATTTTATATTTGCATTGTTTATTGAAAATCACACTAAACTACTGCACTGTGTAACATATTACATCATAATATGTATACATTGTTTAGTATAATTTCCCTTTGAAGTAAATAAATGTTTTATTTGATGGCATTATGATTTAGTAATAACGTGTGTGTCTTGCATATTGTTCATATACAATTTGTAAAGCTTCAGTAAATTATAAATTCCATTAGACTGTGCAATAAGGCATTCACTGATCACCGGAATGAAATTTCGAACGTAAACTTAGTCTTTAATCTCATTTACTCAAAAGACGATAACCAGTTGGGAAAAGATATTTTGCGTCATTATTTATCCTGTCAAACACCAACTTTCAAATTGTGTGCAATACCAAGGATCCAAAATCGACCTGCCCTATTGAACAATTTTTTATTAGAGAGGTAGGCAATGGAGTCGTTTGCTGACCATCATTGCATCCCTTACCAGAACGAAAACCAAACTGGGTCGTGAAGAGTTGACTTTCATAACACGATGAGAGCCTAGTTAACTTGTTCATTAATACAACCACCATGATGGATCTAATTGAGATACCTCTGTACGTGTGAGGTTCTTGACGGTTAACTTTCTGTTTTCATTATGCATTAATACGTGATAAACATCACTTTTGGCGGATGTATTTTTGATTCCAGATTTTTATCATTATATAGACAAACTTGTTATTGAATTCGGAAAGAAAGTAAGTTAATTTCAAATGTATCAAGCGATGTTTTATGATTCCTTTTTATTGACTTTCTTTATTTCCTTATCGGTCAGTTCATTATTGTTTAGATTTAGAGGTAGACTTTATAATGTTTGGGTGAATAGTCGTATATGTTTTATTTCTATTTGATGTAGACAAATTTGTTATCCGGAGCGAAAGTTAACTATTTTCAAAAGTTCAGCTGCAGTGTCAAGTGATTTCTATCAAGATGACAACAATATTTCGAAATAATTCAAAAAGATTAACAATTATTAAGCTAAGATATGAAATGCTAAATTAGACAATTTCAGTTAAGATATAGCAATAAATCAGAATATTTTATTGGGTGATTTTGTTTGTCATCGGTTGCTCATTATTTATGTCGTGCGTTTTCTTCTCCTCTCTCGTGTCCTAACTCTCATGTCCTAGTAAAATGGATATTCATTAATACAACCACCATGATGGATCTAATTGAGATACCTCTGTACGTGTGAGGATCTTGAGGGTTAACTTTCTGTTTTCATTATGCATTAATACGTGATAAACATCACTTTTGGCGGATGTATTTTTGATTCCAGATTTTTATCATTATATAGACAAACTTGTTATTGAATTCGGAAAGAAAGTAAGATAATTTCAAATGTATCAAGCGATGTTTTATGATTCCTTTTTATTGACTTTCTTAATTTCCTTATCGGTCAGTTCATTATTGTCTAGATTTAGAGGTAGACTTTATAATGATTGGATGAATAGTTGTATATGTTTTATTTCTACGGACATCTTATGTTTAGTTTCATCAAGTTTTTATATATTTATTGATTGAATTTTTTATTTTATATTTCTAAATAACTCTAATGAAGATAATTTCAAATAAGAAAAGCGAAGAAAAAAATGAATGAATGAAAAATATATGAAAGTAAATTAATAATACTAAAAATATTCAATAGATAGATAAAATTGAAGGTCACGACTAAAATAACTTAAAGCATTAGGCCATAAACAAAAGAACTGCGATGAACCGGCTTCCTCTTTCCTCCATTTAACTGAATTCCCTCAGTGACCTATATCTCGAGCCCGTGAAGTTTTAAGGGGAATAGAAAAAAAACAAAACAAGAAAAACAAAAAAAAACAAAAAAAAAAACAAAAAGAACGCTCATAACAATTATAGAAAAACAGTAACAATTTTGTGAACAAAAAATAAAGAAAGAAAGCTTGGAGAATTCAACACTCTCAGAACACAGCGAAGTGAAGAAAAAGAAGTTTTTTGTTTGTTTTGTTTGTTTAAAGGGATATTCAACTCCTTATGGGTCATTTAATGTCAAAATTAAATTTTCTTGAGAATCTTTGAAGTGATAAAACTGTGATATGTTATTCTGCTTTCACAATTGAGTACATGGTAGATGATACTCTGCCTTTGTGAATATACACGTTTGTGTGGATACAATTACTAGAGGCAGCGATGTGTGCATTTTATGTTGTAGTTTCGTTGAAGTGATATTTTGGAATACAGTTTGATCTCTATAAATAATTATAGGACATTATATGGATAAATGTCATGGAAGAGTTCTTTCATGTTGGTTGTCTGGTTGATTTTATTTAGCGGCATATCAACCTCTATCGGCTATTTAATGCCGAAATCTAAATATTTTGAACGCAATTGCAGGCCTTCACCTACAGATAAAATGTATTGCTGGTCATTTTACTATAAATATGTATTGCTGGTCATTTTACTATAAATAGGAATTGTTGGTCAATTTACTATAAGTATGTATTTTGATACATTGATAGTAGTTTTCGCCTATAGATGGGGCCGAAACAAATGCTACCATCTTGGGCCAGGGTGGCCCTGGAACAACTGTAATCAAGAGGTGGTTCCATGTTCCTCAAAACCTCCAATCACCCAATCAGAGACCTTGCTGCCGGTTGTAGTTTATCATCATACCCAGGACTGGGAAGTAAGCAATTTAATGAGTAAATAGAGGGTTGGCAAAAGAGCAGGGGTTACTTAGTGCAACAGTTACAGGAAGTTATGGAAAGCTATTGACGTTAAAATCCTGAAAGGACATGGCTTATAAAATATCGATCCTCACTGGTCACTTCAAATTAGTGACCGCTTGAAAAATTCTTCTTTTATGCGCCGTGTCCCTTAAGAACATAGACGATCATGGCTCTCCACTTCCTCCTATCTCTTGTAGTTCTCAATAGTAAATAAAAGAATCTTTCGGTGTTGGATAATGGTTAACAAATTAGTCTGGTTGACCATTACTACCGAGTTCGATCCTCACTGGGTAATCTATTATTATGACATTTACAAAACCAATCTAAATTTAAAAAAAAATGCGCTGGTTGAATATTACTTTGTTTCTCACTGGGAGGGCCATACTTGTGGCCTTAGGCGGCCTTGTGTATCAATGAGGTGTAATGTTATCTATTTAGTTTGGTTAAACGTTACTACTGATTAGTGTGTTCAATTCTCAATGGGTGCCCTAAACTTGTGGCATTGTTTCAAAGTAATCTAATCATAGGAAATTACGACTGGGGTATCGGCGTGAGAAAGTTGGTCTAGTTCGATTCTTAGTGGTCTTGTGCCAGACTAAGATACACTTAGTAAATTACAATGAAGAACGATTAGACAGAGAATGTGATGCTGTTCGGAATTTCATTATTGCTAAGAAAAAGAATAAAAACGGAGAATGGGCAAATTGAATGAATGAGCAAATGAAAGAAGAAAAGAAGACAATCGAATGAAATAAAATAACGAACAAAAGGAATTCAATTTATTTATTCTTGATGATTTCTACAATGACGGCGGCATTTTTTTTTATGCTAGAGACAAATTTCTGCTATTGGCTTATGGAATTATGTGTGCACAGTTTGATTGGAAATTGCAACACGTGCTAAAGGATCAAACAGGTAATTAGAAAACACTCTGGAGAAATTTGGCTAAGAAGATGGAAAATAGGAAAAAAAAAAAAAAACACAAGGAAAAAAAGAAACATTAATAGTATACTCGTCTTAGTTGTTATATTAACAACGTTTCGGCTTTTGCACTCTCCGACCGTCTTCTTTGCAGTTTTCGGTAACTTACTCGGAATTTTGAACCAAACACTTTATTCAATAAACGGGCGTGGATTATTTTAATTTTTGTTTTCCATGCATTTCTTTCATTGAATCAGAGTTATATTAGTTTTCCGATCAGAACGATTGAACCCAATCCTTCTGTCACACAAACCAGATATGCTAACCGACTGAGCTATGACAATTCAATGAAATAAAATAACGAAGGGATTCAATTTATTCATTCTTGATGATGCCTACAACGAAGAAAGATCGTTTAACTGTAAAACGATGAGACCTACTTTCCAATCGAGTAGCATGCTTAGTGCAAAAATGTTTACACAACATTCTAGAGAGAAAGTTTGTTTCAGAGATACAAACATCATGTCGTAAACATATTATCCCAATGAAATAAAGAAAAATCGTCATTGAATCGAAAGGACTTTTATTTGACATTTATTGTCAAATCTCATATGTGGAGTATTTCTATTCGATGTCCCGAGATGAAAATAAAATCTAAACATATATCTAAATCCATCGCTATTCTATGTTCTTTCTGCGAAGTTTTATACGTAGTAAAAATAATAATATGGGCTGTGGAAAGATGTAGCGATATAGTGTCTGAAGTTGTAAAAAAAAAAATCTGAAATTGCCGGACCGATTATCAGCTAAGTGAAGGTGGACCCCACGACAAACATGTCAAACGGTCTTGACAAAGAGGGATACTCAGGGAAGCCAGATCCTGAGGACTTGAATGGTTTTTAAGATGAAAGATGACAGGACAAAAAAACAGAGGATCACGACACGAAAAGTGTTGTGAATTCCGCGTGAAAAATCGGTCTCCAATAAATGACAAACGCAAGTATTTAAGCTAAGAAATTAAATGTATTTACACAAAATACAAAAGGTAATGCTCTTAGTAAAATCCAGGAACGCCGGTTAGTATTAATCAAAGATCGCTATATACAGTCTCGAAGTAAACTACCTTAGAGTCGGGCGTCCTTGTAACTGACTTCTAACGTCAACTCAATCACAATGTCTATGTACTTTCCACTCTGATTCTCCACCCTGTTCCTCTACCTGTTCCTCTACTCCTCTACTATCAGACTCCCTGACTGACTGACTGTGGCTATTTTATGGCAGCAGGACGAGTCCATTTATATCAGAAAAGGGTGAATATCATAACACCCCTCTCCTTAGATCCCTTTTTGGGGGGAGTTAATATTGTGTCCATTGTTTGTTGAAAAATTGCATGAGCAACTTTTACTCCGAATGGTAGTCTGTTGAATTTATACAATCCCTTGTGCGTATTAATGCAAAGGATTTTCGTAGTCTCTTGTAGTGGAATTTGTAGATAACCCTCACTAAGATCTACTTTTGAAAATATCTTACCGCCGTTGAGCTTTGTAAATATCTCCTCTGGGATCGGTAGTGGGTAATGGTGGTCCTTTATTGCCTTGTTGAGTCCCGTCGAAAAATCTGCGCATACGTGAATTTCTCCTGACTTCTTTTTTACGTAAACCACCGGCGCAGCCACTCACTAAACTCTGTTTTAGATAAAATCCCAGTTTGTTCAAGTCTCTCCAATTCTTTGTCTATTTTTTCTGTAGTAGCAAACGGTACATTTCGCTTCTTTCTGAAAATTGGTTGGACGTTTTCTTTTAATTCTTTTTTGGCCTTAAATTTGTTGCATCGTCCCAACTCACTTGAAAATACCTCAGGAAATTGTTTGTATAATTCTTCCTTCAATTTTATGGTATCTGATGGTTCAACCTCTATCTTTTTTCAAAACGAGTTGATAGGTAGGTCCCAAACGTTGAATTTCTGCATACAGTCGATACCTACTAAATTTTCAGTATCTTTCATGACGTATATCTTAAGTTTTTTTTGTTTTGCCGTGAAATTTAACATTCACTATTATTTCTCCCACAAATTTTATTCGTTTGCCTGTAACCGACTTGGCAATTTTTTGAGTGTGTAACATGGTAGGTCTGTTGAGTTTTTTCCATGTCTGTAAGTTGATTATCGTGAGGTCGGAACCGGATTCCAGTTGTAATTTAATCTTTTTGCTTAAAATTTCCAGTTCTACATATTTCCTTACATTGGTGTTTTTCATCATTACTCATCCTTGTAGCTCTCATTCTATTAGTATCTTTTCTATTTCTACATTGGGATACCTTGTGGCCTTTTTTTCCACATTCATGACAGTTTTTATATCTGAAGCGGCAATCCTTGTTCCAATGTAATCCTCCACATCGATAACATGCTGATGGAGGGGGCTTATATTTGTTTCGATATTCGTCATAATTTGTCCTGTATGTTGTACTTTTTCTCTTATCATAAAATTTTATTTTTCTTTCCGGGGAGGGTGAGAATCTTTTTTCATTGTCGTAAAATTTTAGTTTTCTTTCCGGGGAGGGTGAAGAACGTAGACTTTTATTTAACTTACGTATATGAGAAACAGCTGATTGTTCAATGTCCTTTGCGTCTTTCTTTATGCTTAAACATCTCTGGCAATCTTTCGATAATTGCTGTAATGTTAGACCCGGTTCATTTTGTAATTTTGCAAGCATTCTTCTACGCATTTCGCTATCTTTTGTAGAAACTAGCCCTTGAACAAAGAGGAGGCATTTAAAATTGTCCGGTGTTAATTCCGCTAGTTTGAAGTCGTCACAATGTTTATTTACGATTGCGGCAAACGTGGAATAATCCTCATTATCGCCCTTTACCAAGTTAAGGCATTTCCACCTCCTATGGAAGACTGATGTTTTGGGGCTGAAGAGTTCTTTAAGACATGTCACTGCTTCGTCAAATTTTAATTCGTTCGTCTTTTTTGGCAAGATATAATCCACGAACTTTGTATATTCTTCAGTTCCTAATTTTCTAAGCAATAGACGTAGCTTTTTTGCTTCTGTCCAATTTTGACAGTCTATGTATAAAGATGTCTTCATGTCTTCTGAAGTAATCTCCAAAATTTTTGTCCTCATCTAGATAATATTGGAAAATCTCTATGGTATTCCACATTGCGTCTTGCGAAAATGTTGCTTCTTTTTCCATATCTAATTGCTTGTTGCCGGCTACTTTCAATATTAGTTCCTGGAGCTCTGTTTGTCTATCTTGATTTTCCTTTGCGTTTGTAATATTTGCTTTTGCCATTTTTCTTGTAGTTGTAACTGTTGATCATTTTGGTATTTCTGCATTTGTAATTGTTGCTCATTTTGGTGTCTTATCAGTTCTACCAACATATTTTTAAAATCTTCCATGATAACTCAATTTTATGTATTTTTACTCCTTGAAATTGTTTGTCGCTAATTTGTTGTTGAACGACGAGGGAAGGATTTTTCTTCTGTTGATTAGTTTTTCCGCGTGTGTTCGCCAAGTTGTTTGTTGTTAGACGTACGAAAAGTTTTTCTTTCCGTGTGAGTTTCGAATCCTCTTTCGTCAAGTTGTTGTGGGTTATCCGCGTGAGTTTCGAATCCTCGTTCGGCAAATTGTTGTGGGTTATCCGCGTGAGTTTCGAATCCTCGTTCGCCAAATTGTTATGGATTCCGCGTGAAAAATCGGTCTCCAATAAATGACAAACGCAAGTATTTAAGCTAAGAAATTAAATATATTTACACAAAATACAAAAGGTAATGCTGTTAGTAAAATCCAGGAACGCCGGTTAGTATTAATCAAAGATCGCTATATACAGTCTCGAAGTAAACTTCCTTTGAGTCGGGCGTCCTTGTAACTGACTTCTAACGTCAACTCAATCACAGTGTCTATGTACTTTCCACTCCGTTTCTCCACTCTGTTCCTCTACCTGTTCCTCTACTATCAGACTCCGTGACTGACTGACTGTGGCTATTTTATGGCAGCAGGACGAGTCCATTTATATCAGAAAAGGGTGGATCCCATAACAAAAGTAAGGCGCACGCCGATCTGACAGTTCGCCCTCTCAACACGCATCGCCTCTGCCTCGCTCCACTACACCAGAAGGTTAGGGAAATAAAAGAGCAACAAAAGTACATATCTATATGTCTACAATTCATTTATGGAAAAAGGAAATCGTGGAGAGCATTAATTGTCTATGTCCTGAAGGAACAGAACATTAAAGAAAGTTGGTTCGCGTGTCTTGCGAGATAATTTTTCTCTCTAAAATCTATCCAATATCTATCATTCTTCCATGCTTAGTATATTGCTGCCACATATGGCCCGGTGCTTCTGCTATTTGAGGTCCTTGATAAAATCCAAAATTGAATCAGCAATATTATTGGTCCTGACCTGACATCTCGGATGCTGTCCCTTTTTCCACCACCATAAGGTTGCCTCCTTTTGCCTTTTCTATAAATACTTTCGTGGTAATTGTTCTATGAGCTCTTCCCTATGGTACCTTGACTTTATGAATTTAAGCGCAGTACTAGATGTGCGTCGAGATCTCAACAATTTACAGTTGTGTTGGCTAGATGTATCTATAAGTTTTATGCTAACAGTTTCTTTTCTCGCACTTCTCACTCGTGGAACCCCCTTTCGGCTCCATGATTTCCAACCAACTTTAATCGGCAAAAATTTATTATCGGTCCTCCTATATGGCAGCTATGCCAGAATGTTAGTTGAGAAATGATCGCTCTCGGTTGGGTTCATGGGAGAGAAAGTCTGATATCATGGACGCCCGAAACTTTCTATAACCCCACAATGAACAAGAAACATTCTGGTGCGTAATATACGTGCATAAAATTTGATTGCCAAAGTTAAGCAGTGTCAGAAAAAAAAATCGTTAGAAACAAAAAAAAAAAGAAGGGTACTGAACTGTTATTTATTATCAGTCCTCCTATATGGTAGTGAATGCTGGACAATCTCCTCACAGATGAAAAGAAGACTTAAGGCAACATAAATATGGTTCTACAGAAGGATACTGAGAATACCATGGACTAAATATGTGAATAACACCAAACTTTTAGAGAAGATGGAAACAAAATGACTCTTATAATTAACCTCATGAAGAGGCAATTTAAATTTCTAGAGTACACAGATGAGGAAAGAGTGCTTGGAAAATTTGGTACACACATGGTAGATTGATGGCAAGAGTGACAGATTGACGTTTAACCTACCTAGGATGGTAGAATAGAATTTAGGTGAAATAGCAAAAATTCAAACTTTACTAAAAGCTATAAAGGACTGGAAATTGTGGAGAGCCATGACCGCAAATGTCTTGAAGAGACACGGCACATAAAAAAAGAATAATACTTAATTCAGTTGATATTATGCACCGAAAACACTTGTCCGAAAATTTACTTTGCACACACACACACACACACATACACACACACACACAAACATACACACACAAACACACACACACACACACTGTCTCTTCATTTTCTTTTTTCTCTTTCTCTCTTTCTCTCTCTCTCACTTACTGCCTGTGTCTGCCAAGAAATCGTGATACGAGTGCATTGATAAAAACTTTGAACAAATGCTCACATATATGTTTCATATATTGAAATGCTTACTCACCCACGCAACCTCTCCCTCTCCCTTTCACTCTCTTTCTAACCGTCTCTCTCTTTTTTTTCTCTCTCTCTCTCCTTCTCTCTTTTTCACTCCTACTTCTCTCTACCTGAATTTCTAAATCCAAACAAAAAAAACAATTAATTATACCAAGGTATTGGTAAAATACTTTAAACGAACCAAACATTTACTCACCCACGCATACTCTCACTCTCCCTTTCTGCTCTCTCTCTCTCTTCAACAATCACTCTCTCTCACCTTATCTCATTCTCACTCTCTCTCAGACTAACTCTCTCTGCCCTCTCTTTCACTCAATCTTTCACTCTCTTACTCTCACTCTCTGAAACTTTTATAAACCAACACAGGAAATAAGAAAAAAAAAAGCGACCAGTGGTTTGCTAAGAAAGTTTCAGCACACGTGCTCTCGCGCACACACACTCTCTTGATCTCTCTCTCTCTCTCTCTCTCTTACATTCCTCTCTCTTTATCTCTGGATATTTTGGTCTCTCTATCTCCCTTTGAATCTTTTAAAAAACAAGCCACTAAATAATGATAACGTGTTGAAACTTTCTCAACAATCCTCTCATATATGGGTTGGTAAGAAAGTTTTAACACCCCCTTTCTTCACTCTCTCTTTTACGACCTATATTCTCCCTGTCCCTCTCTCTTTTTTACGTTCCCATATCTCCCTATCCCTCTCACTCTTTTACGTCTTCCTATCTCTCTCTCTCTCTCTCTCTTTTATGTCTGCCTCTCTTCCTCCGAGTACTTTAAAAGCCAAGTTAGAAAATAATAACAGATATAAGTGGGTTCAACATTCTCTCTCTCTTT
Organism: Acanthosepion lycidas; assembly: GCA_963932145.1. Taxonomy (NCBI): domain Eukaryota; kingdom Metazoa; phylum Mollusca; class Cephalopoda; order Sepiida; family Sepiidae; genus Acanthosepion; species Acanthosepion lycidas. The sequence continues at coordinate 28,185,097 of OZ010611.1, forward strand.
TACGTCCTCCTATCTACCTGACCCTCTCTCTCTTTTACATGCACCCATCTCCCTGACCCTCTCTCTCTTTTACGTCCTCCTATCTCCCTGACCCTCTCTCTCTTTTACATGCACCCATCTCCCTGACCCTCTCTCTTTTACGTCCTCCTATCTCCCTGACCCTCTCTCTGATTTACGTCCTCGTATCTCCCTGACCCTCTCTCTCTTTTACGTTCTCCTATCTCCCTGACCCTCTCTCTCTTTTACGTCCTCCTATCTCCCTGACCCTCTCTCTGATTTACGTCCTCGTATCTCCCTGACCCTCTCTCTCTTTTACGTTCTCCTATCTCCCTGACCCTCTCTCTCTTTTACGTCCTCCTATCTCCCTGACCCTCTCTCTCTTTTACATCCTCCCATCTCCCTGACCTTCCCTCTCTTTTACGTCCTCCTATCTCCCTGACCCTCTCTCTCTTTTACGTCCTCCTATCTTCCTGATCCTCTCCCTCTCTTTTACGTCCTTCTATCTCCTTGGCCCTCTCTCTCTTTTAGCTCCGCCTCTCTATCTCTCTTCTTTTGAATCTTTTAAAAGCCAAGTCACCTAATAATAACAGATATGTGTGGGTTGTTATGAAATTTTCAGCACACACATACGCACGCATATACATACACACACACACGTACATTACACACGTTTTACATTCCAATTTCTTTGTCTTTCTGTCTTTCTTACGTATGTCTCTCTATCTCTCCTTCACGTCTTTTTAAAAAAAAACAAACCGTCAAATAATAACAGATATGAGTTGTTAAGAAAGTTTCAACACACACCCACACACTCACAAACGCACACACATACACACTCACAGACACATCAAACATGCAGACTATCTCTCTCTCTGTCTTAAGTCCCTATTTCTTTCCTTCTTCTTTCTTTCTTTCTTTCTTTCTTTCTTTCTTTCTTTCTTTCACTTGCTCTCTCTCCCGTCTGCCTCTCTGTCTCTTCTCATCCTTTAAAAACCAAATCACCGATAACAGATACGAGTGCGTTAAGTTTCAACACACACACACACACACACACACACACACACACACACACACACACACACACACACACTTATAAACACACATACACATTCACACAGTCTTATTTACGTCCCTTTCTTTCTCTCTTTCTTTCTTTCTTTCTTTCTTTCTTTCTTGTTTTCTTTCTTGTTTTCGCTTTCTCTTATGTTTGCCTCTCTATCTCTCCGATATATGAGTGGGTTGTTAAGAAAGTTTCACCCCCCACCAACACAGACACAGACACACAGACAAACACATACGCATACAGAGGTAATCTCTCTCCTTTGCATCCTTATTTCTTTCTCTCCTTCTCTCTCTTTCCCTCTCTCATCGTCCGAATCTTTTAAGATCGAAGCTAACAAATAATGACAACCAATGCGAATGTGTTGAGTCGAAAGTTCCTCAACATTTTCCATCGTCAACAAAACTTGACTTCTCCGAAAAAAAAAAAAAAGAACACAGGAGAAATTATTCAGCCTAATCACTATTGTTAATCGTCACGTTCTGCCAATATGTCGGCAAAACACATTCCTTTGCAATAAAACTACTTCAATCGGAGGCGGTTTTCAGTTCAGTTGTTGACGTCATTGTCATTTCGTAATCCCTTCTTATTCAAGAAGTTGTGTAAAGAGAATAAAATAGGGGTAATCAGAGAGCACTAAGACACCTGAATAGAGTGGGCGTGAGCAGCGTCTGAACACAGGTTTTCGTGGGACATCCGTGCAACGTGTGACCTGGCACCGTCGAGCAATAAGTACATTTTGTTCACCTGGAGGAAATTGCACCAGTTACACTTTGCAGACTTACGCGCTAGTGTTTGGCAGAAATATTTTTGTTTCGATTGAATATTTTGCAGTAAACATTTCTCAGCAAACAATGCCTCGCACATAGCAATATTAAAAAAAATATAGACTTATCCTTGTGCAACTTTGGTTTTTTGGAAGTAAATATTTCTAAGTAAACAATACCTTACACATAGCATTATTAATAAATCATAGACTAATCCCTGTCCTTTTGGCTATGACAAAAAAAAACCCTGCAAACAATACCTTGCACATAGCATTGTTAATAAAACATAGCCTATTTCTGGTGCAACTTTGACTTTTAGCAGTAAACATTTCTCTGTAAACAGTACCTTGCACAGAGCATTGTTAATAAAACATAGACTATTTCTGGTGCAACTTTGGCTTTTTGCAGTAACCATTTCTCCGTAAACAATACCTTGAACATAGCATTGTTAATAAAACTCAGACTATTTCTGGTGCAACTTTGGCTTTTAGCAGTAAACATTTCTCCGTAAACAATACCTTGAACATAGCATTGTTACTAAAACTCAGACTATTTCTGGTGCAACTTTGGCTTTTAGCAGTAAACATTTCTCCGTAAACAATACCTTGAACATAGCATTGTTACTAAAACTCAGACTATTTCTGGGGCAACTTTGGCTTTTAGCAGTAAACATTTCTCCGTAAACAATACCTTGAACATAGCATTGTTACTAAAACTCAGACTATTTCTGGGGCAACTTTGGCTTTTAGCAGTAAACATTTCTCCGTAAACAATACCTTGAACATAGTATTGTTACTAAAACTCAGACTATTTCTGGTGCAACTTTGGCTTTTAGTAGTAAAGATTTAAGCAATATCTTACTGATAGCATTGGTAACCAAACATAGCTAATCCTGGTGCAACCTCAGCTTCTTGCCAGTAAACATTTCTCAAGAAACAATGCCTCACACATAGCATTGTTAATAAAATATTGACTAAATCTTGTGCAACTTTGGCAGTAAACATTTCTCTGTAAACAATACCTTGTACATAGCATTATTAATAAACTTAAACTATTCCTGATGCAACTTTGGCTCTTTTTTTTTTTTGGTAGTGCCGTAACAGATGGGAAGCATTTTAACAGAGCATCGGAAATGTGACGCCCAAATCCCAAGTACGCATTGGACGGACGAAAGAAGCATTCCAAAACTTAAAGAAGGTTTCGAGAAACAGAATGAAATCGTTAGAAACGAATAAAGTACTTGACTGTTATTTGTTATCCAACCTCTTATATCGTAGGGAATGCTGAACACTCTCGTCACGGATGCGGAGAAAACTAGCAGTAGAAATGTTGTACTGGGAATTTGATGGATGGGGGGAATAAAACAACAAGGAAATCTTAAAGAAAAGTCCAAAAGGAAGAATACTTCTATTCAGAATCAGAAAAAGACAAATGAAATTCGTTAGACGCATAATGAGGAAGGAGGGCATATTGCAGACAAAATAACTAAGGGAAGGCAGAGAGCCATTTTCCTGACGAATAGATGACGGAACGGGAGGCGGGAACCTTAGCAAAGAAAGAAAAACTGCTACGGTTTACAATGAATAGGAAATTGTCGAGGCCATGATCGCCTAAGTCCTGAAGGGGCGCAGCACATAGAAGTTTATGGAGCGTCAGCAGCAGTACTCTCGTTTATTCAGATTACTATTCCCGTGTATTAAGAACTTCAAGTTATGCACTGTTCCAAACGAATTTTTTTCCTATGGTCCCTCGGTGAATACAGTACCTCAATCAGTGAAAGACTAGATTGTATCATTGAATAACTCTAAAACAAAGCTATTAATGTTTCTTCATCATAAAGCAGGCCCTAAATTTTCTCCAGTCCTTCTCACTGAGACCCCTTTCCTTGAACGTCTATTGTGGCTCAAGCTCACTCCAAATGTTATAGACAAGCGTATGGTTGCAAGAAAGAAATACTACAACAGCAGAAATAGATTTACGTGATTTATTTCAACAGGAACGTGAGGGTTTGAGACAGTTACCTCGTGGTAAAGTTCGTAAGCCGGCTTCGAATCTGGGTCGATCTCTCATAGTAGTTCACACATGTTGACGCTGGTGCTCCCCTGCTGATAACTGCTGACCGCGACAGGTCTCTACCCTGGCCACCTGTTGACTGCCTGTTGAACTTCCGTGTGACCCCTTTTATAACGTTTTTTTTTATGGCTTAACAGGCTCGAAAAACGAAGCGAGTATAATTAGGAGGAAAGCATTTTTATTGGACGAAAAATAGAACACTTTAAATATTATTTTATTTTTCGACCGGAACTCGTGTGTCGGGAACATTTGTAAACGAAGATAATGGTCTTTTTGTGACGGGGCTTTGTCCTGTTCACATCCGGCTCTCGCTCTTGAGTATTTGCCTGTAAATCAGCAGAGATATGTCTTAATTTATTTTATAACACAAACCTCGAGTGGGACTCGTAAATTTGTACCATCGTAAAAGATACTTGAAAAATGGGCAGTTCTTTGTACCGCCCCAGAAATACTTGATTCCTCTTGCACTGATCCATATCTCATTGAAAAACTGGTTTCTATACGATCAACGAAGATAAGCAAAGTTAAGCCTGGTCAGTATCTAGATGGGTAACCGCTTGCAGATAACAAGTGCTGTAAACTTGGATCTGTGGGTGGTATTATGGACAACAGAACAGAATATTAAATCGGACATCCGAGTTCAAGTACTACTTGTCTTTTATTCAATCAGTCTCCTGAAATTAGTTCACTCAAATATATACATATGCAGTGTAACCCGGATATAAGAGACCCGGATATAAGAGAAACCCGGATATAAGAGCGATTTTCTCTGGTCCCAAATTAGAGCCATACTTGCCTAAACAAAATAGACCAAACCCGGATATAAGAGACTTCTTATCCGGTCCCGACAACTCTCTTATATCCGGGTTACACTGTACACACAAATACTTGGCGACTGATCTCTCGTCTGACCTAACTCTCCCAACTCAATTGGGAAAAGACTGACTTGCATCATTGAAGACCTTCAAAATCAAACTAGTATCATTTCACAACCTGGCTACCTTTACGGGCTTGTATAAATGGATGCCAGAAAAGTGATTGAGAGGAATAAAAGGAGATATTGCTGAAAGCTACAAACCCTACGAAGAGCCATAGTAGCCGACCCTCTGAACGCACAGAGCATATAAAAGGGAAAGAATCCTAAATTTAGTAAATAACCCAAGTGGAATGTTCTAGAAAATTCGATCTTTTCTATACCTGCGAGGTGGGGGTGGTAATTAAATAAGTTATCTCATTAAAATCCGCGGGTTATCGAAGCCAAAGAAAATTTTATTGAAAAGTATGTTAATTCTTTCCTGTTTATTTCTGTTCACAAAGATTCGGATTTAACCTAAATAACTGAGCTGAAATACAGAAGCAGAAAATGACAGCAATTCGATTTCGAGGAATTATAAAACAAAGACGTCTTTCAGTTACAGAAAAAGTACAATTTCGAGAAGAGTAATGCCGGAGAGTAATGCCGGTTTATTGATTGGTCGTCTTTCTTGGTAACTGTTCAACTGAGATAATGAGAGATTTTAAATGTTTATTACTTGATGGACTACATGGATGACGTGTCAGACTCTGTGATTAATGCTGACTATGTCTTCTAGCTTTGGTGACTGAAGGCGTGAATAAATTCACTGACGATCAACAATAGTCACTTCTCAGTAATTTCGAACAGGTGGGAACTCATTATGGAGAAGGTTGTTTTCTATCTGTTGAGTTACAATTGTTAAAAAAATATTAGCGTTTTCATAAAAATAATTGCTAAATGAATTAAATCATTAAACGAAATCATTAACATTTGGTCAAAGAGATTTAATATATTTAAATTGTATTTAAACAAGTATTTAAGTAGTATATATTCCAGTTGAATCCATTATATTCACTTACATGCTAATACCCTTGGGAAAGGCATGAATCCTCTTCTTCTCCCCTCTCCAGCTATGGGTAAATAGCAGGACAGACAGGATTCTACAGTGTTGGATGGCAACTGGTCTAGGAGAAGGACAACTCTGAATTCAAAACCTATGGAAGGTTGTTTGGGGACCTTGTGGCACATTGTGCGCTAGGTCTCGGCCCTTCAAAATGTGTGGTTGGTTCCGCACAAAGCCTTCACCACTATAATCAAATCGTATGTGCTGGTGTCTAGGCTGTCGGTTCCTAGGAACTGAGCGGCTTGACCCTCATACGTCGAATACGACGGGAGAGTCCACCATATATATATATATATATATTGATCTGAAAAATGATCTACAGTATGTTGTTAACTAGGGCAAGAAATGCCTTGTTACTTTTAACACCTCCAAAACGAAACTGCTCTTATTTAATCACATGAGAAAACCATTTTGCCTCCCATCAGTATGACTGATGCTAACCTCCAACAAAGTGATATATTGCGTTATCTCGGGCTAACGTTTTCCGTTGAAATGCGGTGGAAAGAATATATTGAACCACTTGCTAGGTCTGTGGCCAGGCAAGCTGGTCCACTGTCTCGTTCGAGACAATTTTTTCTGATCAGAATCTATCTTACATATTTATAAGTCTACTATTCATCCATGCATTGAATATTGCTACCGCATCTGTTTTGGTACTTTAGAGAAATCCAAAGAAATATCTGCAATGTTATCAGTCTTGATCCGGCATCTCGCCTCAGTTACTTTCTCATCGCCGTAATATAGCTTTTCTATAAATACTTCCATGGTAATTGTTCTGATGAACTTGCCTCTTCGGTATCTTGACTTTACGAATTTAGGCACCGTAAGAGATTGGCAGCTAGGTTTCATCATTGTACAATTGTTATTGCTCGATGTAACCGTTCTATGCTAACAGTTTCTTCCCTCCCATTTTTGGTCTGCGGAACTCTCTTCTGGATCCTTTCTTTCCAGTCAATTTTGATTTTCAAAAACGTAAGTGTAATGTTAATTGTTAACTTTTATCTTTCTCTTCTTTTATTGTTTTCTCTTCTTAACGATGTTTTTCATCTTCTCATATTCTCTGAAGCTAAGTAAGCCCTTGCGCCTTAGTGGCTTTATTGCTTTGTGGGGGGGGATAATAAGAAACATAATTTGACTGAGTCAAACTAATTCTGTTACCTATCGATTTCATTGTCAGTATGAGGCTGATTACACACAGTTATTTAAAAATTTATATTTCTCAGTATAAAAGTCATTTTCAAGTTATCTTCTGCATGAATTTTTATTAATCATTTCAATCGAAAATAAAGGCCACGAAGATGTAAGCGGTTAGTGAGAGCAAAAGAAACAGAGTGTATGCCGTTAGATAGCATTAGGAGCGTTTAACTAGATTGAAAAAGATCGCTTTTGATTGTACTGTAAGATGTATCATATTGCATGCATTTTTAAATTATCAAAAACGGTGTATTTTTTTTTATTAAGGCTAAAAAAATTAACTAGAGCTTCAAACGATAGGAAGTTGTGGAGAACCATAATCACCTTTGTCTTATAATTCCTTGAACTCGAATTGCTCTCATTTTCTGGTTCGGTATTTTAGCTTATGTATTTAGTTTAAATCCGAATTTGTGAGGACAGAAATAATCAGGATTGATTTGTTTTTACGGCTTATCAACCTTTTGTCAGGTTATTTAAGTGCCAGAAAATATTTTTAGATTTTAGCAATCATTTAGAGATAATAATGATTTGCTGATACATGTCATAGTATTTAACCCATAGCTGGGAGGAGAAGTCATTTATTCATACCTTCCTCAAGGCTATTTGCGCGTAAAGGAATATAACGAACCCAACAGGAATTGGAACTTAGTTCTCTGATTTCTAATTCCGAGACGTTACCCATTACACTAGCCGCGCATACAAGTTTACATCACTTAGTATTCCAAAGCGGCCACTCATCTAGGTATTGACCAGATTCGACGTTGCTTAACTTTGGTGATTTTAGGAAAACCAATGTTTCAACGCGATATGGCCGTATGCCGCCATAATATATGGAGAAAGACGTCAATTTGAACTTACGTAAAGATAATTTGAGTTTGCTATTTAACAAGAATAAATGTATGTTTTATATGCATATATTACGCGCCAGAATGCTTCCTTATTCTGGGGTCATAGAAAGTTTCAGGCTTTAATGACATCAGACTTTTCTCTCCCATGGGTCCAACCGAGAGCGACCATTTTTGGACGAGTATCCCGGCATAGTTTCTGCATGAATTGTAAGAATATTTGTGCCAACTCAAATCATTTTTTTCAGTTCTATGTATGAATTTCTGACCGGGATTAGATTGTATTTACCCAAGTCTCCGCACTGAGACGGGCCGTAACTCAAGATCGGGGTTAATGTGTGGAACCCGAGCGCGTACACTCGGGCCAGGGACAAAACTGCTCAATCTCCGCAATCGTCAGTTACGCTGGCATCAGTATGACTACCGATTCCAACTCTCTAATCCAATGGTGTGAGGAGATATGGTCGAGATTAGATTATATAATCTAGAAAGAAAATAGTTCTTTATTATATTTTTTTTTTATTGGCAGTTCTGCAAATCTTGTTGGGGTTTCATAATATTTAAAAAATTAAAATAAATACATTCACACAAGTTTATTTTGTTTAGTGTATATTAACTCGTTATGGGGGCATTTAATGTCGAAATGTAATTTTCTTAGGAGCATGAGTATTTTATTTTTACAAAAACTTTGCTGGTAATAATTTTTTATTATGACAATGCATTGCTGGCAGTTTCTTTATGAAACAATATGAACGTATATTGTGGGGCTCGCCCCTTCTACACAAGATGGACTCGGCCAAAGCATACGTATATTAGGTTGGTGCAAAAATAATGTCGTTTTCTCACATGGTAACATATGTGAGAAAACGACATTATTTTTGCACCAACCTAATATTACGAAGAGATAGCGTGAGAAAAAAAAAAAACATCGAGACAGGGTGTTCACCTATAGTTATACGAGAGTCCAGAAAGAGAGATAATTACGAACTTCACTTACAGAGACTTGTACATATACTTTTCTACTAACCCGCATTCCTGGACTACTAATCTTCCTTTCAAATTGTATTCTTACGTCTAATACACATATTTTTCTATTTCAGTTACTGGCGTTTTTTTTTTATTTATTTGTGCAGGATTCCATCCCCGGAATCCACAACAACGTATAAAAATACATTTTTATGGTTAAAATCAGCGTTAACTGGAAAGCAAGAAGCCAAAAGAGAGTACCACAGGCGAGAAGTGCGAGAGAAGAAACGGATAGCATAGATCATCCGGTTACATCCCTCTAGATCAACTGTAAAATGGGACCTTGCTGTTAATCTTGTACTGCGCATAAATTCATAATATCTAGGTATCAAATCTCAAAAGAACAATTACAATGAAAATATTTACAGAAAAGGAAGCTACGTTGCAATGGTAAGAAATTGACTGAAGCCGAAATGTCAGGTTAGGACTAATAACATTGCAAATCCTTCGGTGTATTGTTTTCAAGAATCTTTAAATACATAGTAGAAGCACCAGACCATATGTGGCAGCAAGATTCAATGCATGGAGAAATGATTGACTTAAAATAATAAATACATTCTTTCGAGATGGTTATGGCTCTCACCAATTTCCTTTTCTTTATTAAACTGTCATTACTTCCTAGTTATAACGGTAGACCGTTTTCCTATCTTCTCGATGGTTTGAAATTCAGAGTTGTTCTTCTAGTCGTGATGCATCAAAATCTATGCATTTAATTAACCCATAGGTGGAGAGGGAAGAAAGGAATCTTTGTAAGAGCAATAACGCTAAGTGAACTCAGAAAACTAGAATAAAACTTAAAATCGGTACGCCTTTGATTAGCTTCTGGACGGCATCTTTTTCTATTACTATGCGGATAGCAAAAGATGCTTTTCAGAAGCTAAACAAATTATTGAGGAACAAGAAAATTTAATTAAAAACAAAGAAAACTTCTGAACTGTTATGCAATATCAATCCTCCTAAATTGCAGTGTATGCTGGACAGTCTTTGTACAGATTAAGAAGTGATATGAGGCAGCAGTGATCTAGTTCTACAGAAGGATGCTGAGAATATCATGGACAGGGTATGTGACTAAATAAAAAGTATTAAGGAAAATGGAACCAAGAAAGGCACACACGTAAAATCAGAAAGATAATTTGAAATAAGGAAGGGAGCTTGGAGAAATTGACACTCAGAGGGTCTACTGAAGATAAGTGAGTTTGAATTAATAATGAGTAGCCAATCGAGCGAGCTTGTCTAAAAAGATGACAGAAAAGGTTGTGAGGGGGATAGTAATGGTAATACTAAAAAAAGCCGTTTCCTTATAAGGAAACATTCGGCATTCATTTACCGAGTAACTTGTGATCATTTCTGTTGAAATTTATGAAAGATTTCTCTTGAAAAAGGAAAATAGATTTCAAAGTCCAGTAGCTGTTATCAGTCTTTCCAGTACTGCTGGGGATTTCCTTCCTGACCTTTTGTTTGAAGTCATGGGGAATGCCAATATCATGATTATGTAATTATTTTCTCTTACATTTAGACGTGCTGCCGATTTTAATTGTTGCTGCTGTAGGATGTCCTCAAGCGATATAGTTTATATGATATGATACCGTTTTTCTTTGGGATTATGTAATAGCAGTAATATGTAATATGAGATATAAAGTAGCAGGTCCTTGCTAAGACATAACAGCTTCATTTGCTCAAAGCCATTTTAAACATTGATCTGAGGAAACGGCTGTGTATAGCTGAGAGTTGAAATATTTCTGAACAAGTTTGTTACCATACATGGCATCCATATGAAAATTTAGATCTGGCAAGGTTATTGTTGTAACTTAGGGAAGGTTACCGAATAGAATAATCACACGAAGGTTGGTAATGAACGATGACACATATAAGATTCGCCAGCGTCGCGTAGAAGTAGTTGTCAAGGGAATTCCACAATGGATCTCCAACTGCAGGATATCTACCAACCAGCCACGCGGTCAGATGTGGCACAAGGCCGAATTTAATGTGGGGTATCCCGGCCAAAAATTCCCCGTAGACCCCGAGTCGGGTAGCTGTTTCTCGAGACGAAACTCTGCCCTTCGTCATAGCCTCGTCTGGGAATCCTCTCTGTCTGGAGGCAGAGAGTTTGGTCAGCACAGCTGGAGACAAATCTCCAACGGCAGACCAACATACAGTATATACTACTATATTTATGTGAAAGGGAACATACACATTATCGTTCGTAGGTATTCTGCATCAATTATTTAAGATGACTTGAAATTTTCGGTTAGTGTTTTGGTTTTCTAGTAACTTGCTGTGTTGGGAGAAGTATTGTATTTTCAATTTCCTTATATATAAAAAAACAAAAATTATTAAGCGCTACAATGCGGAGCCATGATTGCTCATGCCCTTGAGGGACATTGGTAAGAAGAAGAAGAAGAAGAAGAAGAAGAAGAAGAAGAAGAAGAAGAAGATAAGAAGAACAAAAAGAAGATAAGAAGAAGAAGAAAAAGAAGAAAAAAAAGAAGAAGAAAAAAGAAGTAGAAGAAGAAAAAAAGAAGAAGAAAAAGATGAGAAGAAGAAGAAAAAAGAAAGAAAGAATCAGAAGAAAAATAGGAAAATGAAACGAAGAAGATAAAAATAAGAGAAAATGATTAAGGACACAGAAACAAAAGAAGCAAAATTGATTGTTTTGTATTTTTGGTTTATCAACCTTTTATTGTTTATTTAAAGCCAGAAAATATTTTTAGAGTGTGAGAATTTTTTGAGATAATAATGATTTACTGAGACAATTTTACTTATTAACCTATAGCTTGGGGTAGAAGAGATGGATAAACGTCTCCCCCAAGAGACTTTGCGTGAAAGTGAATATAACTAACCCGACCATGGAACACAGTATTTCGATTCTGAGCCGTTATTCATTACATCACCTACACATCCAAGCTTACTGAACTTAGTATTCCCAAGCCGTCACCCACCTTGGTACTGACCAGGTTCGACGTTGCTTAACTTTGGTGATCGTACGAGAACGTGATATGGCCGTAAGCCCGAAGGAAGAAAAAAGGTCTCAAGAGAACAAAAAAAAAGAAGAAAAGAAAAAATGCGTTAAATAAAAACCAGAGAAAATGGAAAAAAAGAAAACAAAAACTACAAAAAAATAAATAAAAGGATAGAAAATTGATTATTTCAAAATTAGAATTATCATCTTTATCGTAAATTCAAAATCAGAAATGATCTGCGAGCAAAGCTAAATTGTTCGAGACAGAGAAAACGATGAGTCTTTCAAGAGTTGCATGAAAATAAAAGGTAGTTCCAGAATAAAAGAATCATTGGTAAAAGCACGAAGCACTTTCGTATAAATAGTGCCAAGTTGTCTCCGGGTCGCGTCGGATGCGTCCATTTGCGAAATTGCGACTATTAATCCTATCGCTAATGGTCAGCGTCGTCTCGATACGAAATAGTGTTTGATTAATTCAGTGGTGCATTATTGGGGATCATGCTCCACTGGTTCAGACGTAAAGATCAACTCTGCTAACAATCAATGCTTTTGCATTTCTTGCAGCACCTACACCCCCGACTGCTTACTCGCAATTCACCTACGCTTCTATTCTTCCTCTTCACAGACATCGGTATCAACTGAAATTCAGATGAGTTGCTGAAGAGAAGAATCACAGGTCGGTTTAGACTACAATTCCTATACTTAGATAATTCACTCAAGTTAGCCACAAGGTCATTACATATTGCTATTTTATTATATATAAATCATGTTTGGCAAAGTTTAACAAACGTACCTGCATAAAAACGATATGTCAAACAGATACCGTTATTAATGTATACTCTCTCAGCATTTTGATTCCTTTAAGGCAGTTGTTTTTGGCCCTTTTTGCCCAATGTACCCTTTTCCCCATAAATTAGAATGTCATTCCCGCATTTCCAAGATTGTCGATTCAAAAGGTGAATTCCAAATAATATGCATGCATGACTGAAAATTTTCATTTTTTCCATATTAGTACAAATACATTTAGATGAATTATGTAGTTTTACAAATTTAATAGCAATAGAAAATGCTGATGAAATTTTTCAATTTGAATAGATGTACAATAATTTGCTTTAATTCATAACTAATTATTAAATAAACTGAAGCAAACTTCAATAAAGAAAAAGTTCGATAGAATGCCATATTTATATATAAACCGTAACACTGATAAGGAGGCAAGCAGGTGCAAGATCTTAGCCACAGATCACGCGTAGATAACAATGGTTCGGAGTACCCTAATTCTGACCACTAGTCGAGATTCCATTACCGGGTGTAGTTTTAGGTCATACTCAAGAATCACTTTTCGGTTCCATAGAAAAAAAAAATATCCTGCACACTTGCTCTCACTTTTTTTCTTTCCTTTGGGGATTGGTATAGTAATTTAGACCTGATCTGATTATAAAGAAAGAAATGCGAAAACATTTTTTATATTCATAACTTTATTAAAATTTCTGTGAACGTGAGTAAGATAATTTTATTAAATACATAACAAGTAACTGTACTTATAAATTTGGAACAAATGCATTTTCCGAACATTTCTATAATTTTCTCTCTAAAGCAGGATGTGACATTATAGCTAGAAATCCAATGTGATAAATTTCGTCCTACACAAAGACTTCTTCATAATTTCAACTTAAAGAATTCAATTTTCATTAAAAGACCGAATAATTTATAAAGTAAATGTATAGAAAGTCCCGGAATCTTCCATGGTAAATTTACGTCCCTGCTCTATACAGTATGTCAGTTTCTTAATAATTACTACTATTTCAAAATGAGATATTTAAAATCAACAGCAATAAATATATATATATATATATATATATATATATATATATATATATATATATATATATATATATATATATATATATATATATATATATATATATATCAAAAGCGGCAAGAAGCTGATTGAAGTCGGTTAGGTTGTGTGTCTAGACCAGTGTTTCTCAACCTTTTTAAGAAACGTCACACCCAGGAGCAATTTGAAAATATCACAGCACATTTAGCAAAATTTTAAATGGTATACATTTAAATGTTATGAAATAAATCCATTGATTTAAAACAAATACGTCATTCGTAAATAGCAGGACAATCATGGTCCTATTGCCGTGGGTGGCGACCTGTCTGGGACTATGACATTTCTGAATTCAATACCTGAGTAGGATCGTTTTGGGAGCTTGTGGCACACAATGTGCATTCAAAAAGTGTGGTTGGTTTTGCACAAGTCTTCACCACTATAATCAAATCATAGGTGCCGGTAATCTGGTTGTTTGGGTCTAAGAGCAGAGCTGCTAGATTCCCATACGTCGAAAACAACGGGAGTTTTTAATATATGCATGCATATATATATATATATATATATATATATATATAATTATTTACTTAAAAATATGATTCCAAATCGCTACATAAGAGGTCTCATGTTTCAAAACAAGAGCCGAAAACTTCAAAATAATATTTGAATTAACTTGAGTTAAAGTAGGCTCTGTTCCATCTTCAAGCGAAATTTTTTTGTAAATGACTTATTTCTGAAATTTACGAGTTTTAATAGTATGGTCAGAATTGAAATCAAAAATTTCCATGGTAACATCAAGGGCGGATTGTTTAGAATCGGCAGGGGTGGGGTGTTAATAATTTGTATCAGTATAGAGTAACTTTCACAGATGCCGGGTCAGAGTAAGGTGGGGGTGGCTAAATTTACGACGGAGAGTTTCCTCCGTCGTGAATTTAGCCACTCCCACCTTACCCTTGCCCTTCCTTGCCTTTAAAGGAGTGCCCTTTGCCGTGCTGATGTTGCTACATGTCTTACTTCTTGCCTATCTCACACTGCGAATTTTTTCCTAAGCTCTATACTAAACATTAAATCTGTTACGAAAAAAGAACTAAACAAAATAAACACAAAACGATCAGCTTTAAAAAAATGACTCGTAACTGGAAAAACCGAATGAAAAAAGAATGTTAACAACAAATGTTTTTTCACAACAAACCCAGTTCTGCGGAATCAGAATCAACGTTGAATTTAAGCAAGCGAATGAACTAATTGGAGTATAGTGCCATGAAGATTTAAATTTTTCCCACTTGTGACGAATGCAGCTATCGATTTTTTTGCATGTTATCATGCTAGTTAACATTCGTGTCAGTCAGCTGTTGGCTCTCACGCTGGCCAATAGAATCTTCCTGCCTATTCGTGGCAGCCAGCTATAGACTCTCACTCTGGCCAGTAGAAAATGGCCACAAACTACATGAAAACTGCCGTAGAAGCAGGAAAAATCGATTATTTCCACTATCGATGGGAGTTGGGAAATGCATGCCTATATATATATATATATATATATATAGGCAGTAATCCTTCTTTTATGCACATTTCATTGGATACGACAGACAAGATGCTTTGATTTATGTTTTTGTACAATTTCTCATGTAATCTAATAAATGTTTCATTTTCAGATGATAAATTATATAAAAACTGTCCAATTGTTCTTTTTATCCGAGCGCATTCAGCTATACATTTAGACATTTTCAAGGTTGAAATATCTTAACTATTAACAATAAATAGATTCTTGTATGTATGTAACACGGCCACGATATTGTGTCCATGTTCGTATTTGGTATTATTAAGCGTTGGTTTTTTGTATAATTTATCATTTGAAAAGATAAAAATTATTGGATCACATGCGAAATTGCATAAAATACTAAATCAAACACCTTGTCTGTCGTATCCAATGAAATGTGCATATATATATATATATATAT
The DNA here is from genome assembly GCA_963932145.1 of Acanthosepion lycidas. NCBI lineage: Eukaryota > Metazoa > Mollusca > Cephalopoda > Sepiida > Sepiidae > Acanthosepion > Acanthosepion lycidas. The sequence goes on from OZ010611.1 coordinate 28,200,735, forward strand.
ATATATATATATATATATATATATATATATATATATCAAGTAGTACATGTAAAAACACTAGGGATAGATGTAAGCTTTGCTTGGAAGAAAAAGGTTGAGTAACGATAAAAGAATACTTCATTAAAAAAAAGTTAATTAGCAAATGTAGGCATAACATAAAAAGCCTATTATATCACCTACCACAGTTTTATTGTTTTTTTTTCTACTGAATCCATCCCTGTAGTACAACAGTTTTTTTTTATTCTTGTTCTTTTTCCACTGTGTAGATGTCGTTATCCACGATTTTTTTTCATGAAATTATTTTTAATGAAAATATTTTCCGTGATGCTTTAAGTGCCATCACGAGTCCGTCTCTCGTTTTCATTTCTGTTCAAGTATTCTAAAGATTGCGTTGTGTGCAACTCGAGTCACGATTTGAGATGTTCTTTTATAGGATTAACGTGGTTAAGTGTTTTTTACTTGGTCTAGGCAATCTAGGATTCGAGCAATTTACTTTATTGAGTGAGTGTTTGTTCTCTGGACATTTTCCCTCTTTTTTTTTTTTTATTGTCGACTTTATTTGAGACTGTACCTGGTTAAGAGTTGAGGTTTTGGCAAGGTGTCTGTTGTCAACGGTTTTTGTTTTTCTTTAACACACACACACACACACACACACACACACACACACATATATATATATATATATATATATATATATATATATATTATATGCAAGTTTCATTAAAGACAACCGAAAAGTTAAGATTTTCTTGTGTTCGTATAAGTGTGGTTTTAGGGACATAAAATATGTAAAAATTGTCCAAATGTTCTACATATATAAATAATAATCTATATCAGTTTATATTAAAGAATTATATTTGTTGATTGAGTTATTTCTTTCGATCTTTATCTATTTTTATATACCATGCGAAATCCAGACTGATTTATATAAAATGACAAAGTTAGACACAACCAAGTTGGAGTAGAAAAAATATACAGAACTAGTCGACTACACAATAGTAAGCAAATTTCAGAAATCAAGTTTCTCTTTTTCCTAATTTTTCACTTGCAAGGAAAAAAAAAAACAGAAAGTAAATCGATTCTTTAAATCACAACTATTTTACCGAATTTCTTTGTTATTCTTACTTTCCACCATGACACATTTACGTCGAAATTTTCCCTACTTCTGAGAAGTCTGTTTCTTTCCCAGACATTCCCTGTGTGGCATGACTTACTGTTTTTTAATGTTGTTTAAGAAGAGATAATACATTAAAATTGTATCTTCTCGTTTATTAACTCAGGTGGCATCGCTACGTTCTTTTCAAATAAGGACTTAGTCGACTGACGCATGGAATCCATTATTAACGATTAAATTGTAGACATAGGTATTAATTTTTACTCTGGAGAATATATACTAATTATACAATACATACATACATATTGAAAAATCCAGACGACACACTGAATAACGGATGTCTATATTTATAAGTACATAATCCCACCACACTTAAAGTTAACCTGGCTTTGTAAGTAACATATATTTAATGTATAAGTTACCTAGCGAAATTAAAACCCAACCACCCCTAATCAAAATAGATTGAATTTTCCTTAACTTTAAAAACTCAAAATATTAAGATTATCTTCGCTTATAAATTAAATAAATTTCTTAGAAAGTTATTCCTAGCATCGCTTGACAATGGAACGAAACTCTGGATTTTAAGTTTAATTTTTATAATTAAATTTACAATTTTATTTTCAGTTTTGAAACAGATATCTCTGTGTCGCGATGAAAACATTTTAAAAAAAGAAAATAATTATATATATATATATATATATATATATATGAAATGATAAACTGTTAATACATTTTTGGCTAGGCTAGCGTTTTAAATATTAACAATTTATTATTAGGTTGGTGCAAAGATATTGTCGTTTTTTGACGTATTTTTTAACGTCAAAAAACGACAATATTTTTGCACCAACCTAATATTAATGCACCGACACCCGCATTCACAGACACACACATACACACACACACACACACACACACAAACACACACACGCACACACAGATTTCTTTCTTTCGTTGTGATCTATCGAAGCCTAAGGTCTAAACGCGTAATCTAGTTTCAATGATATGGTTTTCCAATTGTTCTCTTCAAACTTTGTCTGGATTTTACATCCTACACACACCTATACATACACACACATGCATACACACAAAAACGCACACAACCCCCATATATATATATATATATATATATATATATATATATATATATGTATATATAAATAAAAAGAAAGAACAGTAAGATATATAATCCGGTGTTCTTATAGATATTTTTATTTTTACAAAATAGTGCTCAATGTAACTTTACAGAGCATAAATATTATAAATTGATTTATTTAAAATATGTTTTTTTTCCGCTACACAGTTCTAACCATGTTTCAAAAATGGAAGCTAAAAGCTACGAATTTAATTTTGTAATTAAATTAAAGACATTAGTTCCATTTCATCCTCAAGCGAATTTTGTAGTAACTTTTAAAATTACTGGATTTTAAAGACACAGCTAAAATCATAATTCACGTTTCCAAGGTTACAGATAAATCTACTTCAACTGGACAAGGGGTGTCTGGGTGTTCATTATGTCTGTATTATTGTATCCGTTATTAGTTACGTTTTGGTAAGGGGTAGGGATGTATTTTTCAATGAAATCTGACATCCGTTGAATACATGTCGTCTGGATTTTTTAAAAGATTTATTGCTAACGGCAAAAAAATTCTTACGCCATTTTTTTCTATTTGTAAATTTAAAGATTTTGGGGGTGTTTAGGTTAGAATACGTTTTATCTATCTATCTATCTATCTATCTATATCTATATATATATATATATATATATATATATATATATATATATATATATATATCCATATATATATATATATATATATATATATATATATATATATACATAGGTCATTCAAGTTGCCTGAAGATCACGTGGGTGTGAAACTCTGTTTGCGAAAAGGCCCTTACTTTCATAGGATTTAACGTTGTTAAGCGTTTTTTTGCTCTGTTTAAGCAATCTAGGCTTCGAGCACTTTACTGATTACGTAAGTTTGCCTTTAGGTCTTTTATTTATTTTTTATTTTTTCAATATTGCCATTTCTATTCGAGACTGTATCGATATGAGTTTTAGGTTTTCGCAAGTTGTCCGTTGGTTCCACCAACACTTTTTTTGCATTGTCTTTAATGTATAGATAGTCTTATATTTTGGCAGCAATACTTCTCTAATACAGGTTTCATTAAATGTGACTAAAAAGTTACTTCTTTTAAGTGTTTTTCTTGTGTTATTCTTGTGTGCGAATAAGATATTTCTTTTTAGACTTAATACGTGCTGAAATTATACAAATGATTGCTTATTCTGAGCTCTTTGAATTTATGTATGGCGAATGGTATGTAAGTGTTTGGAGGTGTATATATATATATATATATATATATATATATATATATATATATATATATATATATATATTTAAGTTATAAGGAACTTGGTAAACCGAATTGGTAAATCCAAAGAGGACGAAATCCTGAGAGCTCAATGTGAGGACAGAGCTAATATGTAATGAAAAACAAACCACTTTAAGGTACCATTACGATAATTTATTTCACCTAAATCCTTTTTTAAGGATTCAGGATCATCAGGTAAAACTTCCAACAACGAATTGAGAGGAAAAAAAAATATATTTATATATATGTAAAAAAATCTATTAAACAATAGACATCAGTTAACGGTTTTTTGCCGACATCATCAAATTCACGCATTGAACAATTTAGCTTAAAAACTAACATACAATAATTTAAATTTTATAATCCATGGCCCCAATAAAAAGTTTTAACACCCTACAAAAAATGATAGCCCTTTATGAAGTCATCAAATAACAAATGTTACGAATGTTTTTATATACACAAAACCCTATCATAAAGAAAAAAAAAATCTTTATAGACAAGTAAACGTGACTGATTGAAAACATCTTCCGCTTTAAATTCAGACACCCCCACCTTACCCTGACTTGACATCTATGAAAGTAACTCTATGTTGATAAATATCATTAGCAGACAACACCACTACGTATTTAAAAAATTCACGATGGCTGTCACCATGGGAATTTTTGATTCCTATTAAAACACGTAAATTTCAGAAATAAGTTATTCCAAAAAAAAAATTTCGCTTGAAGATGAAACAGAGCTCAATTTAATTCTAATAATTATATTGAAGTTTTCGGCTCGTGTTTTTGAAACATGAGACCTCTTATGTAGCGTGTTGGAATCATATTTTTAAATATATAATTATATTTATGCTCTACTTTTGTATCGAGCACTATTTTTTAAAAATAATAACTAAAATACTAAAGAACTTTGGATTACTAACCTAACCCGTTCTTTCCTATTTTCTATATATTTTCACACACACACACACACACACTTATATATATATATATATATATATATATATATATATATATATATAATTCCCAAACATAAACGCTACATGGTTTTATTCATAGTTGATAATGTTAAGTTGTTGTTTTTTTTTTTATAACAGTTTTAATTTATATGTTGGTGCATTTTGAAATTAGAGGCGAGTATCAAAATTATGTCCTTGATGAATGTATATATATATATATTAGGTTGGTGCAAAAATAATATCGTTTTTTGACATAATTTTTAATGTCAAAAAACGACATTATTTTTGCACCAACCTAATATATATGTCAAACCGACCATTGCGTCTAGCATGAAACAGCCTGTCGACCCTGAGTGTTGACTCCAATATATATATATATATATATATATATATATATGTATATATATATGTATAGTAGAAATATAGAAGTTGCGGAATATTCTGTATTCCTGAGCGCTTTCGGCCATTCTTTTAACCATTATCAGGCATGATTTTATTTTCCGTTAAAAGTAAAAATAAAACCATCCTTGATAATAGCTAATAAACGAAAACTCTCGGATACAGGAAAAATGAAATAAAAAAACTTAACCCTAGTACCTAAGTTGTTTTTAATGATATATATATATATATATATATATATATATATATATATATATATATATATATATATATATATATATATATATATATATATATATATATATTAGCCATTAATTACATCAACTTTATTGATTTGTTCTTTGAATGACTATTTTAAATATCAATTAAACTGCGTTACTTCTTAATTTTAAAACATTATATTTTATGCATCGAAAGCATATTTTATGCATCGATATATATATATATATATATATATATATATATATATATATATAATACAATTCAAAGAATAAATCAATAAAGTTTATATATGACAAGTAGCTCACTTCCTAGGAATCGACAGCCCAGACACTAGCACATGTGATTAGATTTTAGTGGTGAAGGCTTTGTGCAGAAACAAACAACACTTTTTGAAGGGCCGAGCACAGACCCCCAAAGTCTCCATATGAGAATCCAATCTGTCCTGCTATTTACCGATAGCTGGAGGGGAAAGAAGAGGATTAATACCTTTCCCAAGAGTATTAGCACTTAAGTGAATGTAATGGATTTGACTGGAATTCGAACTCGGGTCCGTAGACGCTATTCACTATTTCACTACATACATATATATATATATATATATATATATAAAATTTTCATATATATATAAACGAAAATACATGAATTAAGTTCATAGCTTGATAAGTACTTCACATCTTACCTCTTACGACTCAGACAGCAAACTCTTTCAGTAATTGATTCGAGTGCCATACATAGGATGAACACTAGTAAAATAAAGCACTTCGCTGAATTCGGATTCGTAATGATGAGAGAGGGCTTGGTGAATTTGATACTCAAAAGACAGATTGAAAGCAATAAGAACAGACCAAAGCAACACATAGCCTGTCTAACGAGCTTGTGTAAATGGTTGGCGGAACAGGCATTAGGAGAGACAGCAAAAAAGGCCAAAATTTATGAATCACTAGAAATGATAGAAATGTAGTTTTCTAACAAAATACAGGACGTAGCCAACAAAATCCTGTCTGCAATACTGACAATATTTAGTTCTTGATAACGACTGTAATAAACGAAAGTACGTGAACAAAAGTATGAACTTTAGATAGTTTTCAGTTATGTATTTATTTATTGATGTTAATTATGGGCAAAAACACTATAAAAATTAAATAGACCCACAGTCTGACGATAAACTACATCCGGCAGCAAGAGCTCTGGGTGTTTTGAGGAGCGTGGAAGCAACTCTTAATTGCTGTTGTTCCCTGGTCCTCCTTCATCTGGGCCTCTAGCACCGATTAGGGTCCCCGTCTATTGGCAAATAGTTATATCCGCAAACAAAAGCATATGAAAGTATAAAAAATAGGTTTTTATAATGAAAATACAAGCAGTATATTTTTATATAAAAGATTATCAACAATACATATAATAAAATTACTAACAATACATTTATCTATATAATATCATTGTTGTACCGTAGGGAAGGTTACTGAATAGAATAAATATACAAAGGTTGGTAATGAACGATAATACTTAGGACACAAATATAAGATTCGCCAGTGGCGCGTAGAAAAAGTAGTCAACGGCTAGAAGTGAGTCAAGCGAATTCCACAATGTATCTCTAACTGCAGGATATCTAACAACCGCCTCACGCTGCCAGATGTGGCACAAAAATCTAATATGGGGTATCCGAGCCGTAGGCTCGGCCAAAAATTCTTCGTAGACAGTCGGGTAGCTGTTTCCCGAGACGTGACAGCCTCGTCTGGGGATTCTCTCTGCCCGGATGCAGTGAGTTTGACTAGCACAGCAGGAGATGAATCTCCAACTGCAGATTATCTACCAACCGCCCTACGTGGTCAGATGTGGTACAAGGCCGAATTTAATGTGGGGTATCCGAGCCCGTAAGGTCGGCCAAAAATTCCCCATAAACCCCGTATAAAACGGGGTCGGCTAGCTGTTTCCCGAGACGAGACTCTGTCCTTTGACATAGCCTCGCCTGAGGATCCTCTTTGCCCGGAGGCAGAGAGTTTGACCAGGACACCTGGAGACGAATCTCCAACTGCAGACCAACATACAGTATTTACTACTTTATTTATCCGAATGGAGTCATATCCATTATCGAACGTAGGTATGCTACAATAATCATAATTTTCTTAAAGAAATCAACCTGTATTCTAAATTATATCTTCAACAAAACTGCAATATAAAAGACACATGTCACTGCCATTACTAATTATGTCCACACAAACATGTATATGCACAAAAGATGAGTATCATCTACCATGTATTCACTTGTGAAAGTAGAACAACATATATCATATCTTTATTACCTAAATCTCACAAGAAGATTAAATTTCGCATTAAATGATTTATGTATAGGTCGTTAAACACACGAATAAAATCAAATAGACACGTTTTCGGTTGAATATAACAAAAGTTGTTTAAATATTTTTAGTTATATATATATAAACATTTTAAAGTTTCTCTGAGCAAAAAGAAGAAAGTATTCATTTCAATTAAGTGGCGGTCTCCTATGCGTCCTATAAACTTAATAGTATTCATATATAAATCTGTAAATGCAATTGTATATGATATCTCACCATTTCTTCTATGTGCGTATACCTTTAGAACGTTGACGATCATGGCTCTCCACAATTTCCTGTCATTTGTAGCTTTTAATCAATTTTTATTTTTTTTGTTATCGCTCCTAAACCCTGTTCTGCCATCTTATTTACTCAAGATCGTTGGTAGGTTAAGCTTTGTTTCCTCTGTGTCTCTTGCCTTCAATCTGTCCAGCGAGTATCAAATTTTCTAAGCCGTCTTTCCTCATTATATATCCTAGGAATTTCAACTCTCTCTTTCTGATGTTAAGTAAAAGCACACTTTTTGTTGCTATTTTCTCTAAAACTTCGTCGTTGTTCGGTCCATGGTATTCTCAGCATCCTTCTGTAGAACCATATTTCTGATGCTTCAAGTCTGTTCTTCATCTGTAAGGAGATTGTCCTGCATTCACTGCCATTACTGTTTATAGAAGTGAGAGAGAGAGAAATGTGTTGATCGTTGAAAATGGAAAAACTGTCATAGTTTTGACTTGCGGTGCTTTTTGATATTTAATGATCTTGTCTGCTACTCTCGTCCATTTTGTGTATGGAAGCCAGAGTACGTCGTTTGTTTGTATTGGTTGGTTTTCTGTCTATCTTAAAAACCATGTACATCAAAAGAAGTTTTCCTTTTCAGAAAGTCTTGGGATGTTTTGATTGGTTGTAAAAACTTCAATCGGAATCAAATACTTCCTACGGCATCTGCACAGTCTGGAACTTTTGCCGCTAGAATCTATGCTTTGTCAATTTATCTATATTTAGGAGTGACAAGATTAGTAAGCCGTTCTTATAGTACACTTACTATAGTCAATAGTTGTTCTACAGTTGCAATCTTATGGCCTAGGTTTAATAAATAAAGTTTTGTGTTTATGATTAAGTAAGGGATAATTTCATGAGACATTTAAAACATATGCTTGGTTATCTATTGGAAGGTAAAGTGATATTAATATCTACTGAGTAAATTTTCTAAAAATTTAAGCGCAGTACTAGACTGGCGTCGAGATCTCATCAATTTAAAGTTGAGCAGGTTAGATATAGCCATAAATTCTATGATAACTATTTCTGTTCTCGCACTTTTCGCTTGTGGAACTCCCTTCCGGTTGCATGCTTTCCAGCCAAAAATTTAAATGTAATGTCAATCGCTATCTACTGTCCTCCTGATTACTCTTTTCTTTTCGCGCTCATTATTAATATTTCTGTTCCTAATTCTTCCATACCCAGTAAGCTCTTGTGTCTTAGTTGCTTTACTGCCTTGCATGGGGTGATACCTATTAAAAAAACGTATTTAAAATAAAATGTAATAGTAATACGCGCATGAGCGATCATGTCTCTTTCGGTTCCTGACTGACTGGACAGAAGATTTCCTGCAGTAGGCTGTGGTTTTTTCTACGGTAAACTGGTTGCCAACCAAGTCTTCTCCTCCTCAAAATAATAATAATAATAATAATAATAATAATAATAATAATCATTATCATCGTTATATCTTTATCATTATCATGACCAACATCGTCATCATTATGATTGTCGTATCTTCATAATCATGACCATCATCATCATCACTATCATCGTCATCATCATTATCACCGTGATATCTTTAACATCATCATGACCATCATAATCATCATCATCATCATCATCATCATCATCATCATCATCATCATCATCGTTATATCTTCATCATCATCATGAACATCATCATCATCATTATCACCGTGATATCTTTAACATCATCATGATCATCATCATGATCATGATCATCATCATGATCATGATCATCATCATCATCATCGTCATATCTTTAACATCATCATGACCATCATCATCATCATCATTGTTATACCTTCATCATCATCGTGACCATCGTCGTCATCATTATGATTGTCATATTTTCATAATTATGACCATCATCATCACTATCAATGTCATATCTTCATCATCATTATGACCATCATCATCATCATCATCATCATCATAATCGTCATATATTCATCATCATAATCATCAGCATCATCATTATCATCGTCATAACTTTATCATCATCATGCCCCTCATTATATCATCATCATCATGACCATAATCATCATCAATATAATCATCATATCATCATCATCACGACTATTATCATTATCATCGTCATGACCATCATTATCCTTATCATATCTTAATCTGTCACTAGGTATGAAGAATGTATTTATTTTTTATTTCATTTTGTTCTGTTTCAATTATTGTCAGTATCCTTCTCCTTCTCCTACTCAATTGATCATCATCATCATCATCATCATCATCATCATCATCATCATGACCATTATCATTATGATCATCAGATCTTCATCAGGACCATTATCATTTTCATCGTCATTAGATCTTTATCTTTCTCTAGGTATGAGGAATGTATTTATTTTGTCTTCTTGTTCCAATTCGTATCAGTACCCTCCTCCTGCTTCTTCTCCTCTTTACCACCATGATCACGATCATCGTCATCATCATCGTCATCATCAGATATTTATCTTTCTGTAGGTGTGTGGAATGTATTTTTTTAAATCATTATTCTTGTTCAGTTCCCACTGTCACTAGTATCCTCCCCATCCTCATCCCCAGCCTCAGCACCCCACCGTCATCATCATCATCATCATCATCGTCGTCGTCGTTGCCATCATCCTCATCATAACATTTGGTCACTTTTCTTTTGTTTCACTTGTTGTTATCCAGTCTTTGCATGCGGCAGGTTGAAAACAAGCAAAAGAAGCGAGTGATGCCAAAAATGGCAGATCGCTTCCAGGTGTACAACTAACATTTCAGGAACCATCGAATCTTTGTCCATTTTTTTTTTATTTTTTTATTTCGCTTTAACTTTCTTTGCTTTTCCTTCTTGCTTCCATTCCCGCCTCCCGATACCATTAGCTTCTTTAGCTGTCACATACTGAAAATGCTTCAGTCTATTGCGGGGGCAGAGTGTATGAACAGTTGCTACTGGTTTTTGCCTCAAGGATGAAACCAATAAAATATTATATGTCCCTACAACTATAGATATTTGTAATGTGGTTGTTTAATTGCCTATCCCCTTCTTTGAGATTGTGTGTATTTGTGTACGTATGCATCAATCTGTATGTATTGATATCTATCTATAAGTTAATCTAAATGTTTCTACATCTGCGTGTCTGGTTGTTTTTCGAATCTCTACGTAGTGAATTTCATTCAAAGAAATTATCTTCATCGGTGGATATTTTTTTAAACCATTTCACCTTAAGCAAAGTCAATAAAGCCAGTATGATGTAAGGAATTACAGAGTGTTAGAGAACACGAGAAAAAGAAAATATTATTAAGTTGAAATAACAATAATAGACCAGGAATTAAGAAGACAGAAGAAAACGATTGACATTGCATTTAATTATTTTCTCTTTTTCCAAAGGTGACTGGAAAATAAGAAACCAAAATACGCCTGATAATTATGCACCAACCCAATAATATGCGTCCTGGGTATGACGGTAAACTACATCCGCGTCCTGGGTATGGCGATAAACTGCATCCAACAGCAAGGTCTCAGATAATGTTTTCAGAAAAATAATGTTGCCAGCTCTAAGTTTTTGAAACAATATTGTTGCCAGCTCTAAGTTTTTGAAACAATAATGTTGCCAGCTCTAAGTTTTTGAAACAATATTGTTGCCAGCTCTAAGTTTTTGAAACAATAATGTTGCCAGCTCTAAGTTTTTGAAACAATATTGTTGCCAGCTCTAAGTTTTTGAAACAATAATGTTGCCAGCTCTAAGTTTTTGAAACAATATTGTTGCCAGCTCTAAGTTTTTGAAACAATAATGTTGCCAGCTCTAAGTTTTTGAAACAATATTGTTGCCAGCTCTAAGTTTTTTAAAAATAATGTTGCCAGCTCTAAGTTTTTGAAACAATATTGTTGCCAGCTCTAAGTTTTTGAAACAATAATGTTGCCAGCTCTAAGTTTTTGAAACAATATTGTTGCCAGCTCTAAGTTTTTGAAACAATAATGTTGCCAGCTCTAAGTTTTTTTTGAAACAATAATGTTGCCAGCTCTAAGTTTTTTTTTGTTTTTTTTTTTGAAACAATAATGTTGCCAGCTATACATTTTTTATTCCATACAAAATAGGCATTTAAAATTCATATAAACTGGATTTGGCATTAAATAACCCACAGTGGTTGATATGCTATAAAACCCAAACAAACAAACAAACCAATAATAATGTGCCTTATATATCGTTATCACAATGGGTGTGATGATATGGGTATATTTAGTTTTATATAACTGTGCCCAATTACTGTGTTGTTGGAGTGCTTCTCTCTCATTCAATAATAATAATAATAACCTCATTCTGATGTAATCTGAGTGTGAAAGAATATGAGAAAAAGACAACATTATTAAGAAGAAAGAACAATAAAAGTCCAGGAATTAAGAAGACAGAAGAAAACGATTGACATTGCATTTAAATTTTTGAAAATCAAAATTGACTGGAAGGTAAGAACCCAGAAGAGAGATCCACAAACTAGAAATGTGAGGGAAGATAAAAACAGTTACAGCGTGCCATTTCAACTATGAACTGCTTTCTCTATCTATTCCTTAGATGTCGCCATTTTTGTAGTTTTTATTTTTTAATCATTTCACCCCAAGCAATGCAATAAAGTCACAAAATGCAAATAGGCTACTGAGTGTTGGGGAATATGAGAAAAAGAAAATATTATTGAGGAGAGAAAACAATAAAAGAACAGAAATAAAGAAGCCAGAAGATCACGATTGGCTTTACATTTAACCTTTAGGCAAAAATTGTCACCGTAGAATTCTCTCCCTTTGAACATTTTAGGCGCATTCTTGTCAACTGTTATTTCCGGAAATAGCAGTTGACAAGTGTTTATCTATAGCAACTCTCTCGAAGCGACAGAATGCACCTACACCATGCAAAGGGAAAGAGAAGTTAAAAAGTAGATAAAAAAGGAAAACAACTATGATAGTTTAATGCAAATGGAACAAGAAAAAAATGACCTCTGTACCACAACAAGTGACCAAATTTATTAATTTTGAAAGAATGGAACTGGTTATTTATTGCGGAATGGAGATAGTAATGAAAATAATTAGCCAACCGGATATTGCTTCTTACACATGAGAATCTGCTCAAATTCTGATGTGTGGAGTAATAACTGGTGAGCTCATCCTTTATTTTATTTTATTTTTTTTTTAAATTTCACTCCAAGCAAGGCAATGAAGCCACAAAGAATCAAGGGGATTACTGAGTGTGACAGATGAGAGAGAGAGAGAGAGAGAGAGAGAGAGAGAGAACACTATTAAGTAGAGAGAACAACAAAAACAAAACATGAATTAAGAAGACAGAAGAAAACGATTGACGAATATGAGGGAAGAAAAAACAGTTACAGCGTGCCATTTCAACTATGAACCTCTTTCTCTATTTACTACTTAGATATGTCCGTATTTGTACTTTTTTCTTCTTTTTTTATCCATTTCACCCTATGAAATGCAACCAGTAAGATGTAAGGAGTTACAGAGCGTCAGAGAACACGAGAAAAAGAAACCATTAAGGAAAGAGAACAATAAAAGAACAGGAATTAAGAAGACAGAAGATAAGGATTAACATTTCATATAAATATTTAAAGATCAAATTTAACAGGAAAACGTCCTGGGTATGACGGTAAACTACATCCGCGTCCTGGGTATGGCGATAAACTGCATCCAACAGCAAGGTCTCAGATAATGTTTTCAGAAAAATAATGTTGCCAGCTCTACGTTTTTTTTGAAACAATAATGTTGCCAGCTCTACGTTTTTTTTGAAACAATAATGTTGCCAGCTCTACGTTTTTTCTTTGAAACAATAATGTTGCCAGCTATACGTTTTTTTTTGAAACAATAATGTTGCCAGCTATACGTTTTTTTTTTGAAACAATAATGTTGCCAGCTATACGTTTTTTTTTAAACAATGTTGCCAGCTATACGTTTTTTATTCTATACAAAATAGGCATTTAAAATTCATATAAACTGGATTTGGCATTAAATAACCCACAGTGGTTGATATGCCATAAAACCCAAACAAACAAACAAAATTAACCGGAAAGCAAGAAGCTGGAAGAAAGATTCATAAGTCTGTTAAAAGTATCTGTTAGCATAAAACTTACGGTTACATCTATTTCAATTGTAAAATGATGAAACCTTGTCGCCAATCTAGTATTGTGGTTAAATATATAAAGTCTATGTAACACAGAGGAAAGTTCATCAAAACAGTTACCAATGAGAAGATTTATAGAAAAGGCTCAGGGAAACTACGTTTCTTAAAATAATTATTGGACTTTGTCCATTGCATAATGTGTGACGTCATTTGTTTACATTTCGATATGCTTTGAGCAGATATGAATGTACATGAGAGATTCATGGAAGATAGCTGTTTAAAAAAATGTTTAAAAATTTTAAAGGTTTTAAGTTTAAAAATGTCTTAAAATAATTGTCTCACTTTCTCCATTTCATTATATATATATATATATATATATATATATATATATATATATATATATATATATATAAACCTAGTGAGCCAGACAAACCTACCCAGGTTTCACCTAAGCGAATCTTCAGGGAAAGCTGGCTAAAGAGGCAAAGGGAAACGCGTTTATCTAGGTTTATCTAGGTTTGCTCTACGGTTGTATTGAGCTCTTTTGCTAGTTGTTTACTCGTATCATTTTTTTTCTTAGGGCTTTAAACCTGTATATGTGCGATTTTTTTCGACAGACTTTCATGTTTCTAGCTCTTTCTTTTTTTAAAAACTTTTTTCCCTCGGGATAGATTTGATTATTGGCAAATCAAAAATTCGAGGGTTTTTCGAAACGAGTATAGTTACCTAAATTTGTATATATATATTGTTGAAACTTGACCAATGCATGGAATAATAATGCAACACAAAATGTACTTAGAACAAAATGTATTGAAACAAGAAAGTGTACACAATATTTACATATAGTCTTTTGTATATTCCTGGGAAGACCGTTCCTGGACAATGTGTTGACTGAGTCGCAGGCGGGTAGAGTCTCTGGTTGAATCTCTTGATTCCTTCCCCCTCTTCCCGGTACCAACCATATTTATATGGTCGGTACTCCACTATGCAAATTAGGTGGATGCTACCACAACATATATATATATATATATATATATATATATATATATATATATATATATATATACACCAAATTGCAACTTTTGTAGTGATCTTATGGATATATTATAAATTTGAATATATATATATATATATATATATATATATATGTATATATATATCCCGGTAAGATGAGATGTATTGATACGCATCGAAACACTCTCTATATATATATAATTAGAAAAAAGTGTCCAAGTATGATTAGTATATTTCATGAAGTAGAATAGATAAGTTGGTCAATAAAACAAAGTCAAACGAAATGGTACCGATCAAATCAGTACCAAAAATATTTATTAATGTTAACCAAGTGACAAAATAAAGAACTCCGATTGAGGTTCCAAGTTCGGAATTTTCAAACACGCCTGTGTTCTTCATCAGCATATGTGAGAAATAAACAGACTGACTGTGTAAACTATCCAACATTAGCTTTCTGAGGTGAACAGAATCCGCTTGTAGTTGGAATTATTAGAAAAAATCCGTTCCCTGTTTAATTTCTCGTTGTGCGAAACTTAATGTGAAAATAAATTCAGATTTAAAAATTGTGATTGGTGGTGGTGGGTAGGGGAGTGAGATGTTGAACATAAGGGAAAAATGGGTTGTGGGACCAAGGGTGGGTGCGGTATTGGTGTTAAAAGATTTTATTTTATGTGAATTAGGATCAGTGTGGGAACATAGCGAGATTGTCACTAAAAGTAAAGTGAAAAAGAAAAAGAAAAAAAAAAAGAAGAAAAAGACAGAGGAAAGAAATAGCACAAAAACAGGTAAAGAATTCTTTTAGGAAAATCATTGTTAGATAATGTTAGGGCTTCGGAAAAAATAAACTGAAAAATAAAAATAAAATAAAAAAATAATATTAAAAATAAAGATAATGATAATAATAAAAGGGGAATAGAAAAAACATCAATGTTTATTACATCTAACCAACGCCTTTATCCACTGTGCCATGTGTCCCCAGTGACAGACCCAAAGAGTGTGAGTAGTTCAATACCCGGTTAAGGCAGTGGCGAACTTTCAGAGGGAAAATTAGTCAGGAGATAACTGATAACTAACATCCATCAAACATGGTACGTGGAACTAGAACAGTCTACCCCAGTGATCGAAATAAAGGGTTCAGTTCGAAATTCCAACCGCCTGAAGAAGGCCGGAGCGTACAACGGCCGAAACGTTGTGATAAATATGGCAACAAAGATGAGGAGAATAGTCCGAATAATGTAAATACTGTAATAAAAGTTAAAAAAAAAAAAAGAAAAACAAAAGAGGGAAGAAATACTACAAAATAGAATTAAAGAATCCTTTTGGAAAATCATTGTCAGAAAATGGGGGTCACGGAGAAATAAAGTGAAACAAAAAGGTAACAAAAACTACTACTAATAATAATGATAATGACAATATAACAAAATGGGGAATAAAAGATATAAAAGAAAGATGTGCTGTGAACATGGGTGTATCTAACAGTGTGTATATATACTAGCGTCCACAGTCCTTTAGGGAGAGTAATGACTTTTTTTGCGAGTGGTGAGAAAGGGGATGTCCGATCTTGTATGTGTAAGTTTCTTTAAGTTATACACATGTTGTCCCCTATGTTCAACATCTCACTCCCCTACCCACCACCACCAATCACAATTTTTAAATCTGTTGTAATTTTCACATTAAGTTTCGCACGCGAGAATTCAAACAGTGTACGGATTTTTTCTAATGATTCCACGTACAAGCGGATTCTACCCACCTCAGAAAACTCATGTGGGATAGTTTCCACCTTCACTCTGTTTATTTCTCGCATCCGCTGATGAAGAACACAGGCGTGTTCGAAAGTTCCGAAATTGGAACCTCAATCTCCGTGCTTCATTTTTGTCACTTGGTTAATATTAATAAATGTTTTTCGTACTGATTTCATTAGTACAGTTTCGATTAACTTTATTTTATTGACCAACTTATCTACTCTAATTATATATATATATATATATATATATATAAATATAAAAGTGAACATAGAAGTCAACACTTAGAGGCGACAGTCTGTTTCATGCTATATGCAATCGTCAGGCCTGACGATTGCATATAGCATGAAACAGACTGTCGCCTCTAAGTGTTGACTTCTATGTTCACTTTTATATTTACACACGCTCTATCTCTGATATTGAGCACTTTATTCCATAAATATAGCACACCTTAAGACTATATTTCTTTATATATATATATATATATATATATATATATATATATATATATATATATATATATATATGATATCATGTAAACGTAATATATTGTTTTCTTTTCGTTCCATCAATAAATTCACTTGTCCATTGAATATATATATATATATATATATATATATATATATATATATATATATATATATATATATGATATCATGTAAACGTAATATATTGTTTTCTTTTCGTTCCATCAATAAATTCACTTGTCCATTGAATATATATATATATATATATATATATATATATATATATATATATACGGTGTACCCACCAAATTGATATTATTTAAAATGTGAAATTTTGGTGGGGACATCCTGTATATCTATATATATGATAGCTGGCCACTCGTATTCGAGGATATCCGTTTACTAGGTGGCTAGCCAATCCCTATTGCAGACGCTCACTCATGCAGATTTATGTTTTTTCAACACCCACAGACCCCCACCTGTGTTTTATGCTGCAGCTATGCTGAGCAGACCTTAGTTACAGTTTCTGGGAGAGAGCGTGTTTGGAAACGGCATGCTGTACTTTTTGGCATTCACGCCGGAATATTCCTGAAAACTATCCTGGAATTTGAACTCCACTCACCACACTGCTATCTGTTCTAAAGCTGTCACATGCTGCATTAGTTTTCTACTTTTCATAAAAGTCTTTTTACTTTTGACAAAATAAAATGAAATATTGGCAAAAATAATCAGAATATTTGTTTTTGGTTCGACCTTGTCTGAATAGATTCACTACTGTGGTTATTACAGAAATGAATTTCATAAATGTTTTAACTTTGCTTCGATTAAAAATATTATTTAAAATGGTATCAAGTTCGGAAGTTAAAAGAAAATAGAATAAATATCAAAATCAGTGAGTCTTGTTAGAAAATAGAAAGTAGTGGCAAAAACGACAGAATTGTGAAAATGTTTGCTGAATTGTTAGTTGGCAGCAAAATGGTGGCAGTAAAAGTCAAATGGACACTCAAGTCTGTCAGCAGCAAAAAGGGAAATGAACGACCATTATGAGAATTCTAAACGTATAAAAGAGAGATGAGGAAGAGGAAGAAGAAGAAGAAGAAATAAACACTCCTCCATTGCTTCTGTCTTTCTCTCCAAAAAACAATGGACAAATGAGATGAAGATAACGAAATAGAAAGCAAGTGTAAAAAGAATGAAAAGAAAATGAAGAAATGATGGCAGTAAGAAAGAAAATTACAGAAGAATAGAAAACAAAACAGAAATAAAAATACAATTATAGTCAATTTACACTATTTACATTGTTCAGAATATTCTGATCTTCATTGTTATATTCACAACATTTCGGCCGTTGTATGCTCCTTCTTCCGGTGAGATATATTGGAATTTCGAACCGAACCCTTTATTTCGTCCACTGGGGTAGATTTTTCTCATTCCCCGTGCCATGCCTCTTCTGGATATGTCAGTTTCAGTTATTTTCCTTTAGTATCTCAAATCTCCATGTTTTTGTTCACCCCTGGTTAGATATTGAGCTCACAACATCGGTGAATTAATTTTTGGAATTTATAAACTTAATGTCTCAGTAATCATTTTTTTACCAGATATAATATTACAATTTTTTGTTATTGTTTTCGTTTTTTCTCTGCCTTTGTATTATTGGTTCCCATATTGTATTTATGTCTACGCTTGGCCGGCTTAGAAGATTTTTGAGGTCTATCATATAGACTGATTCCTTGAAGTTTCATATTTTCCAGTGATGTTCTCTGTCTATTATTTCGACCTCATCCCCCACACGGTGGTTATCACCCTTTTCCCTCTCTCTATGTTCAGCTATGAATAATTTTTCTATTTCCCCTCGTGAGTATCTGTATATATTTCTGAGATGAGGTATTATGTACACTATTTAGATTGTCCTCAAGGATACATAACACAGTGTAAAAAGGCGTTAGTTAGATCCAGTTTCAGGACCCAAAGAGTGTGAGTTCAATACCTGATTAAGGCAGTGGAGATCTTGGAGAGGGGAATTAACAGAAGATAACTGACACCCATTAGACATGGCACGTGGAACTAGAACAATCTACCCTAGCGAGCGAAATAAAGGGTTCAGCTCGACATTCCAACCACTGAAGAAGGCCGGAGCGTACAACAGCCGAAACGTTATCAGAAATATGGAAACAAAGATGAGGACGATAGTCCGAACAATGTAAATAGTTCTCCTCGCGAATATAGTAATAAGTTGATGACAACTAAATGTAAATAGTTACAATATCTCATCTTAGAAATATAGACAGAATTATAGTTTTGGGATGTCAACGAACACTCGTTGTCACTTTCGCAATGTTCGTAGTAGTAGAGACTTTGTAATCGCAGATAAAACTATAGTAACGCCGTTGAACAATACTGATGTCAGACGCCTTCGAATAACACTCGCACTAATAGTACTTGCTAGATAATCCTCGCTCGAATAGTAATCCGTATAGTGATCTTAATAGAGAAATAGTATAGTGAATAGATTAGAGAATAGCGGTCATAGTAATAGACGATAGAGTAGAAGTGCAGGTCATTTAGACACACACATATATATATATGTGTGTTTCCTCTATGGTCTCGTGGTCTATGTAATTTGCCTGTGTTTACTCACTAGAGATCTATCTCCAAACTCAAGTGTCGGCAGCGATACTTTGTTCTTATTTAACAATAGTCAAGTAAAGAAAAAAAAAAATATTTTGGGGGAAATTAAAAAAAAAACCCGCAATATATATATATATATATATATATATATATATATATATATATATATATATATACTCCATAAACCACAAAATTGGTGCCACTTTCTGGATTTATTTTATTTAAAAATTGAAAACTAATTTACGGTGTTACTATTGTATGATATCTACCATCTATTTAATTAAAATGTTCCGCAGTGAATGTAGTTAAATAAGGCCAGTAATGGGCGACGGCTGAACGCGACTGAGTCCGAACCTTTATTGTCGATAACTCCAAAATTGTTGATTTTATCAAAATTTAATTGTTATTTCGCGTTTAGCATGTACGTTTACACGGAAATATGACGATTTGAGAAAAATTTAATAGATATTTAGCATGAGCCATAAAAGCAAATTTACCGCTTTTTTTTATTGTTTCTTTTTTATAAAAATGATCAGTGAAAAATATCACAAAGCCATTTCGTTCCTAGTTCTCTCGTTGGGACCCGGAATGAAATATGTATACAACAGAAATCAAAGGAATAATAATAATAATAATAATAATAATAATAATAATAATAATAATAATAATACACACTGACGGAACAGTCAAAGCCAACCGCCCAGATATTGTTATTAAAGACCACAAACAAAAAAAAGTGCTTCCTTATTGATATGGTTGTCTCTGCAGACTGCAATGTATCTTTGAAGATATTCAAAAAGCTGTCAAAATACAAGGACCTTGAAATAGAAATCTCGAAAATGTGGCATGGGAACATCAACAATTCCTGTTGTAGTTGGAGCCCTAGGACTGGTTGGAAAAGATTGCAGTAGACTAATTGAAGGGATTCCTGGAAGTCCATGCCTCAAAGCGATACAAAAAATTGTTCTGACAAGTACAGCCCACACTTTATGAAGAGCTTTATCTATGTAATATTTTTTTTTGTCAGTGGAAAGTGTCATGATGCCATTTCTAACCTTAGGCCCCTGGGCGGGACCCGGAAAGAAATGAGTAAACGCCAGAAATCAAAGAAAATAATAATAATAATAATAATAATAATAATAATAATAATAATAATAATAATAATAATAATAAAAGTTCCTGCAGACTATTATGTATCTTAGAAGATCATCAAAAAAACATCAAAATACAAGGATCTCAAAATGTGGCACATGAAGATATCAATAATTCCAGTTGTAGTTGAAACCCTCGGTTTGATTGGAAAAGGTTGCCTTAAAGAAATACAAAAAAATATACTACGTACAACGCCCACCTTAGAAATGTTTTTATCTATGTAAAATGTGTGTGATCTTGGGTGATTTTATTTATATGTTCTGTTGAAAATATCATGATGTCATAATAATAATTATAACAAAATTAACCCATTACGGAAAAAATTTGATTTAAAATTTTAGCTCTTTTTCCCCCTAATCTACTTTGCTGATTAAGGATAATCTTAGGACTGGCAGATTTTAAGTTTTAGGTAATCTCCCGCTAAAAATTGAATGTCATACATTAATGGATTAAATAGTTTCAGCAACCTAGATTAGAAGGGGTTAATTAAACTGGAGGAGGTCTGAAACTTACTATTAAATTCAGGTTCTCCTAAACATTTGGCTCGTAGTGTAGAAAAATAAGAAAGAAGAACTAAGTAAAAAGAAAGAAAGAAAGAATTACATAAAAAGGCCGTAAAGAAAAGAATAAATAAAGAAAAGAATAAAGAAAGAAAAAAGTGACTTGACGAGAAATAAAATGAAGAATTAAAAAAGGTGTGCAAAAAGAAAAAAAGTCAATGACGGCAAGAGACATGATTGAAAGGACTAAAAAGCCTAAAGTCTCCATACCTCCTTCAACCACCATTATCAGAATCATCACATTTGCTGCTAGCATTCCAATACACCTCTTCTCTAACCTCCTCTGCTAACCTTCTTCAGCTACTGTTGTTGGCGCTGATACCAATGCTTAAAAGTTGATTAGTCAAATTTGCTGATGTTTACTCCAGTGTATCAATGCCACTCGAGGCGAGCACCATTTAAACTAATGGACGGCACTTGCTTCCACAGCCGGCAGCAGCTCTCTTGGAAGACTGTGTTTTAAGCAGCGCAGAAAATGTCGCAGATATCAAGTGTAAGTAATAGAGTTAGCCGCCAGACGGCACGTAACGGCAGAGCAATGGAGGTAGGCTGGGCTGGTTGACTTGTGGTGCCAGTCCATTTTTCCTTGGATGGTACTGATGTTGGCAGTTTTATAATGTTGCAGCCATTATTCCAGGTGTCTGCTGCTTCAGTGAAAATACAAAATGGCTGACATGGCTAGCAGTTTTTACAGTGAGAGTTCCTTTAACAGGAAAACTAGCAAAGAAAGGCAGAAGGAAAAAGAAATATTTAAATGTACCCGTTGGAATTTTTTGTATAAATATCCAGTTAACAAAAAGTTAAATCTTAAGAAAATATATGTTTGAGAAAATTTAAAATGTACAGGTTCATTAACGAATTAAAATATTTAAAATTACATATTTAGTAAATTTTATTCAGGGAAAATAACAACTGATGAGTGATAGTTTTAACAAATTACCGAATATGCTTGAGTATAACGTGAGTTTTTATGAAAAATAGGGCTCACACTATACAAAGGTAATTTTTTGAAGAGGTTGAATATGGATTTTTAATGACTGGGTACAATATACACAGGTTAATTTTGAACGTAAGGACTGAGTACCGAAGACGTATTGGGATGGCTAAAGATGCATTCCAAAAGCTAAACAGAGTATTAAGAAAATGAAAAAAAAAAGAACAAGAAAAGAATATTGAACTGTTTCGTGATATCTGTCATCCTGTATGGCAGCGAAATTTGGAAAATGCAAACAAAAAGGAAATTTATACTTAACTAGCAGCTTGGCCCGGCGCTGCCCGTGCTTGATTAAAAAATTGTACGATACAGCAATCGCTATCACTTGACTTAAAATATTTTTGCCCTTCCTTGCCTTTAAACGAGTGCCCTTTGCCGTGCTGATGTTGCTACATGCCTTACTTCTTGCCTATCTCACACTGCGAACTTTATCTAAGCTCTATACTAAACATTAAATCTGTTACGAAGAAAAACCTAAACAAAATGAACACAAAACGATCAGCTTTAAAAAAGGACTCGTAACTGGAAAAACCGAACGAAAAAAGAATGTTAACAACAAATACTTTTTCACACCCAACCCAGTTCTGTTGAATCAGAATCAACGTTGAGTTTAAGCAAGCGAATGAGCCAATTGGAGTAAAGTGCCATGCAGATTTAAATTTTTCCCACTTGTGACGAATGCAGCTAGCGATTTTTTTTCATGCTAGTGAACATTCGTGTCAGTCAGCTGTTGGCTCTCACGCTGGCCAATAGAATCTTGTTGCCTATTCGTGGCGGCCGGCTATAGGCTCTCTCTCTGACCAGTAGAAAATGGCCGCAAACTACATGAAAACTGCCGTAGAAGCACGAAAAAAATCGATTATTTCCACTATCGATGGCAGTTGGGAAATACAAAGTTGGTCTTGGCCTACCCGCTAACTTGGAGCATGTGCATGAAACGTTTGGTGCAAATCCGTCGACAATTGCAGCCGTGCATTCGTTACACACACACACACACACACACACACACACACACACACACACACACACACACACACACACACACATCTTGCCTTTTATAGATAGAGATATCAAAAAGAGATAGTTGAAATTTCTACAGAACGATGCTGAGGATACTATGGGCCGAACATGTGAGCAACGATGAGGTTTTAGAGAAAATAGAAACAGAAAGGAAACTTATACTTAACATCAGGAAGAGACAGTTGAAATTTCTACAAAAGGATGCTGAGGATACCATGGACGGAACATGTGAGCAACAATGAGGTTTTAGAGAAAATGGAAACAAAACGGAAAGTTATAATTAACATTAGAAAGATGCAGTTGAAATTTCTTGGGTACGTAATGAGGAAAAGGGGCTTGGAAAACCTGATATTCACAGGACATATTGAAGGAACAGTGGGCCAGAGGAAAGCAGCGTGTAACATATTTAATGAACTTGAGTAAATTGATGGTAGAACCCGGTTTGGAATAACAAAAAGACAAAACTTATTAAGAGCCACAAAGGACAGATGTGGAGAGCCATGTTCGCCTACGTCATGATGGGACACGGCACATAAAAAGAAAAGAACTAAGTCTTTTCAATTGCAGTTGTGATAGAGTTGGTGATATATTAGGTTGGTGCAAAAATAATGACGTAATAATGTCGTTTTTTGACGTATTTTTAACGTCAAAAAACGACATTATTACGTCATTATTTTTGCACCAACCTAATATTTGATTCGCTTCAGTTTGTCATGGAAGATCACTTTTCTGTTTTGAAATATTATATAAGCCTTTTGTTTCGCGTTGATATGAAATAATAATTCTGTGTGTTCTTAAATAGAATCCGATGATTTTATTTTGTTGTTCTGATGAGAATAGAAATTTATGAGATCATTTTTATTAGTTGATTGGTGATGCACACTATTTAAGAGTACTCAGCATTTGCTGCCGTCACTATTTACAGAAAGAGGTGAAATACACTGAAAATACATTTAAGCTCCTTTAATACACTAATTATTTCATATTCAATGCAAAAAACAGGCTTATAAAATATTTCAAAACAGAAAGGTGGTCGTCGTTGACAAATCAAACGAATAAAAACATATTGCTACATACCAACTCTATCACAACTACAATTGAAAAGAATGTATCTAAACTAAACATGAAATTTGTCACAACGACGTCTAAATATCTTTAGCTATATTCATTTTATATAGCTAATATATTTTATATATTTTATATAGCTAATATCTTTAGCTATATTCATTTTATTCTCGTTTGAATACAGGCATATATAATGTTATTTTCGGATATTTGGTTGGTAGATTTCTTGAAAAGCACTCACTTGTCAGCATCAACATAGAGTTGTTCCAGCAACACAACACATTTAACAATCTCAGTTCCTAGGAAAATAAAGCTAAAAACACCACAGGATATAGAGTACTTTTTACTTACAATGATTTGAAACACGTTAGCCCGAAGAATATGCTTCAACTTGTGATACACTCTGCATTATGTACCGGTAATTCAGAAAAAAAAAAATCTTGTCGTCGGAAAGGCAATAAGTCAGCAATATAATAACAACAACGAAAAATGCAACTTTGAGATAAGAAAAATATCTATTAATTCGTAAATACAATGTCAATCGTTATCTACTGTCCTCCTGATTACACTTTTCTCTTCCCGCTCATTATTAATGTTTCTGTTCTTAATTCTTACACAGTCCTTAACCCCTTGTATTTTAGTGGCATTACTGCCTTGCTTTGGGTGATTCCGATAAAAAAAAACCCCAAAAAAACAATTATAAAGGATATTTATTGATTATGAAGTGTCATATATACTTTTGCCCTTCATGTAGAGACAAAACGGAAGCAAATTAGGTTATGTAAGAAACAGGCCCAGGGTAAAGTGGCAACCGTAGTCAGGCATGAACAAAACAAAGAATGATGACCATTTATCTGCTATAAAATGTCCAGGATGATGCCCAAGACTGCAATATTTGAAAACAATAGGCTTACTAGTATTTTTAAGAATTGGTATCATCTGAAGCAAGGCAATAAAGCCACTAAAACGCAAGGGGTTACAGGGTGTGGAAGTATTAGGAACAGAAATATTAATGAGCAAGGAGAGAAAAAAGTAATCACGAGGACAATAGATAGCGATTGAGATTGCATTTAAATTTTTGCAGATCAAAGTTGGCTGGAACGCATGGCTACCGAAGGGAGTTCCACAAGCGAGAAGTGCGAGAAAAGGAACTGTTAGCATAGAACTTACAGTTACATCTAACCAGCTCAACTGCAAATTGATGAGATCTCGATGCCACTCTAGTACTGCCCTTACATTCATGAAGTCTAGTTACCAGAGCTAAGAGCTTGTCCGAACACTTATGATTAAATTAGAAAAGACACAGAGAGGCAACCTTACGGTGATCGGAAAGTGACTGAAGTCGAGTCGCCAGAACAGAATATTGCTGATTCTTCTTTGGATCTTATCAAGGAGCTCAAGGTAAATAGATGGGACACTTGGCCATATGAGGTAGCAATATTTTAAGCATGAAGGAATGCCTAACATTGGAAGTCTAACACTACTCTATCACTAATAATTCCATGGAAAATGTTCAGATGAGCCCCATTCCTTAGTTCCACTAGTTCAGACGTTTATTACAAGTACATCCACAGAGTCGAATCACCCCGATTTCCCCCATATTCCAAATACAAGGAAACGGCTACTCGCAGACATTTTCCCCTAAAACAGCTACTTTTCAGAACAGGCACCAGCGTGGATGCTTCTCCGAACACAATTTTAACCTCTTCAATTCATTTGTTTTCTATTCTCCTTATGCTCATAATCTTCGCTTGATATCTCGTTCATCATGACCCACTACATTGGGCGGCTCTCAAGGCTTGTGTTGGGTTAACTTTAGTATAAAAAATGATTAATTTGGTTTGAGTTTTTATTTATTAATTTTATATAAATATATATTTTTGTAAATTTTACTTTGCCTGCTCAGGTGGGAATCTGGACGCCATGATCCTCGCTAGAACTGCATCTTCCAATCATTGTTCTGTCTCAACTCTTTGACTAAATCCGAGCAGACATTTCCAGGTTAAGCACATTACGATTTTCTCTAGAGAATTGCATTTAAATCCATCTATGATTTATACTCAACCCAAATCTTGTGTCAGATTTTATGCTCAGCTTTTGTCAAGCTTTCCTTTATTATTTGAGGAGCCCAAATGAACAAAACCTTGAGATGCATGCAAATATCTGTGATACTATAATTAAATGTCACTGGAAGTTTATTCACTAGCACTTTACAAGTTCATTAATAATGACATTTGTTAATGAACTTGAACTTATGACATAAATAACTATTTGAACTGCTAGGTAAGCTTAATTTATTTGGGAAAGATACTAGATAGAAGATAGGTTACCCTACCATCCGGTTCATATCATTCTCGGTTTTTTGAACAGGAGAAGAGGTTTATTCCTTGTTTCGTGTTTAGGATTAGGTTTCTGGTCCTTCTAAAGTTTACTTCAACTTTATGCTTCTAATGTCTTTGTCTAACAAAGATAAGTTTATCTCTCGTTTCCTGTTTGGGAATTGGTTTCTGGTTCCTTCTGAACTCTTTTCATTCTCTTTGACTTCCAGGAGTCTCTTGTGTATTTTTGGCATTATCGCCTTGCCTGGGTGTATTGATTTAAAAAAAATAATGAAAAAGGAGAATCCAGTACTTATACTGGCAACAAGCTGCCTACTTACGGATAAAAAATGAATTCAGTAAATACAGAAAAATAGAAAGCGGTGGAAGACAAGGATATATCTTCTCACCGGACTTTTTTTTCATTTCTTTACAGTGAACCGATTTTGAGAAAATTAGAATTCTTACCAGGATTTATTACTGGTAGCCACAATCTTAACAACATAAGATATACAGATGAGACAGGGTTGATAGCAGAGACGAAAAGGACAATACAAGAGCACCCAGAGAAGGTACTAAAGGAAAGCGAGAAGAAAGGACTATTACTTTTCAGAAGACAGAATATATTATCGGCTGCAAAAGAAACAAACAAAGATGCGAACTACGAACTGAAAACACCAAAATCGAGCAAGTAGAAATATTTAAATATCTAGGAATTTTTTTTAACAGAGAACAGAAAAAAAGACACCGGATTTCGTAGGTGCATTTGAAAAGATGCCTTCCAATAACTAAGTTAGGTTAAGAAAGATGAAAATTTCGTTAGAAACAAAGAGACAAGTATTACTTACAATCTGATTAATCACTTTGCTTTTCACATCAACATTTTGCTATCAACATCGTCTTTGCGTGTGAGGCTTTATGAATTGTCACAAAAGTAGAAACGGGTCTAAGACAAGGCTGTGTCTATTCACTGGACATTTTCAAACGTTACAATGTGTCAGACTAGGATTGGCAATCACAGACTTAACAACTTAAGACAGATGACAAAGTATTGATAGCAGACAAAGAAAGGAAACTTTACAAAATTAGTAGAGAAGTTAGTAAAGGTTTTTGGTTTGGTTTGGTTTTTGTTTTACGGCATATCAACCTCAATGGGTTATTTAATGCCGCCAAAAGTTTTATTGCTGGTAATATGCTATTCTGGGAATATTCCTTCTTGAAGAAATCTATAGCTGGTCATATTTTTTTCAAAGAACGTATAGCTGTTTGTATTGCTGGTATTTTTTGAAAAAGTATTGCTGATAATATTTTTTCCTTCTAAAATTATTGCTGGTAATATTTTTTGTCGGAATGTCCATTTTGCTAACAACTTACACCCTTGTGCAAATTAATTGAAACTAATGATAATTCTGTTATACTATTTACATTATTCGGACTATTGTCCATATTTATTACAACGTTTCGGCCGTTGTACGCTCCGACCTTCTTCAGGTGATTGGAATGTCAACTGAACCCTTTATTGTGCTCACTGGGGTAGACTGTTCTAGTTCCACATGCCATGTCTAATGGATGCCAATTATCAGTTAGCTCCTGTTAATTCCCCTCTCCAAGTTTTCCACTGCCTTAATCAAGTATTGAACTCACACTCTTTGGGTCCTGTCACTGGATTCAACTAACGCCTTTATCCACTGTGCCATGTGTCCTTGAGGACATCTGCGTATGATTTTCAGGGTATTATAAACCTAATGTCTTCAGCAATCATTTTTTACCAATGCTCATATTTCAATTTTTGCTGTTATCATTACATGTTTTTATCAGAGCTCATATTGCAATTTTTGTTGTTATTATCGCTTTATAATACCCATAAATTCATACACTAATTCCGTTATTATTTACTTTTTTGTATTTTCCAATGAAACATGACCCAGTGCACATGTTAGTACTTCATATCTCCGCCTTTATTATTTAGAAGTTCTCTGATGAGATTTGGGATCTTGGGGTCATGACCCACCACACGTCTATAATCGTCGTCACGAGCTTCTCTTTTGTCGTACAGGTCGCGACCTATTTGTAAAGCTTGCTAGTGTGTTCGTGCAGCGTTACAATTTTCCTACGCTTCCTCGGAGTAAAGTCTATCGTAGACAATGCCTGTAAGACAAATAATCGACAGTCGAGATAATAGTGTTTCTGGGCGTGATAAAAATGTGGCGCAATCCCAGATGACGCAATATTTTTCAAACCCAAACAAATTTCATCATACACCCCGAAAGATTCATATTACTGCACACCACTGTAAATGACCTAATCTGAAGACAAAAAATATAAATCGATTACACACTGTCACTCCAGTGGGTCTTAAACCGGCCGTATGGTGAAAGAAAGGAAACTAAAGAGGTTGTTTCAATTAATTTGCACAACGGTGTATATATCCTTTCGCAATATAATGAATCGTGGTACCATAGAGTTTATTCTTTGTTAATTGTCATGACATGTTGGAAAAGCTATTGGAGTGGTTTCCCATTGCCTTCTTCAAGGTTTTGGAATTTCGAGTTGCCATTTTTCTCGACTGGTTGTGACTCAATACCAAAAGACCTGTCTACTCTGCTTTTTAACACATAGGTAGGAGAAGAAGAAATGGAGTAATGCCTTCCCAAAGCTATGAGTGCGAAATGATTGGAGCCGAAAAGGATGGAAACTTGTGGAAAAAATTATCTATCTATCTCAGTCTGTTCATATCTATCTATCTATCTATCTATCTATCTATCTATCTATCTATCTATCTATCTATCTATCTCAGCTTGTTCATATCGCAGTTGTTTCAGTTAATTCACATAAGGGTGTGATTCGGTCGAGTCTCTATTTCTGAAAATAATGTTTCAAAATTTTTAGGAAAAGTTGCTTAAGAATCTGAGCTTATCTTTTATAAATAGATTCTGTTTGGAGAAATTGAAATTCAGATCGATCGATCAATGAAACAATCAATATTCTTACATTGTCTAACACTTCAAGCAGTCAATGCTCTTTACTTCTGACTGTTCAAAAGCCAGTAACTTAATGTCATTCCAGCTCGTGTTCTCTCGTCTTTTCACATGGTTCATTGCCAGATTGTTTTTGGCCGGCGTCACTTCAACGTTTTCGTTAGGAATCTATCATAAAACTTGGAATACATGTTGATAAGACGGCAGTCTTTCTGCATGGTTTATCCAATTCATCTGCTTTTAGAAGATTTCTTTGGAAATACCGGAATGTTCTTGGCCAGAAAAGATTAAAAAATGGCTGAACTACGTTCAGTTGGCCCATAGTCCTGGATAAAGACACTGACTTCAATAAAACTGTTGACTAAATGAAATTAATAAACACATATACAGTTGTTATGGTAATTCACACACGCATGCATGGACTCTCCCAGCTATAAATAGGAGCAGGTACTGCCATTTAGAGAGAGAAGTTTCCAGCAGTCAGCTCTTACAGTCGGACCGAACATTCTTGCTGTAACACTCTCGTTTGTATATGTTTGTATTACTGTTTCTGTTAATATATTTATTTAACTCAATTCCTCTTTATTTCTGATCCTAACAAGGTCACAATAAGAGAATTGGTAAGTATTTGGCAAATAATGAATTCAAAGAAAACTTAAGAATAACAAATAATGATTTAAATAAGTGTCATTCCAGCCAGGTTCAACTAGGTCCAGCCAAATTTTCTTTCGGAAAATGCAACGGCAGCGAATACTGGACGATTTCCTCAAAGATGAAGAAGAGGCTCGAGGTGACAGTGATGTGGTTCTACATAAGGATGATAAGGATATCATGGACCGGGCGTGTGAGCAACGACGAGATCATAGAGAGGTTGCAAACAAGGAGGAGGCTTATACTTATTATCAGGAAGAGGCAGCTGAAGTTTCTAGAACATATAATGAGGAAGGAGGGCCTGGAGAATCTGATACTCACGGGTTGAGTAGAGAAAAAGAGAGACATGGGAAAGTAGCGCGTGACATCTCTAGCGAACTTAAGCAAGTGGATGACAGAACGTGATCTGGGGGAGGAAGCAGAAGGAAGGAACATTTTGAGAGCTGAAAGGGATAGGGGGAGAGTAATAATCGCCTACGTCTTGAAAGGACATGGCACATAGAAAGATAGTTAGAATGGATGAAATATTAATATTATGTTGTTGCAAAAATAATGACGTAATAATGTCGTTTTTTGACGTTAAACAATATGTCAAAAAACGACATTATTACGTCATTATTTTTGCACAAACCTAATAAGATATTGAAAAATGCATTTTTTTTTTTCATTTTTGCACCCCTCTTTTTCCCCAGAAATGCAACAAGTGACAGAAGAGTG
Organism: Acanthosepion lycidas; assembly: GCA_963932145.1. NCBI lineage: Eukaryota > Metazoa > Mollusca > Cephalopoda > Sepiida > Sepiidae > Acanthosepion > Acanthosepion lycidas. Next base: position 28,231,817 of record OZ010611.1, read on the forward strand.
CGATTAGTTGATCGAATTTGAGGGACCCATAACGGTTGCGATGAGGGAAAAAGAGACCCTTGCTGAATCTGGCTGCAATGACCCATAACCTAACCTTATTATTGCTCTGGATCCGCCTTCAATAAGCAATTAATATTCAACCTAATTACAATTAACGGGAAATAAATAACTAACAACATGTCAATCGTCTTCTTCTTCTAGAGTCACTGCATCACACCAATTCCTTGTTGCCCACAGAGCCTTGCCTCAGGCGTTAGGGTTTCAATGTCGTTAGGTGTACATGACTCTTCAAGATTGGAGGAAACTAGAAGATGTTTGTGATTGCCCGCATTGGCAGTTGGGATCGACATCGGTGGCATGTCCCCATTTCTGAAGGTTGGTTCTAAAGCTACCAACAGCTGTTCGGAGGAGATTCAGGCAAGACCAGAATGGCCAGGCTTCACTGGAGCCTGGTGGGCGGGACTCTGTAGGGCTGAGGGGAAGCCTGTGTTCCACGTTGTTAAGGGAGCTGTACCACTTCTTTGTTATTGGTTCATAGCCATGGAGTGGATGACAAGGGCTAATTTATTGCTTCAACTTCTGAAGCTGGAAGTGGACTGTCCTTCTGAGCGATTCTACTAAGAAAGTAGTTCAGTTATGGTGACTCTATTGTACAAAGAGGCCTGAGGTGTACTTGTCAAAATATTATGACAAAATTGAATCATTATTGTAGTCATTTAGGCTTTTTCTATTTCATCACTATGCTCATTCAAAGCCGTTGTCAATCGCTAAGACCGTTTACCCAGTAAACGATTATCAGGATCATTTTTTTACCGTATTTTGACACAGGGACCCTGAAGTGGTCAGATGTTAAATCTGAGAAGGACAGGGTTAAGTGAAAAATGGAATGTAAGCCGAAAGATATATATATATATATATATATATATATAGAGAGAGAGAGAGAGAGAGAGAGAGAGAGAGGGGGGGGGGAGAGAGAGGGGGGGAGAGAGAGGGGGGATCTGGATTATATTGTCGCTGACGAAAACGAATTGGGTGCAAATGTAAACAAGAAACGAATCCTCCTCTCGTTGATGAACAGGTGATCTGGTTTAAATTTCCGTATAGATAAGTCCAGAAATGGAGAAATAATCTTATTTCTCCCTTAAGGAAACAAGAGAATTAAAATTTATGACTAGACTAAAACTGCACCCTCTCATCCACGCACTTTAAAAATTAGATTTGTCACAAATACATGGGAAGTAGGCTGAGGTTAAATGCTGAGAAGGAAGGAGAAAGAGGGAGAATATAGCAACACTTGTATGGAGTGATAGTGCGTAATGTAAAGTAAAGCAAGTTGGAGATTAAAGAAGGATAAATCCCAGTAAGTACTTCCAAGAAGGTGGATACTTCTCCAAATTTGTAAAGTTGATTAAGAAATCAGAAACAGGGAACAAAGAACCCTTGTTAAAATTAATATGAAAATTGATGATTCATCGAATCTCTACAAATTTTCGGCTCCACGCCGGTTTGGGGCCGAAGTGCATATAAACAGATAGCTTTGAGAGCTCGAAGACTTGTGCTGCGAATCCACTTCAACTACCACCAGATTTCCTGATTCTGAAGAACTTTGAAACCGAAATGTTAGGCGAACCACAATTTTACTAAAGAGATTTGATGCGGGAAGGGGTTTATTTTTGTTGAACCACGAACTATATAAACCAATTGAAGATTCACCCGCCACGGCTCGAACCAGGGCTGCGATTACTACGACATTCGATCTTCCAGTGCACTGAGATCAGGAACACACTGTAGGCAGAGTTGGTTTGGATCGAAGCGACCATCGACTAACAACCAGGTTGGACAAGTGTCAGAATTGACCAGCGCACAGTTAGCCGTGTGGAGGACCGGACCACTAAAACGTGGTTACACCACCGGGTGTTGTAGGCGGTAAAAGATGGATGTAGTAGGTTTACCCTGTGCAAGGCCCGGGAATGTAGTCCTTCTGAGCACTTTCCGTGAAAATAGCGACAGAGCATCGAGAAGCTTGTTATATCCGGCCTGCTAGAGAGAGGTTTGAGGGTGGAAAATAATTCGTCATTCACAAGAAATCGATGACACTTTTGTACTCTATGAAGACTGGGAAGTCAGGTCTGCACAGCTTCTGTCCCAATATAAGAAAAGTACTCCATTCTTGGCCTGATCAAGTTATTGTAAAGGTAGAGGATAGCACGTGGAGTCAGGTACTGCTTGAAGTGGTACAGGGAACCGAACACTTTACCTGCATCTTCAGAGATGGCTCGTATGTACTTAAAGTCAGGTTTGATTTTAAGGCCAATAGTCTCTCAAAGAACGGTACCTCTCCCAGGGGACAGGTGTTCATCATGACTGACGGAGCTTGGGATGCGATCGACGATAGGGGAAATGTAACAAGTTTGGTTTTCGAGATATTGAATGTAACCAGCCAGTTTCTTCCCCACAAAAAATTCTTATATTTTGGGAAAATTCAATGCCCCTCAAATAAACCGGCACGTTTTCTAAGTTTATTGTTAGTTGCAAAAAGTCAGCTGTTAATTATTAAACATATTTAATAACTAAAAATGTACGTAATAAACTTCTATGCAGAATTCTGATTCGGGAAAGCAAACATCCTTTCTCTAATAATCATATTTACTGGAGATCGCGACAACCTCTCTCTAATAATCTTATTTACAGGAGATCGCAACATCCACCCTCTAATAATATTATTTACTGGAGATCTCAACATTCTCTCATTTATAATCTTATTTACTGGAGATCGCAACATCCTCTCTCTAATAATCTTATTTACAGGAGACTCGCAAAATCCTCTCTCTCTAATAATCATATTTACTAGAGATCGCTACAACCTCTCTCTAATAATCTTATTTAGTGGAGATGGCAAAATCCTCTCTCTAATAATCTTATTTATTGGAGATCGCAACATTCTCTCTCTAATAATCTTATTTACTGGAGATCGCAACATCCTCTCTCTCTCTAATAATCATATTTACTGGAGATCGCGACAACATCATCTAATAATCTTATTTACTGGAGATGGCAACATCCTCTCTCTAATAATCTTATTTACAGGAGATCGCAACATTCTCTCTCTAATAATCTTATTTACATGATATCGCAACAACCTCTCTCAAATAATCTTATTTACTGAAGGTCGCAACATCCTCTCTCTCTAATAATCAGATTTACTGGAGATCGCACCATCCTCTCTCTAATAATCTTATTTACTGGAGATGGCAACATCCTCTCTCTAATAATCTTATTTATTGGAGATCGCAACATCCTCTCTCTAATAATCTTATTCACAGGATATCGCAACAACCTCTCTCAAATAATTTTATTTATTGGAGATCGCAACATCCTCTCTCTAATAATCTTATTTACTGGGAATCGCAACATCATCTCGCTCTCATAATATTATTTACAGGAGATCGCAACATTCTCTCACTAATAATCTTATTTAGAGGTTATCGCAACAACCACTCTCAAATCATCTTACTTACTGGAGATGGCAACAGCCTCTCTCTCTAATAATCATATTTACTGGAGATGGTGACAACCTCTCTCTAATAATCTTATTTACGGGAGATGGCAACATCCTGTCTCTAATAATCTTATTTACTGGAGATCGCAACATTCTCTCTCTCTAATAATCATATTTACTGGAGATCGCGACAACCTCTCTGTAATAATCTTATTTACTGGAGATGGCAACATCCTCTCTCTAATAATTTTATTTATTGGAGATCGCAACATCCTCTCACTAATAATCTTATTTACTGAAGATCACAACATCCTCTCGCTCTAATAATCTTATTTACAGGAGATCGCAACATTCTCTCTCTAATAATCTTATTTACTGGAGATCGCAACATGCTCTCTCTAATAATTTTATTAAGAGGATATCGCAACAAACTCTCTCGAATAATCTTATTTACTTAAGATCGCAACATCCTCTCCCTCTAATAATCATATTTACTGGAGATCGCGACAATCTCTCTCAAATAATCTTATTTACTGGATATCGCAACATCTTCTCTCTCTAATTATCTTATTTACTGGAGATCGGTACACCCTCTCTAATAATCTTATTTACTGGAGATGGCAACATCCTCTCTCAAATAATCTTATTTACTGCAGATCGCAACATCCTCTCTCTCTAATAATCTTATTTACTGGAGATCGCAACATCCTCACTCTAGTAATCTTATTTATTGGTAATCGCAACATCCTCTCTCTAATAATCTTATCTACAGGAGATCGCAACATTCTCTCTCTAATAATCTTATTTACTGGAGATCGCAAAATCCTCACTCTAATAATTTTATTTAGAGGATATCGCAACAAACTCTCTCAAATAATCTTATTTACTGGAGATTGCAACATCCTCTCTCTCTAATAATCATATTTACTGGAGATCGCGAAAATCTCTCTCTAATAATCTTATTTACTGGAGATGGCAACATCCTCTCTCTCATAATCTTATTTACTGGAGATCGCAACATCCTCTCTCTAATAATCTTATTTACTGGAGATCACAACATCTTCTCTCTAATAATCTTATTTACAGGAGATCGCAATATCCTCTCTCTAATAATCTTATTTACTGGAGATCGCAACATACTCTCTCTAATAATCTTATTTACTGGAGATCGCAACATCCTCTCTCTAATAATCTTATTTACTGGAGATCGCGTCATCCTCTCTCTAATAATCTTATTTACTGGAGATCGCACCATCCTCTCTCTAATAATCTTATTTACAGGATATCGCAACACCCTCTCTAATATTTTTATTTACTGAAGATCGCAATATCCTCTCTCTAATAATCTTATTTACAGGAGATCGCAACATCCTCTCTCTAATGATCTTATTTACTGGAGATCACAACATCCTCTCTTTAATAATCTTATTTACATGAGATGACAACATCCTCTCTCTAATAATCTTATTTACAGGAGATCGCGTCATCCTCTCTTTAATAATCTTATTTACAGGAGATCGCAACATCCTCTTTCTAATAATCTTATTTACTGGAGATCTCACCATCCTCTCTCTAATAATCTTATTTACAGGAGATCGCAACATCCTCTCTCTAATAATTTTATTTACTGAAGATCGCAACAGCCTCTCTCTAATGATCTTATTTACTGGAGATCACAAAATACTCTCTCTAATAATCTTATTTACAGGAGATCACAACATCCTCTCTCTCATAATCTTATTTACAGGAGATCGCAACATCCTCTCTCTAATGATCTTATTTACTGGAGATCGCGACAACCTCTCTGTAATAATCTTATTTACTGGAGATGGCAACATCCTCTCTCTAATAATATTATTTATTGGAGATCGCAACATCCTCTCACTAATAATCTTATTTACTGTAGATCACAACATCCTCTCGCTCTAATAATCTTATTTACAGGAGATCGCAACATTCTCTCTCTAATAATCTTATTTACTGGAGATCGCAACATGCTCTCTCTAATAATTTTATTAAGAGGATATCGCAACAAACTCTCTCGAATAATCTTATTTACTTAAGATCGCAACATCCTCTCTCTCTAATAATCATATTTACTGGAGATCGCGACAATCTCTCTCAAATAATCTTATTTACTGGATATCGCAACATCTTCTCTCTCTAATTATCTTATTTACTGGAGATCGGTACAACCTCTCTAATAATCTTATTTACTGGAGATGGCAACATCCTCTCTCAAATAATCTTATTTACTGCAGATCGCAACATCCTCTCTCTCTAATAATCTTATTTACTGGAGATCGCAACATCCTCACTCTAGTAATCTTATTTATTGGTAATCGCAACATCCTCTCTCTAATAATCTTATCTACAGGAGATCGCAACATTCTCTCTCTAATAATCTTATTTACTGGAGATCGCAAAATCCTCACTCTAATAATTTTATTTAGAGGATATCGCAACAAACTCTCTCAAATAATCTTATTTACTGGAGATCGCAACATCCTCTCTCTAATAATCTTATTTACTGGAGATCGCGTCATCCTCTCTCTAATAATCTTATTTACTGGAGATCGCACCATCCTCTCTCTAATAATCTTATTTACAAGATATCGCAACATCCTCTCTAATATTTTTATTTACTGAAGATCGCAACATCCTCTCTCTAATAATCTTATTTACAGGAGATCGCAACATCCTCTCTCTAATAATCTTATTTACTGGAGATCGCAACATACTCTCTCTAATAATCTTATTTACTGGAGATCGCAACATCCTCTCTCTAATAATCTTATTTACTGGAGATCGCATCATCCTCTCTCTAATAATCTTATTTACTGGAGATCGCACCATCCTCTCTCTAATAATCTTATTTACAGGATATCGCAACATCCTCTCTCTAATGATCTTATTTACTGGAGATCACAACATACTCTCTCTAATAATCTTATTTACAGGAGATCACAAAATCCTCTCTCTCATAATCTTATTTACAGGAGATCGCAACATCCTCTCTCTAATGATCTTATTTACTGGAGATCACATCATACTCTCTCTAATAATCTTATTTACAGGAGATCGCAACATCCTCTTTCTAATAATCTTATTTACTGGAGATCTCACCATCCTCTCTCTAATAATCTTATTTACAGGAGATCGCAACATCCTCTCTCTAATAATTTTATTTACTGAAGATCGCAACATCCTCTCTCTAATGATCATATTTACTGGAGATCACAACATACTCTCTCTAATAATCTTATTTACAGGAGATCGCAACATTCTCTCTCTAATAATCTTATTTACTGGAGATCGCAACATTGTCTCTCTAATAATCTTATTTACTGGAGATCGCAAAATCCTCACTCTAATAATTTTATTTAGAGGATATCGCAACAAACTCTCTCAAATAATTTTATTTACTGGAGATTGGAACATCCTCTCTCTCTAATAATCATATTTACTGGAGATCGCGAAAATCTCTCTCTAATAATCTTATTTACTGGAGATGGCAACATCCTCTCTCTCATAATCTTATTTACTGGAGATCGCAACATCCTCTCTCTAATAATCTTATTTACTGGAGATCACAACATCTTCTCTCTAATAATCTTATTTACAGGAGATCGCAATATCCTCTCTCTAATAATCTTATTTACTGGAGATCGCAACATACTCTCTCTAATAATCTTATTTACTGGAGATCGCAACATCCTCTCTCTAATAATCTTATTTACTGGAGATCACGTCATCCTCTCTCTAATAATCTTATTTACTGGAGATCGCACCATCCTCTCTCTAATAATCTTATTTACAGGATATCGCAACATCCTCTCTAATATTTTTATTTACTAAAGTTTGCAATATCCTCTCTCTAATAATCTTATTTACAGGAGATCGCAACATCCTCTCTCTAATGATCTTATTTACTGGAGATCACAACATCCTCTCTTTAATAATCTTATTTACATGAGATGACAACATCCTCTCTCTAATAATCTTATTTACAGGAGATCGCGTCATCCTCTCTCTAATAATCTTATTTACAGGAGATCGCAACATCCTCTTTCTAATAATCTTATTTACTGGAGATCTCACCATCCTCTCTCTAATAATCTTATTTACAGGAGATCGCAACATCCTCTCTCTAATAATTTTATTTACTGAAGATCGCAACAGCCTCTCTCTAATGATCTTATTTACTGGAGATCACAAAATACTCTCTCTAATAATCTTATTTACAGGAGATCACAACATCCTCTCTCTCATAATCTTATTTACAGGAGATCGCAACATCCTCTCTCTAATGATCTTATTTACTGGAGATCGCGACAACCTCTCTGTAATAATCTTATTTACTGGAGATGGCAACATCCTCTCTCTAATAATTTTATTTATTGGAGATCGCAACATCCTCTCACTAATAATCTTATTTACTGTAGATCACAACATCCTCTCGCCCTAATAATCTTATTTACAGGAGATCGCAACATTCTCTCTCTAATAATCTTATTTACTGGAGATCGCAACATGCTCTCTCTAATAATTTTATTAAGAGGATATCGCAACAAACTCTCTCGAATAATCTTATTTACTTAAGATCGCAACATCCTCTCTCTCTAATAATCATATTTACTGGAGATCGCGACAATCTCTCTAATAATCTTATTTACTGGAGATGGCAACATCCTCTCTCAAATAATCTTATTTACTGCAGATCGCAACATCCTCTCTCTCTAATAATCTTATTTACTGGAGATCGCAACATCCTCACTCTAGTAATCTTATTTATTGGTAATCGCAACATCCTCTGTCTAATAATCTTATCTACAGGAGATCGCAACATTCTCTCTCTAATAATCTTATTTACTGGAGATCGCAAAATCCTCACTCTAATAATTTTATTTAGAGGATATCGCAACAAACTCTCTCAAATAATCTTATTTACTGGAGATCGCAACATCCTCTCTCTAATAATCTTATTTACTGGAGATCGCGTCATCCTCTCTCTAATAATCTTATTTACTGGAGATCGCACCATCCTCTCTCTAATAATCTTATTTACAGGATATCGCAACATCCTCTCTAATATTTTTATTTACTGAAGATCGCACCATCCTCTCTCTAATAATCTTATTTACAGGAGATCGCAACATCCTCTCTCTAATAATTTTATTTACTGAAGATCGCAACATCCTCTCTCTAATGATCTTATTTACTGGTGATCACAACATACTCTCTCTAATAATCTTATTTACAGGAGATCACAACATCCTCTCTCTCATAATCTTATTTACAGGAGATCGCAACATCCTCTCTCTAATGATCTTATTTACTGGAGATCGCAACATCCTCTCTTTAATAATCTTATTTACAGGAGATCACAACATCCTCTCTCTAATAATCTTATTTACAGGAGATCGCAACATCCTCTTTCTAATAATCTTATTTACTGGAGATCTCACCATCCTCTCTCTAATAATCTTATTTACAGGAGATCGCAACATCCTCTCTCTAATAATTTTATTTACTGAAGATCGCAACATCCTCTCTCTAATGATCATATTTACTGGAGATCACAACATACTCTCTCTAATAATCTTATTTACATGAGATCGCAACATCCTCTCTCTAATAATCTTATTTACTGGAGATCACAACATCCTCTCTCTAATAATCTTATTTACAGGAGATCACAACATCCTCTCTCTCATAATCTTATTTACAGGAGATCGCAACATCCTCTCTCTAATGATCTTATTTACTGGAGATCACAACATACTCTCTCTAATAATCTTATTTACAGGAGATCGCAACATTCTCTCTCTAATAATCTTATTTACTGGAGGTCGCAACATCCTCTCGCTCTAATAATCTTATTTACTGGGAATCGCAACATCATCTCGCTCTCATAATCTTATTTACAGGAGATCGCAACATTCTCTCTCTAATAATCTTATTTAGAGGTTATCGCAACAACCTCTCTCAAATCATCTTACTTACTGGAGATGGCAACATCCTCTCTCTCTAATAATCATATTTACTGGAGATGGTGACAACCTCTCTCTAATAATCTTATTTACGGGAGATGGCAATATCCTGTCTCTAATAATCTAATTTATTGGAGATCGCAACATCCTCTCTAATAATCTTATTTACAGGATATCGCAACATCTTCGCTCAAATAATCTTATTTACTGGAGATGGCAACATTCTCTCTCTCTAATTATCTTATTTACTGGAGATCGCGACAACCTCTCTGTAATAATCTTATTTACTGGAGATGGCAACATCCTCTCTCTAATAATTTTATTTATTGGAGATCGCAACATCCTCTCACTAATAATCTTATTTACTGTAGATCACAACATCCTCTTGCTCTAATAATCTTATTTACAGGAGATCGCAACATTCTCTCTCTAATAATCTTATTTACTGGAGATCGCAACATCCTCTCTCTAATAATTTTATTAAGAGGATATCGCAACAAACTCTCTCGAATAATCTTATTTACTTAAGATCGCAACATCCTCTCTCTCTAATAATCATATTTACTGGAGATCGCGACAATCTCTCTCAAATAATCTTATTTACTGGATATCGCAACATCTTCTCTCTCTAATTATCTTATTTACTGGAGATCGGTACAACCTCTCTAATAATCTTATTTACTGGAGATGGCAACATCCTCTCTCAAATAATCTTATTTACTGCAGATCGCAACATCCTCTCTCTCTAATAATCTTATTTACTGGAGATCGCAACATCCTCACTCTAGTAATCTTATTTATTGGTAATCGCAACATCCTCTCTCTAATAATCTTATCTACAGGAGATCGCAACATTCTCTCTCTAATAATCTTATTTACTGGAGATCGCAAAATCCTCACTCTAATAATTTTATTTAGAGGATATCGCAACAAACTCTCTCAAATAATCTTATTTACTGGAGATCGCAACATCCTCTCTCTAATAATCTTATTTACTGGAGATCGCGTCATCCTCTCTCTAATAATCTTATTTACTGGAGATCGCACCATCCTCTCTCTAATAATCTTATTTACAGGATATCGCAACATCCTCTCTAATATTTTTATTTACTGAAGATCGCAACATCCACTCTCTAATAATCTTATTTACAGGAGATCGCAACATCCTCTCTCTAATAATCTTATTTACTGGAGATCGCAACATACTCTCTCTAATAATCTTATTTACTGGAGATCGCAACATCCTCTCTCTAATAATCTTATTTACTGGAGATCGCGTCATCCTCTCTCTAATAATCTTATTTACTGGAGATCGCACCATCCTCTCTCTAATAATCTTATTTACAGGATATCGCAACATCCTCTCTCTAATGATCTTATTTACTGGAGATCACAACATACTCTCTCTAATAATCTTATTTACAGGAGATCACAAAATCCTCTCTCTCATAATCTTATTTACAGGAGATCGCAACATCCTCTCTCTAATGATCTTATTTACTGGAGATCACATCATACTCTCTCTAATAATCTTATTTATAGGAGATCGCAACATCCTCTTTCTAATAATCTTATTTACTGGAGATCTCACCGTCCTCTCTCTAATAATCTTATTTACAGGAGATCGCAACATCCTCTCTCTAATAATTTTATTTACTGAAGATCGCAACATCCTCTCTCTAATGATCATATTTACTGGAGATCACAACATACTCTCTCTAATAATCTTATTTACAGGAGATCGCAACATTCTCTCTCTAATAATCTTATTTACTGGAGATCGCAACATCCTCTCGCTCTAATAATCTTATTTACAGGAGATCACAACATCCTCTCTCTAATAATCTTATTTACAGGAGATCGCATCATCCTCTCTCTAATAATCTTATTTACAGGATATCGCAACAAACTCTCTCAAATAATTTTATTTATTGGAGATCGCAACATCCTCTCTCTAATAATCTTATTTACTGGGAATCGCAACATCATCTCGCTCTCATAATCTTATTTACTGGAGATCACAACATCTTCTCTCTAATAATCTTATTTACAGGGGATCGCAACATCCTCTCTCTAATAATCTTATTTACTGGACATCGCAACATACTCTCTCTAATAATCTTATTTACTGGAGATCGCAACATCCTCTCTCTAATAATCTTATTTACTGGAGATCGCGTCATCCTCTCTCTAATAATCTTATTTACTGGAGATCGCACCATCCTCTCTCTAATAATCTTATTTACAGGATATCGCAACATCCTCTCTAATATTTTTATTTACTGAAGATCGCAACATCCTCTCTCTAATAATCTTATTTACAGGAGATCGCAACATCCTCTCTCTAATGATCTTATTTACTGGAGATCACAACATCCTCTCTTTAATAATCTTATTTACATGAGATGACAACATCCTCTCTCTAATAATCTTATTTACAGGAGATCGCGTCATCCTCTCTCTAATAATCTTATTTACAGGAAATCGCAACATCCTCTTTCTAATAATCTTATTTACTGGAGATCTCACCATCCTCTCTCTAATAATCTTATTTACAGGAGATCGCAACATCCTCTCTCTAATAATTTTATTTACTGAAGATCGCAACATCCTCTCTCTAATGATCTTATTTACTGGTGATCACAACATACTCTCTCTAATAATCTTATTTACAGGAGATCACAACATCCTCTCTCTCATAATCTTATTTACAGGAGATCGCAACATCCTCTCTCTAATGATCTTATTTACTGGAGATCGCAACATCCTCTCTTTAATAATCTTATTTACAGGAGATCACAACATCCTCTCTCTAATAATCTTATTTACAGGAGATCGCAACATCCTCTTTCTAATAATCTTATTTACTGGAGATCTCACCATCCTCTCTCTAATAATCTTATTTACAGGAGATCGCAACATCCTCTCTCTAATAATTTTATTTACTGAAGATCGCAACATCCTCTCTCTAATGATCATATTTACTGGAGATCACAACATACTCTCTCTAATAATCTTATTTACATGAGATCGCAACATCCTCTCTCTAATAATCTTATTTACTGGAGATCACAACATCCTCTCTCTAATAATCTTATTTACAGGAGATCACAACATCCTCTCTCTCATAATCTTATTTACAGGAGATCGCAACATCCTCTCTCTAATGATCTTATTTACTGGAGATCACAACATACTCTCTCTAATAATCTTATTTACAGGAGATCGCAACATTCTCTCTCTAATAATCTTATTTACTGGAGGTCGCAACATCCTCTCGCTCTAATAATCTTATTTACAGGAGATCACAACATCCTCTCTCTAATAATCTTATTTACAGGAGATCGCATCATCCTCTCTCTAATAATCTTATTTACAGGATATCGCAACAACCTCTCTCAAATAATTTTATTTATTGGAGATCGCAACATCCTCTCTCTAATAATCTTATTTACTGGGAATCGCAACATCATCTCGCTCTCATAATCTTATTTACAGGAGATCGCAACATTCTCTCTCTAATAATCTTATTTAGAGGTTATCGCAACAACCTCTCTCAAATCATCTTACTTACTGGAGATGGCAACATCCTCTCTCTCTAATAATCATATTTACTGGAGATGGTGACAACCTCTCTCTAATAATCTTATTTACGGGAGATGGCAATATCCTGTCTCTAATAATCTAATTTATTGGAGATCGCAACATCCTCTCTAATAATCTTATTTACAGGATATCGCAACATCTTCGCTCAAATAATCTTATTTACTGGAGATGGCAACATTCTCTCTCTCTAATTATCTTATTTACTGGAGATCGCGACAACCTCTCTGTAATAATCTTATTTACTGGAGATGGCAACATCCTCTCTCTAATAATTTTATTTATTGGAGATCGCAACATCCTCTCACTAATAATCTTATTTACTGTAGATCACAACATCCTCTCGCTCTAATAATCTTATTTACAGGAGATCGCAACATTCTCTCTCTAATAATCTTATTTACTTAAGATCGCAACATCCTCTCTCTAATAATTTTATTTAGAGGATATCGCAACAAACTGTCTCGAATAATCTTATTTACTGGATATTGCAACATCTTCTCTCTGTAATTATCTTATTTACTGGAGATGGCAACATCCTCTCTCTAATAATCTTATTTATTGGAGATCGCAACATCCTCTCTCTAATGATCTTATTTACATGATATCGCAACAACCTCTCTCAAATATTCTTATTTACTGGAGATCGCAACATCCTCTCTCTCTAATAATCTTATTTACTGGAGATCGCAACATCCTCACTCGAATAATCTTATTTATTGGAGATCACAACATCCTCTCTCTAATAATCTTATTTACACGAGATCACAACATCCTCTCTCTCATAATCTTATTTACAGGAGATCGCAACATCCTCTCTCTAATGATCTTATTTACTGGAGATCACAACATACTCTCTCTAATAATCTTATTTACAGGAGATCGCAACATTCTCTCTCTAATAATCTTATTTACTGGAGATCGCAACATCCTCTCGCTCTAATAATCTTATTTACAGGAGATCACAACATCCTCTCTCTAATAATCTTATTTACAGGAGATCGCATCACCCTCTCTCTAATAATCTTATTTACAGGATATCGCAACAACCTCTCTCAAATAATTTTATTTATTGGAGATCGCAACATCCTCTCTCTAATAATCTTATTTACTGGGAATCGCAACATCATCTCGCTCTCATAATCTTATTTACAGGAGATCGCAACATTCTCTCTCTAATAATCTTATTTAGAGGTTATCGCAACAACCACTCTCAAATCATCTTACTTACTGGAGATGGCAACATCCTCTCTCTCTAATAATCATATTTACTGGAGATGGTGACAACCTCTCTCTAATAATCTTATTTGCGGGAGATGGCAACATCCTGTCTCTAATAATCTAATTTATTGGAGATCTCACCATCCTCTCTCTAATAATCTTATTTACAGGAGATCGCAACATCCTCTCTCTAATAATTTTATTTACTGAAGATCGCAACATCCTCTCTCTGATGATCATATTTACTGGAGATCACAACATACTTTCTCTAATAATCTTATTTACATGAGATCGCAACATCCTCTCTCTAATAATCTTATTTACTGGAGATCACAACATCCTCTCTCTAATAATCTTATTTACAGGAGATCACAACATCCTCTCTCTCATAATCTTATTTACAGGAGATCACAACATCCTCTCTCTAATAATCTTATTTACAGGAGATCGCATCATCCTCTCTCTAATAATCTTATTTACAGGATATCGCAACAACCTCTCTCAAATAATTTTATTTATTGGAGATCGCAACATCCTCTCTCTAATAATCTTATTTACTGGGAATCGCAACATCATCTCGCTCTCATAATCTTATTTACAGGAGATCGCAACATTCTCTCTCTAATAATCTTATTTAGAGGTTATCGCAACAACCTCTCTCAAATCATCTTACTTACTGGAGATGGCAACATCCTATCTCTCTAATAATCATATTTACTGGAGATGGTGACAACCTCTCTCTAATAATCTTATTTACGGGAGATGGCAACATCCTGTCTCTAATAATCTAATTTATTGGAGATCGCAACATCCTCTCTAATAATCTTATTTACAGGATATCGCAACAACTTCGCTCAAATAATCTTATTTACAGGAGATCGCAACATTCTCTCTCTCTAATAATCTTATTTACTGGAGATCGCGACAACCTCTCTGTAATAATCTTATTTACTGGAGATCGCAACATCCTCTCACTAATAATCTTATTTACTGTAGATCACAACATCCTCTCGCTCTAATAATCTTATTTACAGGAGATCGCAACATTCTCTCTCTAATAATCTTATTTACTTAAGATCGCAACATCCTCTCTCTAATAATTTTATTTAGAGGATATCGCAACAGACTGTCTCGAATAATCTTATTTACTGGATATCGCAACATCTTCTCTCTCTAATTATTTTATTTACTGGAGATCGCTACAACCTCTCTCTAATAATCTTATTTACTGAAGATGGCAACATCCTCTCTCTAATAATCTTATTTATTGGAGATCACAACATCCTCTCTCTAATGATCTTATTTACATGATATCGCAACAACCTCTCTCAAATAATCTTATTTACTGGATATCGCAACATCCTCTCTCTCTAATAATCTTATTTACTGGAGATCGCAACATCCTCACTCGAATAATCTTATTCATTGGAGATCGCAACATCCTCTCTCTAATAATCTTATCTACAGGAGATCTCAACATTCTCTCTCTAATAATCTTATTTACTGGAGATCGCAACATCCTCTCTCTAATAATTTTATTTTGAGGATATCGCAACAAACTCTCTCAAATAATCTTATTTACTGGAGATGGCAACATCCTCTCTCTCATAATCTTATTTACTGGAGATCCCAACATCCTCTCTCTAATAATCTTATTTACTGGAGATCACAACATCTTCTCTCTAATAATCTTATTTACAGGAGATCGCAACATCCTCTCTCTAATAATCTTATTTACAGGAGATCGCAACATCCTCTTTCTAATAATCTTATTTACTGGAGATCTCACCATCCTCTCTCTAATATTCTTATTTACAGGAGATCACATCATCCTCTCTCTAATAATCTTATTTACTGGAGATCGCAAAATCCTCTCTTTAATAATCTTATTTACAGGAGATCACAACATACTCTCTCTAATAATCTTATTTACAGGAGATCGCATCATCCTCTCTCTAATAATCTTATTTACAGGAGATCGCAACATCCTCTTTCTAATAATCTTATTTACTGGAGATCTCACCATCCTCTCTCTAATAATCTTTTTTACAGGAGATCCCAACATCCTCTCTCTAATAATCTTATTTACTGGGAATCGCAACATCATCTCGCTCTCATAATCTTATTTACAGGAGATCGCAACATTCTCTCTCTAATAATCTTATTTAGAGGTTATCGCAACAACCTCTCTCAAATCATCTTACTTACTGGAGATGGCAACATCCTCTCTCTCTAATAATCATATTTACTGGAGATGGTGACAACCTCTCTCTAATAATCTTATTTACGGGAGATGGCAACATCCTGTCTCTAATAATCTAATTTATTGGAGATCGCAACATCCTCTCTAATAATCTTATTTACAGGATATCGCAACAACTTCGCTCAAATAATCTTATTTACTGGAGATCGCAACATTCTCTCTCTCTAATAATCTTATTTACTGGAGATCGCGACAACCTCTCTGTAATAATCTTATTTACTGGAGATGGCAACATCCTCTCTCTAATAATTTTATTTATTGGAGATCGCAACATCCTCTCACTAATAATCTTATTTACTGTAGATCACAACATCCTCTCGCTCTAATAATCTTATTTACAGGAGATCGCAACATTCTTTCTCTAATAATCTTATTTACTTAAGATCGCAACATCCTCCCTCTAATAATTTTATTTAGAGGATATCGCAACAAACTCTCTCGAATAATCTTATTTACTGGATATTGCAACATCTTCTCTCTCTAATTATCTTATTTACTGGAGATCGCTACAACCTCTCTCTAATAATTTTATTTTGAGGATATCGCAACAAACTCTCTCAAATAATCTTATTTACTGGAGATGGCAACATCCTCTCTCTCATAATCTTATTTACTGGAGATCCCAACATCCTCTCTCTAATAATCTTATTTACTGGAGATCACAACATCTTCTCTCTAATAATCTTATTTACAGGAGATCGCAACATCCTCTCTCTAATAATCTTATTTACAGGAGATCGCAACATCCTCTTTCTAATAATCTTATTTACTAGAGATCTCACCATCCTCTCTCTAATATTCTTATTTACAGGAGATCGCAACATCCTCTCTCTAATAATTTTATTTACTGAAGATCGCAACATCCTCTCTGTAATGATCTTATTTACTGGAGATCACAACATACTCTCTCTAATAATTTTATTTACAGGAGATCACAACATCCTCTCTCTAATAATCTTATTTACAGGAGATCGCAACATCCTCTTTCTAATAATCTTATTTACTGGAGATCTCACCATCCTCTCTCTAATAATCTTATTTACAGGAGATCGCAACATCCTCTCTCTAATAATTTTATTTACTGAAGATCGCAACATCCTACCTCTAATGATCTTATTTACTGGAGATCACAACATACTCTCTCTAATAATCTTATTTACAGGAGATCAAAACATCCTCTCTTTAATAATCTTATTTACAGGAGATCACAACATCCTCTCTCTAATAATCTTATTTACAGGTGATCGCATCATCCTCTCTCTAATAATCTTATTTACTGGAGATCTCACCATCCTCTTTCTATTAATCTTATTTACTGGAGATCTCACCATCCTCTCTCTAATAATCTTATTTATAGGAGATCACCACATACTCTCTCTAATAATCTTATTTACATGATATTGCAACATCCTCTCTCTAATAATCTTATTTACTGGAGATCACAACATCCTCTCTCTAATAATCTTATTTACATGAGATCGCAACATCCTCTCTCTAATAATCTTATTTACAGGAGATCGCAACATCCTCTTTCTAATAATCTTATTTACTGGAGATCTCACCATCCTCTCTCTAATAATCTTATTTATTGGAGATCGCAACATCCTCTCTCTAATAATCTTATTTACTGAAGATGGGAATTTTCCTTACTTACCACAGACTAGTTTGGAGCTATCAGGATGTTAAACACTATGAGTGGACAAATCAATACCCACACCTATATAGACTTATTGAGAGTTAATATTTTTTACATTTTATTTATTTTCATGTGTCAGATTTCTTCATCCAATTTAAAGAATCATATTTCTTTCAAACAGGTGGCATTCATAGTTGACAGACACTTGACAAATGGCATGCTTTCAAACCTATAACTGATTGTAGATCTAAAATGTCAATTTCATGTCAAATTCATTGTGCTGATTTTTGCTATAACTATATGAAATGAGATTTAATTTTTTACAAGAGAATATGCTATTACTACTACAACTACTGCTAGTATATATTATTGCAACTCTCAAAGAATTCTACAATAAGAATATAGCTTGTTATAGAGGTATTGTCAGATAATATTAATTTTTGGCTAGTATTTCTTTTATGGTGCATCTCACATTTTATTTCAACTCCCATCCATAAGAAGTAGAAGTAGAGAATATAGCCTTATGGCTAAATTTGAATGACTCCTTCTGGTTAGCCTTCTTAGATGAAGCATTGTCAATTATTATTCATTTTTCACTAGTATTTCTTTCATCTTCATTTCTCTTGCTTTTTATTGCAACTCCCATCTATAAGAAGTAGAAGTAGAGAATATAGCTATATGGCTAAATTTGAATGACTCCTGCTGGTTAGCCTTCTTAGATGAAGCATTGTCAATTATTATTCATTTTTCACTAGTATTTCTTTCATCTTCATTTCTCTTGCTTTTTATTGCAACTCCCATCTATAAGAAGTAGAAGAAGAGAATATAGCTATATGGCTAAATTTGAATGACTCCTGCTGGTTAGCCTTCTTAGATGAAGCATTGTCAATTATTATTCATTTTTCACTAGTATTTCTTTCATCTTCATTTCTCTTGCTTTTTATTGCAACTCCCATCTATAAGAAGTAGAAGTAGAGAATATAGCTATATGGCTAAATTTGAATGACTCCTGCTGGTTAGCCTTCTTAGATGAAGCATTGTCAATTATTATTCATTTTTCACTAGTATTTCTTTCATCTTCATTTCTCTTGCTTTTTATTGCAACTCCCATCTATAAGAAGTAGAAGAAGAGAATATAGCTATATGGCTAAATTTGAATGACTCCTGCTGGTTAGCCTTCTTAGATGAAGCATTGTCAATTATTATTCATTTTTCACTAGTATTTCTTTCATCTTCATTTCTCTTGCTTTTTATTGCAACTCCCATCCATAAGAAGTAGAAGTAGAGAATATAGCTATATGACTAAATTTGAATGACTCCTGCTGGTTAGCCTTCTTAGATGAAGCATTGTCAATTATTATTCATTTTTCACTAGTATTTCTTTCATCTTCATTTCTCTTGCTTTTTATTGCAATTCCCATCCATAAGAAGTAGAAGTAGAGAATATAGCTATATGACTAAATTTGAATGACTCCTGCTGGTTAGCCTTCTTAGATGAAGCATTGTCAATTATTATTCATTTTTCACTAGTATTTCTTTCATCTTCATTTCTCTTGCTTTTTATTGCAACTCCCATCCATAAGAAGTAGAAGTAGAGAATATAGCTATATGGCTAAATTTGAATGACTCCTGCTGGTTAGCCTTCTTAGATGAAGCATTGTCAATTATTATTCATTTTTCACTAGTATTTCTTTCATCTTCATTTCTCTTGCTTTTTATTGCAACTCCCATCTATAAGAAGTAGAAGTAGAGAATATAGCTATATGGCTAAATTTGAATGACTCCTGCTGGTTAGCCTTCTTAGATGAAGCATTGTCAATTATTATTCATTTTTCACTAGTATTTCTTTCATCTTCATTTCTCTTGCTTTTTATTGCAACTCCCATCTATAAGAAGTAGAAGAAGAGAATATAGCTATATGGCTAAATTTGAATGACTCCTGCTGGTTAGCCTTCTTAGATGAAGCATTGTCAATTATTATTCATTTTTCACTAGTATTTCTTTCATCTTCATTTCTCTTGCTTTTTATTGCAACTCCCATCTATAAGAAGTAGAAGTAGAGAATATAGCTATATGGCTAAATTTGAATGACTCCTGCTGGTTAGCCTTCTTAGATGAAGCATTGTCAATTATTATTCATTTTTCACTAGTATTTCTTTCATCTTCATTTCTCTTGCTTTTTATTGCAACTCCCATCTATAAGAAGTAGAAGAAGAGAATATAGCTATATGGCTAAATTTGAATGACTCCTGCTGGTTAGCCTTCTTAGATGAAGCATTGTCAATTATTATTCATTTTTCACTAGTATTTCTTTCATCTTCATTTCTCTTGCTTTTTATTGCAACTCCCATCCATAAGAAGTAGAAGTAGAGAATATAGCTATATGACTAAATTTGAATGACTCCTGCTGGTTAGCCTTCTTAGATGAAGCATTGTCAATTATTATTCATTTTTCACTAGTATTTCTTTCATCTTCATTTCTCTTGCTTTTTATTGCAATTCCCATCCATAAGAAGTAGAAGTAGAGAATATAGCTATATGACTAAATTTGAATGACTCCTGCTGGTTAGCCTTCTTAGATGAAGCATTGTCAATTATTATTCATTTTTCACTAGTATTTCTTTCATCTTCATTTCTCTTGCTTTTTATTGCAACTCCCATCCATAAGAAGTAGAAGTAGAGAATATAGCTATATGGCTAAATTTGAATGACTCCTGCTGGTTAGCCTTCTTAGATGAAGCATTGTCAATTATTATTCATTTTTCACTAGTATTTCTTTCATCTTCATTTCTCTTGCTTTTTATTGCAACTCCCATCCATAAGAAGTAGAAGAAGAGAATATAGCTATATGGCTAAATTTGAATGACTCCTTCTGGTTAGCCTTCTTAGATGAAGCATTGTCAATTATTATTCATTTTTCACTAGTATTTCTTTCATCTTCATTTCTCTTGCTTTTTATTGCAACTCCCATCCATAAGAAGTAGAAGTAGAGAATATAGCTATATGGCTAAATTTGAATGACTCCTGCTGGTTAGCCTTCTTAGATGAAGCATTGTCAATTATTATTCATTTTTCACTAGTATTTCTTTCATCTTCATTTCTCTTGCTTTTTATTGCAACTCCCATCTATAAGAAGTAGAAGTAGAGAATATAGCTATATGGCTAAATTTGAATGACTCCTGCTGGTTAGCCTTCTTAGATGAAGCATTGTCAATTATTATTCATTTTTCACTAGTATTTCTTTCATCTTCATTTCTCTTGCTTTTTATTGCAACTCCCATCTATAAGAAGTAGAAGTAGAGAATATAGCTATATGGCTAAATTTGAATGACTCCTGCTGGTTAGCCTTCTTAGATGAAGCATTGTCAATTATTATTTATTTTTGACTTGTCATGTCTTCTCTTTCTAGTCAGTTTCCTTTTCTTTCTCATTAAATGGTTCTTCTTTTTCTCATCAACCCCTGTCTCCTCTTCTTGGCAATGTTTCCATTCTCTGTGTTATTAAGGCTTCTTTCTTATTTACGTCTTTTTCTTATTGGCCTCTTTTCTGATACTCCAAGCATTTATCAGTTAGCATTCTTATTTCTCTCTGGCTACCTTCTTCACAAATGTCCTTCATCTTTTCCATTGTATCCAGATTCCTTTTTTCTTCCACCTTTATTGTTTGTTTCTCAACTTTGTTCCTTCATATATAGCGTGCGAAGGGTAAATTGTCACCATTTTAGATTTTTCATTTCGCGCATGCGTGTTGTATGTTATTGATTTTACCGACTGCACAGTATAGTAGGTCTCGTTAGGCACCGTCTGTGAGAAAATAACAAGTCAATTAACTTCGCTAGAAGTTTGGAAATGGCATGCTCTACTGCTTGGCATTCGCACCGGAAGCTCCAATACGAACATCTCAAAGTGTATGTGTGTCAATCTGAGGACAGTGCTGAGGATTCAGAAAGAGATAGATGAGTCTAATGGAGATTACGAATGCACGGCAGCACAGAAAACTGACTCTGATCGTTCTGATAAGAAAAGAACTCTTGGATGTTTTGATCAGGGCCTCCGACTCAACAAGGAAACCTACATTAAATGCCTTGAGGAGGTAATGCTTCCTTGAGTCAAGACAGTGACTGCTGGAAAACACTATGTCTGGCAACAGGACTCTGCACCATGCCACACAAGCAGGAGAAACCAGTGACAGCAGTCAGAGCATATCTGTGACCACATTACCCAATACATCTGCCCACCTAAATCACCAGACTACAACCCACTTGATTATGTGCGGGGTGCATTTCAGCGAAAGACCAACAAAACTCTTTGTTATACCAATGATGAACTGAGGACAAGGATTGTGGCAGCATTCACCATCTCAAACAAGGAGACCGTCCAGAATAGTTGCAGGATATTTTTGTGCAATTTTGGTAAATATATCTGTTAAAATGAGATGTCAGTGTTATCTTCATTTTTGAGTCATTTAGACGACAATTTATCCATCGAACCATACACACACACACACACACACACACACATATATATATGTGTGTGTGTGTGTGTGTGTGTGTGTCTGTGTGCAATAATTATTTGAATTAAATTGAATTAAAGTACCAAGCTCTATTCCATCTTCAAGCGAATTTTTTTGCCGACATCATCAAATTTTCGCATTGAATAATTAGCATAAAAACAAACAAACAATAAAATAATTTTTAAACTCCATAGTTTAAATAAATAGTTTAAATGTCCTACCAAAAAAAAAAAGATAACCCTCTATGAAGTCGTCAAAAAAGCAAATGTTAGCGAATTATGACATTTTTTTATATACACAAAACCCTTTCAGAAAAAAAAAAAAAATAAAATAAAAAAAATAACTAAATCTCCACTTAACCAAACTAGACGATGTCATCTTCCGCTTTAAATTTAGACACCCCAACCTTACCCTGACTTGTCGTCTTTGAATGTAACTGAGATATTGATACAAATTATTAAGCCTTTTCTTTAAATAATTGATCTAGCCGTTACCATAGTAATTTTAATTTTAATAATGAATATGCTTATAAAACGCGTAAATTTCAGGAATTAGTTATTTTAAAAAAAAAAATTCGCTTGAAGATGGAACAGAGCTTGGTATTTTAATCCAATTTAATTCAAATAATTAAATTGAAGTTTTTGGCTCTTGTTTTGAACTCTTATGTAGCGTTGGAATCATATTTTTAAATAAATAATTATATATATATATATATATATATATATATATATATATATATATATATATATATATATATATATATATACCACCTTTGCCTTCATCTGTTATTTAATCTCTTGCTTCTATTTTTCTACGCTTCTCATCTAAATGCCAACATTTGAGTCATCCTCCTCTTTCATTCTTTGCTTCTTTAATACATTACGATTTTCAGTTTTTAATTTCTATTCTTTTCACCTTTCAATATTTCTTCCATGCTCTTCTCTTCTTCGTAATGTTCTCCTTTTCACCGTCTCACATATCTCATTCTCTCGGCTTTCTAGCTTTTTCCCTTCTCACCTAAGTTTTCGTTTCTCGGAGCTGCACATTTCGTTCCCCACCTCTTTTGCTTCAAACATGTTGCATCAGTCACTACCCAACTCAGTGTCGTCCATGGTAAGAATATAAATTAGTCTACAAGTGATGGTCAAATTGACCAACAGATGGACGTAATTGCAGATAGACAAATAACTTGAGAACTGTCATTGGACAGCCCAAGAACAGGCTGACCAGAGACTCCTGACACATGAAACGTCGAGAATCTAAAGGCCACTTTATCATGGTCAACACGTCCAGTTTGAAGAGTGTAAGGGGATTTTTGTGTGGGGAGGTTTGGGCATCTGAGTATGATAGAAGGGACCAATCTTCTGCGTTTGGCATCAGTACCATTAAGGGCGCCACTTCTGGCACCATTTTAACTGTCGGAAATGGCATTATAGAATTTCAGAAAGAATTCCTTGGGTTGTTAAACTTAAAAGCCACGCACATAAATTCCGAAGTATTTGTTATTTCCACTTTGCGATGTTATCAGTGCAGAGACCATTAGTTGAATGAAGCTCTAAACTGAACCAAAATGCTTGTGATTCAAATTAATTGGATAATCAATTCTGTTGCTACTGTTCATTTATATTATTTACAGTTCAATGGCATTAGGTGAAAAATGTCATGAAACGCAAAGGATTTTGGAACAGCTTCCATGGTATTCTCTGCCAACTCTTTCATTTAGTGTTTTTCTCGAACAGTTCTTGATATCTAAGCTAAAAGTTGCCAAATTTTAATTATTTTTATGCTTTTATTTAGAAAGTATTTTTTGTGATCAAATAGATTAAAAAAACAAAACAATTTATGACTCGAAGAATTTGTTTTATCGATTCCTTTCTTCCATTTTATTATCCATCTCGCTGGAAGAGTGATTGCCATTTTGAATGCTCACTGTTTTTAACATTGTTATACAAATATATTTATTGCGAAATATTTTAATTTGTTCAGTGATACAAACTATCAGAAAATGGTGGAATTAGAGAGACGAACTTGTCTTCAGTTGAAAAATACGGGGGCAGATTTATTAGAAGGAAGGGTAACGATATCCTTTTCACAGAACAGTGAAGACTGTTTTGCAACCTTAGCATTAATCAGTTAGTTAAGAAGTGACTATTATTGCTCGTTCCTGTGAATCGTAAAATCAACCTGGATTTAAATGGATTGAAAAAAAGAAGGAGGAAAAAAAAAAGGAGGAGGAGGAGGTGTAAAATAAGGAGGAGGAGATGAGACGACGAAGAAGAAAGGTGAGGGTGTGTCGAATAAGGAGGAGTAGAATGAGAAGAAAAAAAATAAGGAGAATGAGAAGGCAGAGCATGAAGAAAAATACGGAGGAAGAGAAGGATACGGAGGAAAAGAAGGAGGAGGAAGAAGATAAGAAGAAGGAGAAGAATAAGGGAGAGAGAGAGAGAGAGTAAGGAGAATGAAAGAGAGACAAGTTTACATGTTAAATGAACGAAAACGACCTTTGATATAACGGGAGAAAGAAATAAAGATTGAGTGTGAGAGAGAGAGAGAGAGAGAGAGAGAGAGAGAGAACATGTATTAAATAATAATAATAATAATAAATTGTTATTAAAGACCACAAAAAAGTGCCTTCTTATTGATATGGCAGTCCCTGCTGACTGCAATGTATCGTTGAAGATATTCAAAAAGTTGTCAAAATACAAGGACCTTGAAATAGAAATCTCGAAAATGTGGCATATGGGAACATCAACAATCCCTGTTGCAGTTGGAGCCCTAGGACTGGCTGGAAAAGATTGCAGTAGACTAATTGAAGGGATTCCTGGAAGTCCATGCCTCAAGGAGATACAAAAAATTGTTCTGACAAGTACAGCCCACACTTTACGAAGGGCTTTATCTATGTAATTTTTTTTTTTTTTTTTTTGTCAGTGGAAAGTGTCATGATGCCATTTCTAACCTTAGGTCCCTGGGCGGGACCCGGAAAGAAATGTGTAAACGCCAGAAATCAAAGAAAATAATAATAATAATAATAATAATAATAATAATAATAATTATTATTATTATTATTATTATTATTATTATTATTATTATTATTATTTGGATTTAGCAAAGTCTGGTAAAAAAAAAAAAAATTTAAGATTTATTTCAAGAGTAAAATGTCAAATTATTTTGTCGATGTATTTTGCTGCTACGGCAGAAAGAAATGGAGAAAAGTGGAAACCAGACGTTAATTTTTTTTTTCGGCCGTGTAAAACGGGTCCGATAATTTTTTTCTATGACTACTACATGTGGAGTAATGGATAACGGAATCGGAGAACCGAGTTCGAATTCCAGTTGTGTTCGTTACATTGACTTACGGGTAAATGAACCATCTTTTCTGCTCCCAGCTATGAGTAAATAGCAGGGGTACAGAGTGGGTCTTATAGCATTGCATAGCAACCAGTCTAGGACACCTCAGAAGTCAGAATCTCCAACTATGGATTAACTAGACTTACTAACCCACAATTAGCCAAACGTTGTGAGTACGGCTACGCCCCTGAAGGCGTGGTCAATATGGGAGAGGTTACTACAAAAAGAGTGAGAAGGACCTGAATCAATCTATCTATCTATCTAGCTAGCTAGCTAGCTATCTCAGCCGCTTTGTATGTATGTCTGTATTTGTATCTATCTATTTCGCTTTCTGATCATGGGACCCAGGTTCGAATCTCACTATGGTCGATTTGTCAGGAAGGAGACTTCTTGATGTTATCGGAATGAATCGAGGTCGATCCCAGCGTGCGGCACATTTGGAAAGTGCCTGAAAAACATACCACGGATTGATCCTAGCCTTGTGAGTGAAATTGGGTAGAGGGAAATCTTGGGGTGGAGACGCCAAAAGCAGTGCTAGTACGAAGCCACAAGTCATCGTGGCCGAGGGCTTGAGCGGGCTGGGTATGTTAAAATTGTTGATCACGCTAGATAACACGCTCTCTCCCAGAAACTGTAACTAAGGTCTGCTCAGCATAGTTGCAGTATACAGGTGGTCTCTGTGGGTATTGGGCAAACACAAATGTGCCTGAGCGAGCGAGCGTCTGCAATAGACATTTGCTAGACGCCCTTTCAGACGAGTATCGTCGAATACGAGTGGCCAGCTATCTATCTATCTATCTATCTATCTATCTATCTATCTATCTATCTATCTATCTGTTTGTCAGACAGTCTCAACCTGTTTCGATCTATCTATCTAACTATCAGATTTTATTCCTATTCCTATTGTGTGTATGTGCATGGATGTGCGGATTCGGATGGGTTGGTTTTATTATAAAGCCGCAATGATCTAATAGGCGGATAGTTTGACAATATTGCAAACCCCTTTTCTGATCATCCGCTGACCGAACCACATTTATATCATACAACCTCTGTATGACGGCTTTTCATAATCATTAGATTAATTTTGGGAGTCGTTAATTCTTCTCTTTGAAAATAAAAAAAATATTTTCCCCGGATTTTAACAAGCACCACCAAACATATGTAACATATACAAAAATAGGAGCATGATCGAAGAACTAGTCTCATATTTCGTAACATAACGTGATTAAATGAAGACACTAAATGTCAAGCACTACATGGCCAAATAAGTACACGTCATGTACTGATGCGGCTTTTAGGTATAGAACTCATTTTTATATGGTAATAATGAGGACAGGCGTTCGCATACAGGAAACATTCGTTATTCACTGACTGATCAGTTATCGTTACTGTTAGTTTTATTAAATCAATTTGCACCAATCAAAGCAATAAAACCGCTAAGATGCAAGAGGTTACTGAGAGTTGAAAGAATATTAGGCAAACATTAAGGGGAGAGAAAAATGGAAGTACAGTAATTAAGAAGACAGAAGAAAATGATTGACCTTTAAATTTTTAGATTAATATTGGCTGGAAATAAAGAAAAAGGAAGAGTGTTCCACAAGCGAGAAGTGCGAGAGAAGAAACCGTTAGCATAGAACTTACAATTACATCCAACCATTTCAACCATAAAATGATGAGACCTAGCTGCCAATCTAGTACTGCACTTCAATTCATAAAGTCTAGGTACCATAGAGGAAAGTTCATCAGAACAATTACCATGAAAGTATTTATGTTAGCATTGAACTTACAGTTACATCTAGCCATTTCAAGCATAAAATGATGAGACCTTGCTGCCAATCTAGTACTGCACTTCAATTCATAAAGTCTAGGTACCATAGAGGAAAGTTCATCAGAACAATTACCATGAAAGTATTTATAGAGAAGGTGAGAGAAGAAACTGTTAGCATTGAACTTACAATTACATCTAGCCATTTCAAGCATAAAATGATGAGACCTTTCTGCCAATCTAGTACTGCACTTAAATTCATAAAGTCTAGGTACCATAGAGGAAAGTTCATCAGAACAATTACCATGAAAGTATTTATAGAGAAGGTGAGAGAAGAAACTGTTAGCATTGAACTTACAATTACATCTAGCCATTTCAAGCATAAAATGATGAGACCTTGCTGCCAATCTAGTACTGCACTTCAATTCATAAAGTCTAGGTACCATAGAGAAAAGTTCATCAGAACAATTACCATGAAAGTATTTGTAGAAAAAGTTACATTACGGTTGGGAAGTACTAGAATCCGAGATGTCAACATTTATAGAATGTTTCTCAGGTTTTCGGAAAATAGGCTTCTAGAAATTGTTATCGCTCTTTAGTAAAGGTGGGAGTTTCCTTACTAATCTTTTCTTCAAAGTAGAGCGGATGATCAAAATCTTGTTTTTATCATTATTTACTATTTTTTATACATTGTTGACCCATTTTAATAGTTGATGCGTTTGAAAGACATTAAATATTGTGGTTTTTGTTATTTGGTCAAGATCCTTTGTTTGTGATTCTGTAGCACTAGTCTATAATATCCGATGAGTGATCTTTTTCTTATAAAAAAAAAATGGAATTCATTTTTATACATTTAATCTTCGAAAACGGTCGTATATAGCTCTGTGCCTTGAGAGAATATTGGGTCTCAAACTGCTATCCTTTATTTTTTATAAGAGCCAAATCAGACCGAAAAGGGAATACTGTTGCCATATTTGGGCAGGACCTGCTCAGTAATCACTTTCTGGTCTGTATAGGGTTCAAATGCGTCTCTGAGTCCTTATTGGAGAAGAGTTACTTTCCACCCTCCAACCTCTCTCTCTCACACAGGTGGGATGTGACGATCCTCTCACTGATCTAACGTTACTACCATAGAAAGTGCTCAGACGAGCTACATTTCTTAATTCCGCCATGTCTAACATTCACGGATAGGACCCGCCAGTTCACTTACATAGTGGCAAACCACCTCCATATTCCTTTCATATCAGCGAGAAGTAAGTTCCAGCCCGCGAACCACTGCTCCGTGGAATCTAATACCAACAGGATGTTTCCCCAATCACTACAATTTTAACCTGTTCAAGTCTAGAGTTAAGCATTATCTTCCCCTTCTATCCATATAAACTACCCCTTAGCGTAAACTTCTACCCGGAATGGCCCCAGGTCTTGTCCAAGGTGAACGTCACTGTAAAAAAAATATAGCGTGAGCATATACTTTATATACTGCCGATTTAAAAAGATCAGTAAACATTTACGTGCGCGGAGTATTTATTAGGTTGGTGCAAAAATAATTTCGTTTTCTCACATCGTAACATATGTTAGAAAACGAAATTACTTTTGCACCAAGCTAATATATTCAGGTTTTCTTTTCTGGCTTTTCAGTGGTCAGCGTTTCTTTAAATATATGGTGCGCTGCACTATAAACACACATTGTTGGAGTTGGTCAAATGATTTGCGATAAATAATCTCTCTTGTTTTCCCAAGACAATATGAAATAAAAAAAAAACCTTGTCTTTTGTTGAACTACTTTATCTCTCTCCAAACAAGAGTGTTAATGTCGACATAAGAGAAAATTGATTTCTCATTTTATTTCTAACAACCAGACAGTAGATCATTGGCAGTTCCACAACATTTGTGTTTTATTATTTCTTTCCCATCGCCGTAATGTACCTTTCCTGTGCCTTTTCTATAAATACTTTCATGGTAATTGTTCAGATGAACATTCCTCTAGGATAACAACTTAAAAAAAAATTAAACCCCAATGAATATTTACAATTGTAATCAATGTAAATATTCACTGAAGTTTCATTTTTATATGTGTTTTTAAACGCCACCTCCAGACAAATTGTACATATGGGAACTAGTTAGGACTTCATAGAGACTTGAGATATTATGGTGGCTGTAGTAAGAATGGTAAGTAAGAATGTGTTGTTTCAGTGTAAGGAATACAGTTGTATATTTGGGTCAATAAATGTAGCTAGCTAAATGTAAGATAAGACAGACTGGAGACCAGCTTTCCCCCATGGCCTTGTGCTAAATTTTTGTATTTTCAAAATATATATTACTTTCCACTATGGTACCTAGACTTGATAAATTTAAGCGCAGTACTAGATTGGCGGCAAGGTCTCATCATTTTACAGTTGAAATCGCTAGATGAAATCGTAAATTCTATGCTAACAGTTTTTCTCTTGGGAGTCTGTCTATATTTCTGAGATGAGGTATTATGTACAGTATTTACATTATGCGGACTATTGTCCTCATCTTTGTCGCCATTTTTATCACAACGTTTCAAGGACACATGGGACAGTGGATAAAGGCGTTGGTTAGATCCAGTGACAAACCCAAAGAGTGTGAGTTCAATACCCCGTTAAGGCAGTGGAGAACTTTCAGAAGGAAAATTAGCAGGAGATAACTGATAACTGACATCCATCAAACATGGCACGTGGAACTAGAACAGTCTACCCCAGTGATCGAAATAAAGGGTTCAGTTCGAAATTCCAACCACCTGAAGAAGGCCGGAGCGTACAACGGCCGAAACGTTGTGATAAATATGGCGACAAAGATGAGGACAATAGTCCGCATAATGTAAATACAGTTTTTCTCTTGTACTTCTCTCTTGTAGAAATCTCTTCCGTCTTCTGGCATTACAGTCAACTTTGATCTTCAAAAATTTAAGTGTAATGTCAATCGATATCTTGTGATTTTTTAATTCTTGTTCTTCTATTGCTTTCTCTCCTTAACAATGTATTTACGCATATTTTCTAACAGCTAGTAACCCCTTGGGTCTTAGTGGCTGTACTGCCTTCCTTTGGGTGATTTGCTAAAAGAACTGAAAACTGAACGTCATCTATTCTTTGACATTATATATATATATATATATATATATATATATATATATATATATATATATATATGTAAGCTTAAAAGACAATTGCAAAACTGTATTATTAGCCGACGCGTTTCGTCCAATGTGAACTTTTTTTAAGGCAAAACCGGAAAGAATTTATTGAAAACAAATTAACTATTAACAACAAACAAAATGTCCTTAGCAACTAGATGAATTTAGAAAACGCTATTGTATTCATTGTCAACTGAAAATTACGTCAAGTACTTTCACGTGCAGAAACACCTCGGCTAATAATACAGTTTTCCTATTCTCTTTTACCTTTATACATGTCGTTTTTTTTTCTACAGGTTAACTGTGAGAAATGTTTCATATATATATATATATATATATATATATATATATATATATATATATATAGGATTGGTGTATGCGAAATAAATTCCAATAACCAACAATTATTATTCTTAAGAGTGCTCAATACAGAGTAGAGCAAATATAATTATTTATTCAAAAATTATAACATAAATATGTTATAAAATCACTACAAAAATAGCCATTTTCTTTCAATATCTCCGGTGTCATATCAAGGGAAGGTGCTGAATGTAGAATAAAGGGTTTTTAGTAATATATATATATATATATATATATATATATATATATATATATTTTAAGCGTTTCACCCCAAGCAAGGCGGGAAGCCACTAGGACGCAAGGGGTTACAGAAAAATTTGGAGCAAGATCAGATAGGAGTGACAGAAGAAAGGATGAGGAGAAGGGTAGTGGATAGATAAAGGCAACATGAGATACAGAGGCCAGAGAGAGAGAGAGAGAGAGAGAGAGAGAGAGAGAGAGAGAGAGAGAGAGAGAGATTACCGGGAACCCCTTCCTAAACAAGAAACAAGGCGTAAGCCTCTACTCATGTCCAAGAGAAGGGGGTATATATATATATATATATATATATATATATATATATATATATATATATATGTCTGTGTGTGTAATACAAAAAAAGAAAAACGGAGCAAAAGTACCACGAGCCGACTGTCCAACAAATAATACATTGAGACCTCTGAATTAATACAACTAACATTACCAGTTGGTTCACAATTATTGGATCTCAATTCAACCTGAGAAACGGAACTTCCTAGATCACTAAATTGGATAAAGTTACGGCGCCTCTAGCTCCGGAAATAGTGGCAAAAATTCCCAGTAACTTTCTGGATACTCACAACCATGATGAGTTAAAAAGACTTTAATTGAATCACGAACGAAGCCAGAACTGCAAGATAAAATAATGTCCGCCTCCTTTATTACAGGCCGACCGTCAATTTACTTTCACGAAATGCTGTCAATTGCAAATAATTGGATAAGCAACGACATATTGTTAAACAATTTTTTACGAATATTACCATCTAAAGAAGTACAGAAGGAATTTTCGAAATTGCAAAAAAAAAAAATAAAAATAAAAATAAAATAAAATAAATAAAATAATGTCATTACATCTTCAAATAGTGAATGGGTCAGTGCTCTACATGTGGTTAAGAATATTCAGCTACGTTCAATTTTAAACATATTATCGAAGGAAAACAAGTTCTATTAACTGACCATAAACCTCTGTGTGGCGCATTCCGTGATCTAAACTTTGCTAAGTCAGATATCAGCGGCAATTAAAAATTCTCACATGATATTAGGTTGGTGCAAAAATAATGTCGTTTTCTCACATAGTAACATCTGTGAGAAAACGACATTATTTTTGCACCAACCTAATATATATCCGACATAGGCCACATGAAGGGAGATCAAAGGGTTATAAATGATTGCTTGTTGTGACCTACCCAAGCAGTTATTGTAGATCTGTGTGACTTGCCAGCTATAACTGCTACACACCTTAAGGACCATGAGTTACAATAATGTCCAGACTTAGAAAATTCAGTTTTATTACTGGCATTAATAGTTCTGCGATAATGCTACCGCTATTGACAGACCATATATACCTGGTGAATTACGAAAATCTAAAAAAAAAATAGATACGAAAAATAGTATTCACGCAATATAACACTCAAGAATTAAAACCTCGTGTAAACTTGTCAAAATAAGATTTTCTTGACCTTATATGGCCAAAACAATAAAAGACATGTGTAATGAATGTCAAACTTACCAGAAAAGAACAATTCAAAGACATATTAAATCTGCTATTCACTCAACTGAATTGCTTACTATTCGCTTAAATACGGTTCACTTGGATATAATTGGCCTACTCCCTGTTACTAGGAGACGTTATGAAACATATAATACTCCTTAGAGATAATTGTTAACCTGTATTAACAGCACAACTAAATGGATCAAAGAAGAACCATTACCAGCTATAACAGCACAATCTGGTGCCAATGCATTCATTCACGCGAGGATCACACTTTGGGGTGTTCTCCAAATAACGAAGTAACCGATCGTGGCACTCAAGTTTTGGAAAGAATTGCTTACAGAGATAGCTTAAATAGTTGGGTTGTATAGCTTTCTTATGACAAGTTAAATAATGGAAGGATCGAACGTGCATACCGAACAATTAAGACAGCATTATTAGCTAGAAAGGAATCATGGCTGAACACCATTCCAATATTATTATGGGCATCCGTACCGCACCTAATTCTTCCAATACTTCCCCCTTCTTTACAGTTACAGGAACGCATATAACTATTCATCATTTGTTAGTAAATGATACTGACAATAATATAGATAATTAGAAGTTTGCGAAGGAGTTACAACGTATCTTATACTCCTTACATTCAACAAAGATTATAGCTCTGTAAATAAATCACGTGTCAATACGTTATTGACAAGCTTAAGACATGCAGAAGTGTATAGTTAAGCGAAGACAAGCCTCTGAAAGCCGCTTAAACTGGTTACTTCCAAGTGCTACGTAGAAGCGAAAAATATTTTGTAATTAAAATGAACAATGTGATACAATCAACGGTATTAATAGGTAGATTAAAACCACAAGTTGAACCTAAAAGTGACAAGCAAGTAATAACTGAAAAGTAATCGCATAGTGATGATATAATAATGGATACAGAAAATATAGACAGAAATATTAAGCCTAGTCATATGAAATCAGGAAGAAGGGTTTCTTGGAAAAGAGATAAATAATATAACTACTAGACTTGCGAGTAGAGAGAGACAAAAAGTTATGTCTCGGTGTCCCCCAAAAAGTAACAGTAAAAAATAATCATAAATATTCAAGAGAATTAAACAGTCACGTGATCCCCAGGAGACACCGTTAGAAGGGAGGGTAAATCAATCCCTACAGCTTCTGGGAGGTATCAGGTATCAAGGAAGGTATCAAGGTATCAGGCCGCATGCAATTCAGGCTCGTGAAAAACCAAACAGATAAGTACAAAATTCATATTGTTTTTGGTACATAGTCTTTTGAAAGTAGATACATGCTAACTTTGTATGAAGATTTTCAATCATATATATATATATATATATATATATATATATATATATATATATACAATGTAAATCTATTTAAACTCGGTGGGTGAAAAAACCAGGGTAGCATAATTTTCAAATAAATTGGCATCCGAGGAAAAGTGAAAAAAAAAAAGAAAGCACCAGAAACCTCCAAACAGGGTGAGAGAAATCGTCCAGTAACTTAAATTTCCGGTACAAAGAAGAAAAAAAAAAGAAAATAAGTTAAAAATAAGAGTGCACAATACACTAAGCAGAGCAAAAGTAAAATAAATAAGTCCTAATGAGCCAGGTACTAGCTACCTAGGTTTCACCACATGAGATCCTCAAGGTGAACTGGCCAATTCACCCTGGTGATTCCATGTGGTGAAACCTGGGTAGGTAATACCTGGTTCATTGGGATTTATTTATTTTACACCATCCACCCACCCACCCACCATATATATATATATATATATATACATATATATATATATAGAAAGATAGATAATATTAGTGGTAAATATACACATACATATGCAAAATATATAAATATATATACATACATAGCTTTTTTGAATTTGTAGGTCTGATGAATTGGATCGTATTTACGATTCCAATGCAATAAATTATGACCATCGAATATTAGTGTTTAAGCCTTTTTATTATATATATATATATATATATATATATATATATATATATATATATATCGCTAAAAAAACGAAATCGCTAAAAAAAGAGCATAGTCTGATGAAAAAGATGCCAAACTTTATGAAAACAAAATTTTATCGTCTAAATGCTTATGTTTTTATGAAGAGGAAAGACCAAAGTTTTTTTTAATTATTTAAAAAAAAATTTTTCCTTCTTTTTAGAACATTCTAAATTTTGATTAAAAAAACCTTGTTTCTCTTTGTACCAACATGGTCTAGTAAATAACAGATAATTTTAGCACGTTTTTTTTGGTATGACACACTTTAATTTTGAAAATCTTGCAAAAATAAAAATAATTGTCAGATGCTAATGAAACTTTCAGAAACTATTCACAGGTGATCGAAATTATTATAAATATGTCTTTTTTATTAAAGTCATGGCAGAAATATTCTTTTATATTTATTAACACCCCCATAACTAATTTTATGAGAAACTCTAGAAATTCGAGCCCATCAACCTTAGTGATTACAATAGTAAGGCACAAGGCTTTGAAGAATGCAAATCATGTTGTTTTTTTTTAATTGTCTCCACGGTACCTGAAAATCAGCTCTAAATTGTAACATACAAAACTCAATAAAACAAATATAATATTTAATTTCAAATGCTTTTATTTGTTTTTAATTGTTTTTATGAATATAGACAATAGTTTCTGAAAGCAAAAAATTTTTTCAATGAAAATTGAATTTTTAATATAATTATTTGTTATTTCTTTAATTATAATAGATTTTTACATTAAGATTTTTTAAAAATATTATAACATTAGTTAAAAGCAACATCAACCTTTCAAAGTGTCCTTATGAGATTGTCATTGTCTAGCGCTTTGAAACTTGTATCATTTGGATCAATCAGAAGACCCGCAGTAATTAAGAAATGTAATTTTTGTGCTTATAATCGGGCGGTAATTATAAAGTACGGAAGACCAACCAGAATACAATTTAGTTGCATTATTTGAGTTCAGCATTGTTCTCCGCTGTTAAGGCCTTTACTTTTGCGAAACACGTATGGAGAAATTAATTTGATTTTTCAATTTCAACTGAGAAGGGTACCTATAAGTATCAGTATCATCTTATGAAATTTAACTACTGCTAAACTTTAATCTCTATGAACTTATTTTTATATTAATCTCAGTTATGACATTTTTCCATCAATGAAAAATCAAAATTAATAATAAAATCAATGGAAATACAAATAACACAGTAAAATGTAATAAATGTACATAAAATTATAGTATTTTATGTACACTTCTGATAAAATCTCATAAGAAAGGTACCTATAAATTAATTAGATAACTTTTTCTTATGAAATTTAATCTCACTCTTAACAGTCTTATTTTTTAATTTCTTTATATTTTCCATAAAGCATCGTAAACGTAAAGATGAAAGCTAAGTACAAAAAAAAAAAAAAAAAAAATGAAAAATTAGAGCGCTGAAGTTTTCCTTAAAAGTAACGAGGTAAATAATTTGTTCACTTAAATCTAAATAATTTCACTTCCTTCCATCCGTAGAAAGAATTATCCTCCCGTAAGTTATCTAAACGTCATGAAAATGTCTTTCGTTGCCTGTCAAACGACGCGAAAGGTTATGACCTGCTTTGTTTTATTTTCAAATTACATTTTTTTCGGCGCAGAAGCTAAGTTAAGCTTGGTTCAAAATATTTTAAATAAACATTATAATTTCTGATTTTATTAAAATCAGTTTTGAAAAAATGATAATTGATTTTTAAAAGAATATCAAAGTCAGATTTTCATCTTTTTTATAAAATGGAAAAAAATGATTGAAAATGATTGATTATCTGTACTTTTTTTGACAAAAAAAAACAAACAACATTTTTAACGAAAATTTCGGACGTGCTAGGAACAATTAAAAAATGTAAAAAAATACCCCCAGAATACTTTGATCTTTCCTCTTTAATAATAATATGAACATTAGACGATAAAATTTTGTTTTCGTCAAGTTCAGCGTCTTTTTCATCATGCTATGCACCTTTTGTTTACATTTTGTGGAGGTACCTAATGTATATATATATATATATATATATATATATATATATATATATATATATATATATATATATATATATATATATCACTTTATGAAATGAGGTCGATATTTCATATCCGCTCACAAAAAAACTTCAGAGAATCAAATAAATTTTATAGAATATTATTCGTAGGTCAGGTGGAATTATTTGATAAGTTCTTGAGTTATCAGACTTGGTAATCAGGGAAGTTTTTGATCTCTCGCTAATATATGCATAACCCAGCAAACAATCTAGGTTGTGTTTTCTGGGTTTTTTTTTTTTGGTTTTTTTTTTCGCCGGCACCAGAGATCAATGTTAAATATCCGATAAAATCCATAATTATGATTGTTAACTCTAGAATCAATTCTTGCTTCTAAAGTTGACATTTAAAATTAGGTTTTGTGTAGCACCATATTTCTATATTCTCCACTGAACTTGTACCAGACGTGGCGCAGCTTAACCAATTAATTTTTTTATCTTTCTCAGCAGAAGAGTTCATTAAATGTAGTAAATGGAGGTTTAAAGATGATTTTATAAGTACGTTTTTGCAAGCAAATATCATTGTTGAGATAAGAGCCAGTTAGTCTCCTTACTATCATGGATGGGCTAATCATAAGTTGTCGTGAGTGATTGTCTAGAGAAGAACGATAAAACTATTGCAATGACTTGTCTAACTGAGTAGTGAATACTACTATCACGACTGACTCTGTCGAGTTAAGTGTTTTGTCTTGCCAGACCTCACATAACAAAAATCATATTACTATCTTCTGTGAGGGATTGATTGTATGACGGACAGTTTTAACTGATTTTTCTGGCTTCATTTTAAACTGATGCCTTGTTTTTCTTCTGTATAATTATAATTGCAAACTATAATTTTTTATAATAATGTCTATCCTATACAAGGTACAAAACCAACTCAAAGGTTATAAAAAAAAAGGGGTAATAATCACAGTGTATGAGGACTGGTTGTAAAGGTGACAATTAACCTTACACTTGAACGGGTTAATATTCTAGTGATCGGGGAAGGATCCTCTTGGGAGTGAGTTACAAAATTAGCGGTTCATGGGAAGAAGCTGTTTAAGTGGAACTTACATCTCATTCCTTTCGTGCAGGACAACACAACATCGCCGACTGAACATCGACAATTGTGCGCTGGGTCAACTCAGGACTGAGATAACTCAGGACCGAGACAACTAAGCACCAGAATAACATAACTTATTTTTATAACCGTATAAAAGTAATTTATTAAGAATTAAGGCCTTAATTAGTGAATATTTTTCTTCAAATAAGGTATTTGAAAAGGAAATGGTCTAAAATATGAACCAGCTGTAAAAGAAGCAATTTATTCCATCGCCTGTAATAATTGTCACAAAAATACCTAAAAAAACCCTCAAGGAATTTAAGTAAAAGATTATCTTTATGTATAAAAGGCATGATGTGTGTGTGAGTGTGTAACGAATGCACGGCTGCAATTTTCGACGGATTTACACCAAACTTTTCATGCACATGCTCCAAGTTAGCGGGAAGGACAAGACCGACTTTGCATTTCCGAACTCCCATCGATAGTGGAAATAATCGATTTTTTCGTCCTTCTACGGCAGTTTTCATGTAGTTTGCGGCCATTTTCTACTGGCCAGAGTGAGAGCCTATACGAATAGCCAGGAACATTCTATTGGCCAGCGTGAGAGTCAACAGCTGACTGACACGAATGTTAACTAGAATGCTAGCATGCAAATAAAATCGCTAGCTGCATTCGTCATACGTGGGAAAAATGTTAATCTGCATGGCACTTTACTCCAATTGACTCATTCGCTTGCTTAAACTCAACATTGATTCTGATTCCCCAGAACTGGGTTGGGTGTGAAAAAGTATTTGTTGTTAACATTCTTTTTTCATTCGGTTTTTCCAGTTACGAGTCCTTTTTTTTAAAGCTGATCGTTTTGTGTTCATTTTGTTTAGTTCTTTATTCGTAACAGATTTAATGTTTAGTATAGAGCTTAGAAAAAATTCGTAGTGTGAGATAGGCAAGAAGTAAAACATGTAGCAACATCAGCACGGCAAAGGGCACTCCTTTAAAGGCAAGGAAGGGCAAAAATATTTTAAGTCAAGTGATTGCTGTATGAGTCGTACGATTTTTGAATCAAGCACGGGCAACGCCGGTCCATGCTGATAGTATGAAGATAAAAGGAACAGTTTACAAAACAATACGTGAAATGTTTTAGTTGCCCACCGTAACGAGACTGATCACAATTTTGACATAATAAATTTTGCTCTGATCAAAGGAGTAAATAATTCACTACTACGTGAATATTAGGAGAGTGCCTTAATCTCAAAGTCATCTACAGTAATCTTGCAACCTGGCTTTTATAACATTTCACCATTCCTAGCGGATTTTCTATAATCACAGTGTGAGATACCTACTAACAAAAGTGAAAGAAAGAAAAGACTCTAAATGAATTCGGCTGGAAATTTCTTAAAAAAATCTAAAATCACTAGAACCTCTCATTCTTGCGCATGTGTAGTCGTACCAACATAACAAATTTAGTTTGATGAAGTCCAGAAATTCACAAGTAAATTTTTCCACTTTGATATACATTATAATATATATATATATATATATATATATATATATATATATATATATATATATATATATATATTAGGTTAGTGCAAAAATAATCACGTAATAATGTCGCTTTTTGACGTATTTTTAACGTCAAAAAACGACATTATTACGTCATTATTTTTGCAACAACCTAATATATGCGCGGTACTTATTGGAAAGTGCTCAATATCAGTGATAGAGCTAACATATTCAGTTGTATGGATATGAGTTTCACGCTTTTACGATCATCACACAAACTCTGATGATCGCACAAACGTGAAACCCAGGGTCAAAAACTCATATCCATACAACTGAATATATATATATATATATATATATATATATATATATATATATATATATATATATATTGAATACATATATATATACATACACACACATATATATATATATATATCATATATATCTTATATCATATATATATATATATATATATATATATATATATATACGCACACACACACGCGCGCCCGCTCACACACACAACACGCACACACACATACACACACACACACACACACACATATATATATATATATATACGTCAATCTACAAACGCACTCTACCACCGATTCTCAATTGATCAGATATTTTCAACAGCGGACTCTGCCCTCGCCGGAAAATTCTTCTGGCCTGGCTCCAGTGGATGACGGACTATTACAATGACGTCGGGATTGGTGATTAGAACGATCAAAGCCTACAGCGACGGTCTGGCGTGGAAGAAGAGAGGGTTGTGGATTTGAACTCGAACATCCTCATTTCTAAAAGACGGCTTTAATCCTGTCTACCCTCATCCTGACACTGTTCATTTCTTGCATCTTTCACAAGCCATCCACAACACACTCACCTCACTTTTAACTTGACTGAGTGCCAGCTCTCCCCTTCCAGATATGATCGCTGGTTAAGAGGGGCTCGCAAACGCTGTTGAGTCCATTGGCCAAAATAAAGCTAACCCTTAACCTCGAGGATCTAAAACCTCCCAATATATATTTTCTATATAATGACAGAAAGTACGTCACACATTCTTTCTACTGAGCGATTTACAATTCTTCTGTTTAAGAATTTATTTCCTTAATATTGCTGGCTCTTTTTCACTATAAGGAAGTTACTACATACACTGTTTGCATTGTTCAGACTATTGTCCTCATCTTTATTGTCATCTTTACAACGTTTCGACCGTTGTACGCTCCGGACTTCTTCTTGTGATATACGTTAGAATTTCGAATGGAACCTTTTATTTCGTCCGCCGGGGTACTTTGTTCTAGTTCAATGTGCCATGCCTTTTCTTGATATCTCAGTTTTAGTTATCTCCCTTTATTAACTGAACTCTCCAAACTTTTGTTTACCTTTGTTGTGCCCAGTTATTGAACCCACAATCCTTTGGGTCAAGTCACCGGATCACTTCATCCAATGTTTTCATCCATTGAGCCATGTGTATGAATTTTTGAGACTTATAAACCTAATGTCTCAGTTTCATTTTTTACAAGAGCTCATATTACAATTTGTTGTAATTATTGTTTTTCTCTAATATCCCTTATTACTGGTTCCCATATTGTATTCATTTCTATGCTTGGCCTACTTAGGAGATTTTTTGCCTAGCATATGCTCTGATTCCTTAAGTTTTCGTATCGATGTTCTCTGTCTATATGGAATATCTTTGCGGCCTAGCATATAGAGGAAAAAGGGAAATCACCGCTCCCGGGATGAAATAGTATGTCCAAAATAGATATCCAAAAAAGGCATGGCACCCCAGTAGATGAAATAAATTGTTCGAAATTCCAACGTATATCACCTGAACAAGGTTGGAGCGTACAACAGCCGAAATGTCGTGAATATGAGAATGAACATGAGTACAATAGTTCGAAAAATGTAAATAGCTCATCTCAGATACATAAAGAGATTCTGAAGAAGGCCGAAGCGTACACTGGCCAAGCATAGAAATATGAGAACTGTTAGACATTTTGACGGTCGTCTTCGAGTATAGAATCCAGAGGTTAGCAGTGAATATTTCGGAGACAGTAGGAAAGCGTAGTTCAGGTTAGCAGTGGATATCGCAGCAAAGTAGCAGAGCGTAGTACTTCCTTCTGTTCATCTTCGCCTGACAAGATGGCACTGGTCATTCGGGTAGGGTAAACAAAAATGGCCGCCTTTATACACGACGGATAGAATGTTCTGCGGCTTCTGATTGATTAACCTTCTATTGGTAGACTATAAAGGAAGTTAAGACATTTTAACTCGCTCACTAGTTACATACATATACACAAAAACTGTAACAAAACCTATATAATCTGAAGAAGGTTGGAGCGTACAACAGCCAAAATGTCGTGAATATAAGAATGAAGATGAGTACAATAGTTTGAACAATGTAAATAGTGTTAATAGCTCATCTCAGATACATAAACAGATCCTGAAGAAGGCCGAAGCGTACAAAGGCCAAGCATAGAAATATCAGAACCAGTAGTACGGGTTGCTAGAGAAAAGATAATAGCAACAAAATTGTAATATGAGCTCTGATAAAAAAAAATAGAGAGCTGTGAGCTCTATACCTGGCTACAGCAGAGGTGAAAAAACCTTGGAAAAAGGAGAAGACTGATAGTAAGACATTCGGAAGAGGCATGACACGTAGAACTAGAATAATCTACCCTGGTGGACGAAATAAAGACTTCAAATACCAATCATCTGAAGAAGTGTACTGTTATTGTGGAACACACCTATTCTATAGTTAATAGACTCTCCCACCTATAATAAGTAGGAGTAGTAAAAGTAACGAGTGAGTCGCGGAGTTGGTCAGAGTCGCTCAGTCAGTCGACTGGCTGATCGGTTGAACTCTCTGCCTTTGGACGGGGAGGAGCCCGATGGAGGCTACGCCGAAGGGCGGATTCTCTTTCGGGGAGGTAAACCGACCCTGAACCCGTTTATACGGGTTCAATTGGCATATTTTTGGCCAAGCCCACGGGTTCGGAGATCCCACGTTAAAAAGGCCTCGTGGTGGGGTGGCTGAATATCGTCGCGGAGTCGGTCAGTCAGTCGACGTCGGACGACCGTTAGTCGGATATTAAAGTATCAGCCACCACAACTAGATTACTGCTTCATTACCTATTTATATCAAGTTCCTCACGTTTTGTATGTCGAACCTATTTTAGGACCGACTTAGTACAAATACAAGGCTCCACTGTGAAACCACTGCATAATATGTAGTACGACCGAAACGTCGTGAATATGACAAGAAAGATGAGTACAATAGTCCGAACAATGTAATTAGTTACACTATCAGAAATATAGACAGATATTGAAGTTATTACACTTTTACCTGTGTGTATATATGTTTATTTAGTATTTAAAACTTTGAAAGAGCCATTAAGATTTTAAGACATTGTTTACCAGCAAAGTTTATTAAATCGGGTTAAAGTTCTTCTTTATGTAAGGTTACATTTACTATGACATTTCCCAAGTGTTTTCATAACTCAATACTTCTTAAATCAGGTATCACATAAACAAAAATTGTCGCTTTTTGAACACGGGGTAAATAAAGTTAAGGGTACCTTTTTGTTGCTGCAAAACCATATTATTAACCAGTGAATTAAATAGCATTGTCAGATCTAAACTTTCATGTGAATGTCGTATATG
This sequence comes from Acanthosepion lycidas, assembly GCA_963932145.1. NCBI lineage: Eukaryota > Metazoa > Mollusca > Cephalopoda > Sepiida > Sepiidae > Acanthosepion > Acanthosepion lycidas. The sequence continues at coordinate 28,275,193 of OZ010611.1, forward strand.
GCGGTCAAATTAGTATTTATCAGAGCCATTCGATGTTACAGAATAAGGGTAAGCCATATATGGATATATGTGGACGATAACGATTTACCCTAGACTTGAAGAGGTTAAGAATCCTCTTGGGAGTCGGTTGCACATAACAGCGATTTGCGGGAAGAAGCTGCTCGTGTGGAACTCTATATAACAGTTTTCTCAGATCAACGAATTAACCCTATAAATCTCAAAGAAGATAATGCTTCATGAGACTGGCGACGCAAAATTTTCATGGAAGGGCCTGACCAAATACCGAAAACGAACAGAAGACGACAACAAAAATGCGTAGCACGTGTAACTAGAAAAGAAAATAATGGTATAATCAAGCTGTTAGCTTTCCACACTGCCAAAAACAAAAAGCTTGAAAATAAACCCTCAGCATAAAAATCTATGAAAAATGCGTAGCACGTGCAACTAGAAAAGAAAATAATGGTATAATCAAGCTGTTAGCTTTCCACACTGCCAAAAACAAAAAGCCTGAAAATAAACCCTCAGCATAAAAATCTATGAAAAATGCGTAGCACGTGTAACTAGAAAAGAAAATAATGGTATAATCAAGCTGTTAGCTTTCCACACTGCCAAAAACAAAAAGCCTGAAAATAAACCCTCAGCATAAAAATCTATGAAAAATGCGTAGCACGTGCAACTAGAAAAGAAAATAATGGTATAATCAAGCTGTTAGCTTTCCACACTGCCAAAAACAAAATGCCTGAAAATAAACCCTCACCATAAAAATCTATGAATCAAGTTTCTAAAAAAAATAGATTAAGAAATTTAACTTCATGGACTCAAAATATTTTAAGAGAAAGATTCAATCGACTGTAATGTTAACTAAATGTCGAAAGTTTCTTGTATGGAAACACTTATTCTCAAAATTACCATTAATTTTGCCATTATTATTATGTGACCAAGACAGTCCTATCAAACTGGGACAAATCTCTAAAATAGGTACTTTTTACAGTCATGTTCATCTTGTACAAGTCCCGAGCGCCACTCGAGGTTATAGATTAAGAGGTATATCATATATGGATATGTGTGAACGATAGCGGTTTACTCTAGGCTTGAAGAAGTTAAGATTGTATTGACCGGGGAAGCATCCTCTTGGGAGTCGATTGCACAAGACAGCGATTCGCGAGAAGAAGCTGCTCGAGTGGAACTTACATCTCAACAATGGAATGCGAAAGTATAATAGTAGTTCGATACAATGTACATAGCATGACGGATCTTAGCTGTTAAGCTTAGTACTGGTGGAATAAAGGAGAACTTTCAACGGAAATAGCGATAGATCAACAAGAGGCTTGCGTCGTTTCGTCGGTGAGAAAGGAGCTATAGGACGGCAAATAATTTGTCACCCACAATGACACAGAGACGCTTTTGGACCCTCTCGAGACCCGAAAGAGAAGAGTTGGTAGCTTTCGCCCATATGAAAACAACAGTCCTCCATTTTCGGCCTGATCTTGTTATAAAGGTAGAGGATATCAGGAGTTTGGTACTTGTTAGAGCGATACAGGAAACCGACCAGTTTCCCAGCATCTTTAGCGATGGATCATATGTAATAGTTATATTTAAGGTCTGGGCTGAGTTTGTCCCGAAAGGTCCCGAAAGAACATTCCTGATGGGATATTCGTTCATCGCGATTGGTGAAAGTTCTGTGTCCGATCGGCAACGATGGAATGTAGCTAGTATGATTTTCGAGGTATTGAATGTGACCAACCAGTTTTTCCCCAAGCCAAGCTCTGGTCATCATTGGCTTTGGAGGTACATCCATATATCTTTGTATTAGCAGCACAGATACTCACAATGGATCAGAGTATACGCTTAGGAAGATCATTTATGTAAAGCAGGAAGAGGGTTGTATCTTGGGGGATCGTTTGGGTCTTGGAGGAATCGCGGTTTACCTCTAGCTTCATACTTGAGAAGACCCTTCCAGTGATCTCATAGCTAGTGAGCTTGTGTAGTGACTCTTTATGCCACACCTTGTCAAGAGCCTTTGAAATATCTAATGCGATGTATTTTCAATCAAGTGTCCCACTAATTCTGTGAATAATAGCTGTTAGGGTATCAGCAGTAGCACGGGTCGATCGAAAACCGTAGTTTGGTGGTTTCTTTTGAAGTGACCAACAACCTTCTTGTTAGTTATAGCTACAAAGAGTTTGCTAATGACACTGAGGAGACGGATGGATGCATACTGTGATGGGGATGAGCACTCACCCGCATTCTTAAGAACCGGGCATAAACATGACGCATTCCACAGACTTTGGAATGGTTTCACCTTAAAGCACGATTAAATAATTTCGCTAAGATCGGGGATAACATCGCGATAATATTCATAGGGGCAACCACTTGGATTTTTGGTGATCTTCTTAGGGTCAAACTTTTGATAAACGCAATGGGTAATGACTATGTTATGATGCACGAGCTCATACAATCCAATTTGCTCATGTAATGAATAGTACTTTACACCGTTGTGCAAATTAATTGAAACAACCGCTTTAGTTACCTTTCTTTCACCATACGATCAGTTTTTGACCCACTTGAGTGACAGTGTGTAATCGATTTTTATTTTTTCCTCAGATTAGGTCATTTGCAGTGTTGTGCTGTAATATGAATCTAATTTCGAGGTGCATGATGAAATTTGTTTGGTTTTGTCATCCGTGATTGCATCAGATTTTTGTCACGATCAGACACTATTGTCTCGACTGTCGATTAGTTGTCTTACGGCCATTGTCTGCAATGGATGTTACTGCCGAAAACACTGTGATAAAAACAACAAAGATAAGGGCCGAGTGTAAATGATAATAACTCCTCATCCTACAAATTCAGACAGGGTTTATTACAGAATTCGCAATATGAAGACGAGACTTAAAGCAACAGAAATGCGGTTCTACATAAGAATGCTGAGGATACCGTGAACCAGACATGTGAATTGTTTTTGAGAAAATGGAAAAAAAAAAGGAAGTCATAATTAACATCAGAAAGAGGCAGTTCTAGGGCACGGAATGAGGAATGAAGGTTTGGCAAATCTGATATTCACGGAACTGATGGCAAGAGGAACAGAGAGAAAAAAAACAACACATATTAGGTTGGTGCAAAAATAATGTCGTTTTCTCACATAGTAACACATGTGAGAAAACGACATTATTTTTGCATCGACCTAATAACATTCTTGAGCTTGAGTAAATGGATGGCGGAACAGGACTTCGAAGAAATCACGGAAAAAGTTCATTAAGAGCTACAAGGGACGGGAAGTTGTGGAAAGCCATGATCGCCTACGTCCTGATGGGTACACAGCATATAAAGAAGTGATACACTGACTTTTACCGTTTCTGAAAATGAGTTCATCTTCGATGAAAATGAGATTAATTAATACCAAACTTCTGTTTCTGATTTAATGATCGGCCTCGTAAAAAGAATTTGATCATATATTCGGATTGTACGACTACTTTTTATCACAAGTTATACAAGAGTGATTTATAATCAATATCAAACCCTGATTTCCCTTTAATTAGCGTGCGATATACTATAAGCTACTGCGTACAGGTACTAATACCCTGAAGGCGTTTGCGCAAATTGTATAAGTACTTACGCATTGAAGAAAGGGAGATTAGCACAGATTTGAAATCAGAATTTTTTATAATAAATTTTACCCAATACAAGGTTCGGGAGTCACTCAATGTAGAGAGTTACCGTTAAAATGTTTATCATAAATATGGTATGTGTATGAATGAAAAAGGAGGTGGTAAGAATTTAAGAAAGCAGCGATTAACACTTGAAGAGGGTAAAATTCTAATGTCAGCGAGGCATTCCCGCCGGTGTCTGTTCTACAATGTATATAATGTAGCAGTTCTTGGGTGGAAAAGCAGAGAGTAACGTCCTCCTTACATTTGGAATACGGGAGAAACAAAGGTGATTCGGCTCTGGGGAAGAAGCATGGCGTATCCTAGAGTTAAAAATTGGAACTGGTGGAATGATAGAATGACGCTCTTCTGAAAACATTTTTGAAATTGCATTTTGATTGATTGGTTTGTTTTTTACGGCTTGTCAACCTTTTGAAGGTTATCTAAAGCCAGAAAATATTTTTAGATTGTAAGCATTTTTAGAGAAAACAATGATTTAATAAAACAAGATCCTACTAATTAACCCATAGCTGGGGGGAAGATGTCGCTTCATACCATCCCCAAGGTATATTCGCGCGTAATTGAATATAATGATCCCGACTGTTTATTCGTTTCTGGGTCTACGTTTAAATCACGATGAAAACACCAATTCTCATTCGATCGCCGGTTAAGTAGTATCGATCTCGGTCAGTACTTAGATGGGGGACGCATGGGAACACCGGATACTCTAAGCAACCTCCTACAATCCAAAATGGTTTTTTTAGTCATTTTACCTCAAACATGGTGGTAATTAAATAAGCCAAAACATATTTTTAGATTATAAGAATTTTGTTTTGGTTGGGGAGATAATGATTTGGTGATACAAGTCTTACGAATTAACCCATAGATGAGGAGAGACGAGGTGGATTCAAGTGAGCATAACGAACTCGTACGGAATTGGAACTCGGCTTCCCGATTAACAATTCCAAGCCATTACCTATTACGCCCATCGCACATACACCTGGTATTCCCAAGCTGTTACCCATCATGGTACTGGCCAGAATCGACATTGCTTAACTTTGGTGAGTGTACAAAAATGTGAATAAATAAACATACGGCACAAACTATGATAATGGAAATTTAATTAGTTTTTTTTTTTAGGTTTTTGCATCGTCTTTATCTATTTATCTATTTATTTTTCGTATTTTTCATTTTTTTTGTCAATTTTGCCGTTGCTTGTTAGGTAGACTTTTAGACTGATCACTCCATTTTATTTCCTCCATTGCCCGACATCATCTTGCAAGCTCTCACTGAGAATGCCTTGATAACAAATTCGCTCAAGGCGTGATAATTGTTTACAATTTAATTACATTTGGCTTTTCGTTTTACACTTTTTAAAACAGTTCTCCTTTTTTTTTTTTATTTAGATTTAATTTTTCTTGTTCTCTCCATTAATATCTTTGTTTTATATTTGCAGTGTCTTTCATTTTTAGTCTTTAATTGAAATAAAAGTCGTACCTTGCAAATGGAGTTGACATTTTACCTCTTTGTCTAAACGCTGGAATGCTGGTAGATTCCACATATACAACTCCAGTTAAAAAAACACCCCAAACCTGCACAAATCAAGCAACAAGAAGAAAAAGGAAATGGCCATGTTTTGTTAAATATTTGTTTTTATTTTAGTTTTCTTCTGTAGTATCTTCTTTTAAAACTCTATTTAGTTTAGATTTTTGTCTACTATTCTTTATTATAAAGACACTGTTTAGTATGTACACGTACACACACACACACACACACATATATATATGTATATATAATTCGAAAAATAAAAATATATGTGTGAGTGTGTGCGCAGGCGCGTGATTTTGTGTGTTCATGAAGAGATTGAAAATAGACATTACGCATTTTGAGTGAATGTCGAAGGGGAGAAAATGGCCCCCGATGAAGATTTTTAAAAATAAAGAGGAGGAAGACAGAGGAAGGGAACGGCAATCTTACATGTAACAGGAGAGACGAAGAGAGGTGGGGGTAGATTGAGAGAGACGGAGAGAAAGGGAGAGTGAGGGGGAGAGAGAAGCAAGTTTCTACAGTGTAACCCGGATATAAGAGGCTTGTCGGGACCGGAGAAGAAGTCTCTTATATCCGGGTTTCTCTTATATCCGGGTTTGATCTATTTTATATACATTAACACAGGCTCTAATTTGGGACCAGAGAAAATCTCTCTTATATCCGATTTTCTCTTATATCCGGGTCTCTTATATCCGGGTTACACTGTATGTGAAGTGAGAAAAAACAGCCCGGGAAATGACGCGTGAGAGAAAAAGAGAGAGAAGACTGAAAGAGATAATAAAGAAAATGTATTAGGTACAGAAAGAGAGAGGGAATGAAAGAGAGAGGGAATGAAAGAGAGAGGGAATGAAAGAGAGACGGGTTTACATGTTAAATGAACGAAAACGACCTTAGATATAAAGGGAGAAAGAAAGAAAGAAAGATTGAGAAAAATGGAAAAAGAGAGAGAAAATGTATTAGAAATGGAGAAAAGAAGAAGAAGAAGAAGAAGAAGAAGAAGAAGAAGAAGAAAGTAACAAAAAACATGAGAAAAAGAGAGAAAACGAGGGGACCCAGGTTGTATTTTAAGGGCAGGTACGGAGGAAAAGAAGTATTATTTACACTATATACATTTAGACTGTTGTCCTCATCTTTTTTGTTATTATCACATGACTTCCTTCTCTCTGAATTTCTGGGACGAGGAGTTATTATTTGCACTATTAGGACTCCAGAATCAAACGGGTCGGATTCATCAATGTTCCAGGCGAGGGCGTATTCCACGAAAGGGAAAACTGCAAGTTTTGGTTTATCCCAAATTGGGGACTGCGAGCTGAAATTTCTTTCTGTACCTGGGAAAGCACCATAGACTTGTAATCTATAGCATTTGCTGAAGGAGGCAGATCTAGCCTCACTGATTTGGCCCAGGCTAACAAAAAAGCAACCACACGGTTTAGCTGCTGCAACAAATTGATTGGCTGGCTACTCTCGTCACTGTATGAAGTGATGTCACTGAGAGGCCGTCGCGTGATCCATCTGACTTATCTCCACCACGGACAGATAACTGCCTTCTGCATCTCGGCAAGATGAAAGAGACGATAGCGTTGCTAACCAGTTTTTATATGTTCTCCATCAAAATTCATTTGTTAAGGTTAGAAGTTTTGGACTTGTGCATTTTTATCAAAGGTGCATTTATAAAAGTACCTGTAGAAGTTGGTACGGCGTGTTGGTTTTTACATTCAAGATGAATGAACGTTGAGCGAACGCTATTTTGGAAAATTTATTTTCTTCTGTATAAGAATATAAATTAGTATCTTTTTTTGTGAGACAGAGTTCGTAGCTTGCAGTATGTAAGAACAGGGAGAGAGAGAGAGAGAGAAAGAAAAAGAGAGAGAGAGATGCCTTATTTGTAAAAGGCAGTGATCCTGATTAATTTTTTGGTGATTAGAGTAGAGTGGACTAGCCTATCCCTTTGTCTGGCAAAAGGGTAGAGAGGACTGATGTCTAGACCATATTTTTCCTGGGTTTATAATGATGTCGTTATGTAGTCGGGCAGTGCGGTAAGTGTATTGGGAGATTGTTCTTCGATTTGATACTGAGATTTTGATCATTTTTTTGTTTCACATATCTAAGCATTTGGTTTCCGAAACAAAGTTAGCTAAGTTGCCTGTCCTTAAGAATGTCGGTGTTAATGTTAATGAACTGTTAAGTAGATGAAACATGTCGGCGAATTATTATTTTATTTATTAAATTCTGCCCCCGAATACAAACGTACAGTATCCCCGCTAATCAAATTTATTGTAATTAATTGGTTCCTGTTTTAGACAATACTTAATTTACGAAAAACGTAATAGGTGATATTCAACTAAGTTCCTTGCTGTAACGAATTTTGTTATTCGTTCAGGTAGATTTTTACCTGAGTAACGCATAGAGGTTGGCGCAGAATGTTGTTTTTTACATTCAAAATGAATGAAAGCTTAGCTAAAGTTATTTTGGAAGATTTATTTTGTTTTGTATATAAACTCGTATCCTTTCTGTGAGATAGAGCTCGTAATATCATTTCTACTATATGACAATGACTGTGTGTAGAAGTAAGCGCAGAATGTTTTTTCTTTGCATTCAAAATGAACGAAAACTTAGTGAACCTTGTTTTGGAAGGTTAATTTCCTTTTTTTATGAATACAAATTGAAACCTTCTCGTGCGACAGAGTTCATAGCTCGCGGTACGTTGGAACTGAGAGAGGGACACCTTCTTTGTAGCAGGGAGTCGTTTTGATTAGTTCTTCGGTGGTTAGAGGAATGAATCAGCCTATCCCGTTTTCTGGCGAAAGGGTAGAGAGAATTGAGTATTTATCCACGTGACTACACCGCAAAAGAAATGTAACTCAAAGGCTGAGGTTTAAAGTAAGTTTAATAGCAGTAACATAGAAAAATTCTCAATTCCCCTCGACATTTCTCCTTTTTCGGGGACGTCGGGTAACAACGCCCAACCCTCTTCTGAACGAGATGTACTGCCTGGGTGGGGATGGCCGTCTAAGGGTTGAGGTAATATTATTGGCAAAAGAGCGAACTCTTATACCGTTCAGTTATACTTTGCTCGTATAATCAGTTATGTGTCATGCGTGATACACGCTTAAGCGATCATGTATCTTTCGATACATGACTGACCAGGCAGATATTTTCCCGCAGTAGGTTGCCATTTCTTTCTGCGGTAGACCAGTTGCCATCCAAGGCTATAGAACCCGGTCTGTCTTGCGATTTACCCATAGTTGGAGGGAGAAGAAGAGTATTCATACCTTTCCCAAAGGTTTTAGCACGTAAGTGAATTTCAGCCAGTTATGTGCCATGCGTGATACACGCTTAGGCGATCATGTACCTTTCGATACATGACTGACGAGGCAGATTTTTTCCAGTAGTAGGTTGCCATTTCTTTCTGCGATAGATCAGTTGTTATTTAAGGCTATAGAACCCGGTCTGTCTTGCTATTTACCTATAGTTGGAGGGGGAAGAAGAAGAGGATTCATACCTTTCCCAAGGGTAAATCAACGTAATGGATTCAAATGGAATTTGCTCGTATAGAGAGAACTGATATCGAAGCTGTCTTCGCCTTAATTTATATTTAGGTCAGTAAATTGTCCTAGAATGCGGGGAGTGTGGGTAGGATTGTACTTCGTTTTGTACTGGGTCTTTTATCTTTTGTTTGGCTTATGCAAGTATCTTGTTTCAGAAACGATGTCATCTGATTTACGTGACCTTAAGAATGACGTTGTTAATGAGGTTTTAAGGAGACCATACGTAGATGATACTTTTCAGGGGATTTAAGAAATAATTTAATTGGTTTTTATTTATTAAACTTTGCCTATTAATATATGCACAACTCATACTAGTGCATGTACAACTCATACACAAATTTTTTTTTGAATTTATCGGTGCTATTCGCAGAATGTTTTTTTCTACAACGCAGCGGTTAGTGGCGAGCTAGTCTGGTTGAACATTAGATCCTCACTTGGTAACTCATAATTGCAGCCTTGTGCCAAATTAATCTAAGCTTATTAAATGACAACAATTAAGGGAGTCTAGTAAGTCAAATATACATGATTGAAAGAAAGAAAGAAAGAAAGAAAGAAAGAAAGAAAGAAAGAGGGCAAAGAAGGGAGAGAGAAAGAAACAAAAAGTGTGATAGAGAAATAAAAAGGGAAGGAGAGCAAAAAAGAAAAAAAAGAAAGTACAATAGTTCTAGGGAAGAAGAGAAAGAAATATAAAGAAAGAAAGAAAGAAAATCGGAACGCATAAAGAAAGAAAGAAAGAAAGAATGATAAGAGAAATTACAAGAGTTCTAGTGAAGAGGAAAAAGAAAGAAAGAAAATCGGAATGATTAAAGAAAGAAAAATGAAAGAAAGAAGGAAAGTACTGAGTTCCAGAGAACATGAGAAAGAAAAAGAAACAAAGAAAATTGGGACGCACAAAGAAAGAAAAAGTACAAGAGTTCCAGGGAAGTAGAGAAAAAAAGATATATATATATATATATATATATAAAGAAAAAAAAGGAAAAAAAAAGGAAGTACAAGAATTATAGGGGAGAGGAGAAAGAAAAAGAAAAAGAAAAAGAAAAAGAAAGAAAAATCGGAACTAATAAAGAAAGAATGAAATAAAGAAAAGAAATCGCAAAATGAAAAGAATGAATGAAAGAAAGAAAGAATAAATTGGTGAATGTGCAAAAAGAAAGAGAATCTGAGGGCGTGAAAAAAAAAAAAAAAAAGCTGACGGAAAATCTAAGTAAAGAAAATAGGAGAGGATAAAAAAAAAAACTGATGAAAAATAGAAAGAAAGAAAAAAGAAAAAAAGAAAACCAGAGCGCTTAGAAAAAAATTAAAGGAAAATAAAAAAAAAAAAAAATGGAGAGAAAGAAATAAATAAATATCAGAGCGCAGAGAAAATCTAAAGGAAAATTAAAGATTGAAAAAAAGAAAGAGCCAGAGGGAAAGCGTGGCGGAAAGGAAAGAACAAAATAAAGAAAATACGACAGCTCAAGGTAAGATGAGGGAGATAGAGTAATAAATTAAAGAGGGAGGGGAAAACAAAAGAGAGAGACGGATATATATATATATAAAGCGCGCACGCGCGCGCGCGTGTGTGTGTGCAGGCGCGTGTATCGAAACGAGAAATTTTTCGGGATAGAACGGAATGGTAACATTAAGTTCCTATATTTACGTCGTCATAAAGGATTGTCCAGTAGAAAAGAAAAAGAAACGCCATTTATAAAAATAACTAACCCTCAAAATAAAGTGAATCCGACTCCAAGTCAAAAAATAAAAGAAATAAACGAATATATATATATATATATATATATATATATATATATATATATATATATATATATATATATGCATGCATAAATTTAAATCAAGTCAGACTTGTAGCAAATTACAGACTTGTATTCGTAATATCTTTTCTTGTTCGTTTTCAGTTTAAGGAAACGAGAGAGGTTTACATGTAATTAATTTAATTTACTTTTTTTTTATTCCCTGTTTATCTCAGTGTCGTAATTTGTTAACACGCTGACAATCAGATAATAAGGATTTTTCGTTTCGTTTTTATTTCATTTTCAATTAACTTTCATTTTATTTTTGTTTCGTTTCCTTAGATCCTTCGACTTGATCGACTGAAATGAAAACTATTTTGTTTCCTTACATATTTTTGTGTGTCCTATGACATCACTGATCGTATGATTGAAGACAGCCTTCAATGCATGAAATATCCTGAATGTATAGTAAGCATTGCAAACGAGAAACAAAGCATGGAGACATGCACCGGTTTGTTCAACACCCACAAAGCACACCTGCAACTATACCGAATAGACATTAATTAACAATTCTGGGAGAGAGCTAATCATCTGGAGTAATCAACAGTTTCAACACGGTCAGTACGTTTAAACACTCGGTCACGATAACTTGTGACTTTGTGCTTGCACAAACAGCATCTACCTAATTTCACTCATAAGTTTTCAGTCAACCTTTGCTATGGTTTTCAAACACTTTCCAAAGTGGCCGCGCGATGAAGTCGTCTCCTTGACAAATCGAACCTGGTGAGATTTGAAGCCGTGTCTCATGACCAGCCACCTATCCATTACAGTGAACACAACAGCACGCAACAAAGAAGAACCTTAAACTTACTCGAATACACTGAGGAATATATACTAATTGTACCAAACCAACAGAGAACAAGTCCTGGGTGTGACGATAAACTACACCCGGCAGTCTCAGATCGGGAGATTGAAGGTTTTGAGAAACATGGAATCACCTCTTAATAACTTTTGTTCCCATATTCACCCTCATCCGGGGTGGTAGCACGTGTTAGGATCCCAGGTATGGGGAAATAGCGACCCTCCTAAAAAAAAAAAAAAAAAAACTATATAGAAAATTTTTTTTATAGCTAAAGTGCCAACAATACATTTTTATTAGGTTGGTGCAAAAATAATATTGTTTTTTGACGTATTTTTTTAACGTCAAAAAACGATATTATTTTTTGCACCAACCTAATATATAAAAAGGACCAACAATGCATATTTATAGCAAAAGGACCAACAATAGATTTTATCTATAGTCGAAGACATGCAATTGCATTCAAAATATATTTAGTTGAAGCCATAAAATTGTGTTCAAATTATTTAGATTTCAGCAGTAAATGACCCATAGAGGTTGGCATGACGCTATATAAAACCAAACAAAGAATAGTACTCAAAATGCAAGTCACTCACAATTTCATGTGAACTCGTCCATACAAAAAGAAACCTATCTGTATTCCCTGTATTTAGATTGCTTAGGCAATAAACTGTGTGGTTAAATTATATGCACTTGTTTGAAGAAACTTCAATGCATCCAATGTAAAGTATTAGGTTGGTGCAAAAATAATGACGTAATAATGTCGTTTTTTGACGTATTTTTAATGCAAAAAAAACGACATTATTACGTCATTATTTTTGCACCAACCTAATATTATTACTACACTCTCATTTTTTTTTTCTTTTTACTAATGTTCCCCAATACGAATAAAGAGTAACTCAAGGTAGAGGGTTACTGAATAAGGTAAGTGATATGAATTTGAGTAGAAAGTAGCAAGTGAATATTATGATGGTATGGAGGCTAGATAACGATTCACTCTTCACTTGAAGTGATTAAGATTATAGCGTTCTCGTAAGCATTACAAAGGAATATTTTCTACAAAGCTGCAGTTCTTTGGTTGCCTCAGTTGACTTCTTCCTTACAATTGGATATTCCTTCCCTAGAACTTCTCGCTTCTAAAACTCTCGTCCGGCTTCTTGCTTTCCAGTCAACTTCGATTTTCAGAAATTTAAATACAAATGCCAATCGTTATATTCTATCTTCTTAATTCCTGTTCTTTTATTGTTCTTTTTCCTTAATAATGTCTTTCCACTATTCTCTTACACTTGCGACTTAGTGGCTTTATGACCTTACTTGGGATGAAATGAGTAAAACAATGAGCCTTTGATGGTAGCTTAAGCGCGAGATCGATATCACTAGGTATCTGAAAGCTTTGTAAAAAGATTAAAAAATTTAATTTACCGTCAATATTTTTCCTTTTGAAAATATTAATATTATTCATAGTAGTTGTAGTTTATATCTATCTATCTATCTATCTATCTATCTATCTATCTATCTATCTATCAGGTCATCCCATGAGTTCTGTCCGAATTTTAAATTTTGTTAAAATGAACGACATTTAAAGAGTATTTTATAATGTCTAATGGAGCTGAACATTATTTTTATGTTTAGATGCATTTAAACTGATCAAATTTTATTTTGGAGAACAATAAAATTAAATTTTGTTTGATTAAAACCCTGCTATCATGGAAGTACCCAAGAATCATTTGAGGCACATAATGCTTTATGAGTTCAAGAAAGGAAACTCAGCAGCCGAAGAGGCTAGAAACATTCATTCAGTTTATGGAGAGGAATGTGTGAATGAAAGAACTTGGAGAAGATGGTTTGCAAAATTCAGAGGTGGAGATTTCACCCTTGAAGATGAAGATCGAACCGGACGTCCAGTTGAGTTTGATGAAAAGCTTCTTGAAGCAGCCCTTGAAGAAAATCCTGCTTTGTCAGTTGAGGAATTGGCAGTGGTTCTCAGTTCAAACCATACAACTGTTCATCGCCATCGTCAACAACTTGGAAAAGTTCCTGAACTTGGAAAATGGGTGCCTCATGAATTGTCTGAAAACAACCTCAAATCCCGAGTTGACATATGCTATTCTCTCTATTCTCGCCAACTTGTTTCACCTTTTTTTAGAAAGACATGTGACTGGCGACGAAAAATGGATCTTTTATCGAAATGTTATCCGTCGTAGACAGTGGCTTGGTAAAGGGGAAGGACCCCAGCCATAGCCGAGAAGGGAACTTCATGGGCAAAAGGTTCTTCTTTCAATCTGTTGGGATCGCCAAGGAATAATCCACTTTGAATTCTTACCACCTAATGCAACAATAAATGCTCAAATATACTGTCAGCAATTAGGGCGTTTGAACCAAGCTTTGAGAAAAAAAAAGACCTGCTCTAGTGAATCAAAAGGAGGTGATGTTTCATCAGGAAAATGCGCGACCCCACACAGCAAGAATCATGTCACAAAAGATCGAAGAACTTGGTTGAGAGAAAATTCCTCATCCACCTTATTCTCCCGATCTTGCTCCTTCAGACTACCATTTGTTTCATAGTTTACATAATCATTTGGAAGAAACAGCTTTTGTAACACAGGAAGAGGTTAAAACTGAGATTTGTGAGTTCTTCGAATCAAAGCCAAAAGAATTTTACAGTAATGGAATTAGTAAGCTTGTTAATAGATGGTAGGAAGTCATAGATAATCAGAGAAAATACATTGTTGATTGAATCTGTAATTAAATGCAACATTTGGTCACTTGTTTTCTTTATTCAAAATTCGGACAGAACTTATGGGATGACCTGATATCTATCTATCTATCTATCTATCTATCTATCTATCTATCTATCTATCTATCTATCTATCTATCACTATTCATATCGCGTTTTCTCATAAGTATGTATCTATATATGCATATATTGTGTTTTAGTGGATATATATACTTATATATACAGGGTAATTGAAAGGTAATTCCCTATTTTATGTAAGTGAGGCCAGTCAGGTGTCTTGACTTAACACACTTTGACTTTTTCGTTAAAGGAGCAAATCTGCTATAGCAAACTAAGAGTTTGGAAGAACTTGAAAGGCGAATACAAGAAGTTATGTCTTCCATACCACAAGATTTCCTGGTGAAGTCAGTTGACGCAATTCCTGGGTGGCCTGTGAAGCTGGTAGCAAAATATGGTGCTAATATCGAATTTAAAACAAAACTCATGCTAAACGCTTTCCTCTCAGATCCATTTACTGTAACAATTGTAGTTAATAAATAAATGATACGTATTTTAAAATGGGGAATTATTTTTCAATCACCCTGTATATATATATATATATATATATATATATATATATATATATATATATATATATATATATATATGTATATATATTCCTTTATTATCATATTATCATATTGACAAAACCCGTCGAAGTGCAGTTGAAATGCACTGAAACCAAGTTGCAGCTTTGTAGTGAGCAAAATGGTTTTGTCTATATGATGAAAAATTACAATAAAGGAATAATTATCGCTCTACTATCGGTATCGATCCCTCTTTTGGATTAATGCTGTGAACGTTTGAAATTATATATTACTTTCGTTCTCATCGCATCGGATATATATATATATATATATATATATATATATATATATATATATATATATATATATATATACTCGACTCTCACGTCGAATTCGACGTATGAGGTTCAAGCAGATGGGTTCCTAGGAAACCGACAGCCCGACAGCAGCACATGAGATTTGATTATAGTGGTGAAAGTTTCGTGCAGGACCATCCACACTTTTTGAAGGGCTGAATACAGAGACCTGGTGCACTACGTGCCATAAGGTCCCCAAACGACCCTCCCCAGGTTTTGAATTCAGAGCTTTCCTTCTCCTAGCCAGTTGCCATCCAAGGCTATAGAACCCATTCTGTCCTGCTATTTACCCATAGCTGGAGGGAGAAGAAGAGGATTCACACCTTTTCCCGATTCCTCAATCCAAGTCGCTATCCGTGCCTATATATATATATATATATATATATATATATATATATATATATATATATATATATGTTTAAATTGTGTGTATTTAGGCAGAATTTTTTAATTGATGCATGTTTCATTAAATAATATAGACAAGTGTTGTCTATTTATTTTATGTAAATTCTTTTCATATCGTCAGATAAGCTTAAACGAAAAAGAAAATCACAATATGATACATATTTTTTAATCCTATCTAAGCTTTCGGCTTACATAAGCCATTATAAAAAAAATGACAATTACATTACAATATATTAAGCAAAACACGGTCAAAACAGTGATGATAGTCTGTTAATGTTTACATGGAAGATTTCCAAGCAACGACAAACTAAGACAAAATAAGACTCTGGAAGCGAAAATCGCAACGCAGCTCATGACGTTAAACATGATCACGCGAGAGTGAAAACTAAAAACAAGTATTAAGTATGCGAAGTCGTTGGTATAAACCAATGGCTTCTGTTACCAATTATAGGCATTTAAGAATATTTGTGGAGATTTCATAGTTTATTTTGTTCAGTTTAGGTTTCAACTGTTTTATTTATATAGCTTCAAGAAATTTTAGTTTTTGGTTTATTGTTTTCATGTTTAAGTATAGTTGTATTCTCAACAAAGATTT
>OZ010611.1:28296183-28423683 GCA_963932145.1 Acanthosepion lycidas
AGATTATAACTTTTATTACCTGATGGTCAATCTGACGATATGAATGTGTATGGTATAACTACATAATGTTACTCATTTTTCTGTATGTGTATGTATATATATGTATATATTTATGCGTAGTTATGTGTGTTTGTACTGCGAAATGTGTATGTTTGTATTTTAATGTATTAATATGTTGCTAAGTATTGTATATATATATATATGTATATATGTATGTGTGTGTATTTGTTTGTGTGTTTATAGATATATGTGTGTATGTGCGTGTATGTATATATATATATGTGTGTGTGTGTGTATATATATATATATATATATATATATATATATATATATATAAAGTAAGAAGGTGAAAAGGAGGAGAAGAAGAAAAGAGGTTAAAAATATTGGTGTGTATGAGTATGTATATGTATTTGTAGATGTGGGTATGTGTGTGTATATATATGTGAGTATGTATCCTTATATGCATGTATATATATTTCTTTATGTGTGTATATATGTAAGTGTCTGCATGTTTATGTAGTTGTGTATATATATGTATGTGTGTATGTGTATATATATATGTGTGTGTAGGTGTATGTGTATGTATGTGTATGTGTATATATATATATATATATATATGTATGTATGTGTGCATGTATGTGTATGTGTGCATGTATGTGTTGGTATATATATATATATATGTATATATATATATATATATATATATATATATATATGTTATATGTACGTATATATATATATGTATATATGTGAATATATGTAGGTGTATGTGTATGTATGTATATATATATATGTGTGTATATGTTTATATGTATATTGTTATATTGTGTACCTAATTTTATTTACGTATATTTATGTTGATATGGAGGTTTTTTTTTTTTATACATGTATGTTAGGATACGTGTATTTTTGTGTTTGCATGTATATCGAAGTATGTCTATGCATATGTATGTGTATGTATGTCTGTATATTTATATATGTTTTTGGTCAAATGTCGTTGCATTTATGTGTATGTACGTATATATGTGTATTTATTACTATAGATAAGTATTTTTATGTAGATATTCATGTGTATGTATATTTCTGTATGTGTGTATGCATGTATGTATGTGTATATATATGTATATATATATATATGTATATATATGTGTGTGTGTATATGTTTGTATGTATGTATATGTATATATATGTATATATGTGTGTGTGTGTTTACTTATGTAGGTTTGCAGTTGTATATATGTATGTTGACACCTACTATATATGAAATTGTTTATGTGTACGTGTAGGTAGGGAAACTTGGGTATGTCATTACGGCCACATGAGTTAGGATATATGTGTGTATATATGTTTATTTTTGTGTATTGCTGTGTATATATATATTTATTTGTAAATATGTGTACACATATTTGTGTGTATATTTGTGGGTACATATATGTATATGTGTATGTATGTGTATGTGTACTTGATACCATTGAAATGTATACGTATGTATATGTTTATGTATGTATGTGTAGATATTTCGGTGTGTATGTATGTATGTATATTTATGTATATGTGTGAGTATGTGTGTATGTGTATGTATATATGTATATGTATGTGTATATGTATGTGTATATGTATATATATGTATATATGTGTGTATATGTATGTATATATGTGTATATATATATATGTTTGTATGCGTATATATGTGTGTGTATGTGTGTGTGTGTGTGTATATACTTATATGTATATGAGGTGGACATCGTAGCTACCGATGGGTGTTGAATTTTAATTTTGATCATTTTTATCTTTGTATATTTACTCGCTTAAGTTAGATTTCAATAGGTTGTTAACATTCATGCAATGACATTTTCTGTCTTAAATATTTATCGGTTGGGGTATCCAACTGTCTGGGCCAATGTCTGTGGATGTGTGTGCTTGTATTTATATGTATCTATGTGTATGGAAAGTGCATCCACTTTTAATTATGTATGTATGTACGTGTGTGTTGGTTTCCCTTCTCCCATTCTCCCCCCCTTTTTTTCATGACAGACGGTGGAGATGTTCTCTGTCTTGTCCCCTTTTTTGTGTGTGTATATGTCTTGGTGCTTATGTATTAGAATCTGACTGCGTTTGTTTTACGCGTGAGTTTGGGACCCCATTTACACACCATGAGGATTAAAATGTATACATTGTAAAAAGACCGGATATTAAATATAGCGAAAGTAACTTCAATGAAAAAATAAATTGAATAACATATATATTTCTTCTTTTCTCCTCAGTAATTTTATAGTTGTAAACTTGATAGCGAATAAATGTTAAATTTTGATTTTGTAATTAGCAGTTTTAAATTTTAATATTAAATTTTATCATATAATTTAGTAATTATTCGTTGGAATAAATTATTTTTTAATACTAAACATCTGAATAGATATTATAACATGACTTCGTTATCGAGCTTTTTGAATTTTCCTGTACTTGTGTTCTGATTGGTCCATCTAGCCTTTGTAACAACGTTTTCCCCTTGCGTAGAATATTAATTAATTTGAAACTTTTAAAACCATTTATTTTACATTCAACGTCATCACTTGATAAGACACCGTAGGTGTTGAAACAAAATGGCTATTTTTGTAGTGATTTTATAACATATTTATGTTATAAATTTTTTTTTCTTTAAAAATAAATAATTATATATATATATATATATATATATATATATATATATATATAATACGTCAGCGGTATCACGACTCGGATTTTCATGCACAACGCGATCTTCAGGTGCTGAGTAGAAACTATAGTCAGCACCTGAAAATTTGTAAGCCATGGAACACTGTCATGGTGGCGGCGAGGAAATATATATGTATATATATATATATATATATATATATATATATATATATATATATATAAACGCAATCTTCAGGCCATGAATGTTGGGTTTAGACATGAAACACACTGTCACCTCAATGCCAGCTCATATATATATATATATATATATATATATATATATATATATATATATATATAAACTTATCAGAGTTAACCTGTAGAAAAGACAATATTTATAAATATAAATGACAATAGGAAAACTGTAGTTTTTGCTGTTTCGTCCAATTTTGAAGGATAAAGTCCACATTGGACGAAAAACGTCAGCAAAAACTACAGTTTTCCTATTGTCCTTTATATTCATAAATATATATATATATATATATATATATATATATATATATATATATATATATATATTCATAAATATATATATATATATGTGCGCGTGTGTGTGTGTAAATATTTGAAAAAAAAAAAAATTGACAATTCACCAAATAATAAAAAATAGGATGAAAGCATTAGGTTGGTGCAAAAATAATGTCGTTTTCTCACATAGTAACATATGTGAGAAAACGACATTATTTTTGCACCTACCTAATAGATGATATAAAAAATAATAATGTTTGACAATCCATTATTTAATAAACACTAAAGTAAATAAACAAAAATATTAATAATGGAAGACAAGACATCACGATATAAAAATGAAAGTGAAAGTAAATTCTGCCGAAGAATAATAATAGAGGTTGATAATGCATCATCTAATAAAACATGAAATAAATATTGTTAAAAATTTATTATAATGCTTGACAGTGTTTTAATCTAATTAGAAATAAAAAGAAAATCAGAATTCTCAAACGAATTTAATAATAATAATTGACAATGCTTCATTTCTTAAAAAAATATTATATAACTGAAATACGCGACAAATGAAATAATGGAGGTGAAAAGGCCCTTTTTTTCAAAATGAAGACGAATGCAAAAATTCGATAAAAATCAATATAAATGAAGATAAAATTAAATAATTACATTTCATGTTTATAAGTCCTCATTCTTTCATGTTTATTCTTAGAATATTGCTGTCACATATGGTCCGGTGCTCCTGCTATTTGATAAAATCCAAAAAGAATCAGCAATGTTATTGATCCTGATCTGGCGGTTCGGCTTCAGTCACTTTTCCACCGCCGTAACGTTGCCTCTCTGTGTCATTTCTAAAAATACTTTTATGGTAATTGTTCGAATGAGCTCTTCGCTATGTAGACATTTTGAATTTGAGCGACAGGCGTCGAGATCTCATCAATCTACAGTTGAGCTAGCTAGATGTAGGCGTAAGTTCTATGCTAACATTTTTTCTCGCACTGCTTGTTTGTGGAACTCCCTTTCGGCTCTATGCTTTCCAGCCAACTTTAAACAGCAAAAAATTGTAGTGAAATGTCATATCGCTATCGACTGTCCTCCTGATTACTCTTTTCTCTTCCTGCTCATTATTAATGTTTCTGTTTTTTATTCTGCCACACTAAGTAACCCCTTGTGTTTTAGTAGCTTTACGGATTTGCCTAGGGTGATACCTATTTTTTTTAAAAAATAGTAAAAGTTATTGTTGACAATATTTCACTTAATAATAAAAATTAAAATGACAAAAATTAATAGCAACGGTTAACAATGCTTCCTCCAATAAAATCAAACAATAATTCCCAGCAAGCTTTGCGCGCAACTCTCAATCGTTTTACAAAGACACCGTAATTCCCGATGTGTAATACGCATTTTTCTAGATAATAAGTAAAATTGGGGGGGGGGGTGTATTATGGACAGCTACAAAAAAATATTTAAAAAATTGCCGTTTCACCTGCGAAATGACTACTGACTACAAACATACGACAATTTGACACTAAAATTTGACGATTGCGACCTCATAAGAATGTTAAATACAATACCTAGCAATACTTACAAAGGTAAAATAAAATAAGAAACATCATAAAACTAAATTAGAATAATATTAATCTATATTTAAAATCACATTTTTAAATAAGAGTAGGAAACGCTGACCGTAATGAAATTGGAGAGGTACAATTTATCGTGTTTGATTACCAGGCAAGGGGTGTGTATTATGCATGTGTAGAAGTATTTTTCCACACATTCAGCACAATTTTAGGTGTGCGTATTATGGATGAAAGCGTATTGTACATGGCGAATTACGGTAATACTTGTAATGCAACAGATTATAGCATGAGTTTGCGTGTGTGTGTGTGCGCGAATGTGTGTTTTTGTGCCCGAACACAGGTGTTCTTTTTCCACTATAATCGATGTGTAAGTTGTAGTTAGTCTATAAGTTTTTGCATTTGTTAATCTATCCAGATAAGAATAATGAATAAGTGCGATTATTAAATGTTATAATCACATATTCACGTGTGTTGATTGCCAGAAATGGGCAGAATCTATTTAGATTGAAATGTTCAGTCCATTTTCAGGAAGATCCTTACGTGCCTAGCATAAGAATGAAAAGTGGTAACGGGCAAAATTCTCCTGTGAAAAGACTAGTTGACTAACAATCATGATATGCAGTTCGTGATATTTCATACATTTGTGAAGAAGCCCTGAAAATGTCATTAAAATCTGACAATTATTCGATTTTCGCAAAAAATTTCCAAAACAATGTATTTTTTAACCGCAAAAAAGACGCTAAATTTGGCATACTACTGACGCAAGAAAAACAAGATTTTTAACCAAGATTTCAAACGTGATAGAAAGGATTAAAAATTAATAAAACAATAAAAAATATTATCCTCTTTCCTGTTAATAACAGCATAAACATTTTGACGATAAAACTTGGTTTTTCCAAGTTTGGTGGGCCCGTGTTGCATCATGGTATGCCGTTTATTATAAAATTTTTGGAGGTACACACACACACACACGCATATATATATATATATATATATATATATATATATATATATATATATATATATATATATATATGCATGTATATATATATATATATGTATATATATATATATATATATATATATGTATATATATATGGATATATATATATATGTATATGTGTATATGTATATATATGTATGTGTGTGTGTGTATGTATGTGTATGTGTGTATTTGTGTGGATATGTGGCTATATGTGTATGTGTATACATGGGTATATGCATGTGTGTATGTGGGTACACGTCTATGTGTATGTATATACGTGTATATGTTATTGTGTATGTGTGTATTCGCATATGTTTTTGAACATAAAAATATAGGTCCTTGCTAGATTAGATAATCGTCACATTTATTCTTTATATGATTATATTTGATTTGTAACTTGTAGTCGATAATTTTGTCAAATTTTCTCAATTACACAGCGGCCCTTTCAGTAAACGTCCTCCAATTTTAGTTTTCCCCGCCCCATCTCTCTCCCCCACCACTTCTTTCCTTTTCTCTCCCTCCCTCTTATTCTGATCTTTAACATTAGATCGTCTATGGTATGTGTATGTCACCACGAAATGTATCCTTAATGTATTAGACATCCGACAATATTCATATTTCCCCCTTCTACTCACCTCTAGTTAAAAAAAAAACACCTCTCTGTTAAGTTTTAATCTCCCACCTTTTCTCGTATGTTACCCCTCTCTTTACCTCTAACATTCGTCCCACACTCTCATACTTACACTCTCTCTAAATTCTATTTTTATTTCTGGAGTTGTTCTTTTCTCTTTTCTTTTTGAATTTGTAGGTCTGATGAATTGGATCGTGTTTACAATTGCAATGGAATAAATTATGACCAGGGAATATTAGTGTTTAAACCTTTTACTTATATTCTTACTCTGTCCTGGACAATGAGTTCTACCTGGATTTTATCCTCTCGGAATTTTTTATTCAAAAAATATACATATATGTGTATGCACCTATGTATATATATTTATATATTTTGCATATGTATGTGTATGTTTACCACTAATATTATCTATCTATCTATCTATCTATCTATCTATCTATCTATCTATATATATATATATATATATATATATATATATATATATATATATATAATATAAAAGGATAAAACACTAATATTCCATGGTTATAATTTATTACATTGGAATCGTAATCACGATCCATATCATCAGACCTACAAATTCAAAATTTTTTTTGAATTTGTAGGTCTGATGAATTGGATCGTGATTACGATTCCAATGTAATAAATTATAACCATGGATTATTAGTGTTTTATCCTTTTATATTTTACTCTTACTCTGTCCTGGACATTGAGTTCTACGTGGATTCTATCCTCTTTGGAATATATATATATATATATATATATATATATATATATATATATATATATATATATATTGACCACCAATATTATCTATCTATCTATCTGTTGAAACTTGACTAATGCATGGAATAATAATGCAACACAAAATGTACTTAGAACAAAAATGTATTGAAACAAGAAAGTGTACACAATATTTACATATAGTCTTTTGTATATTCCTGGGAAGACTGTTCCTGGAATGTGTGTTGACTGAGTCGCAGTCGGGCAGAGTCTCTGGTTCAATTTCTTCCATTCCTTCACTCTCTTCCCGGTACCAACCATATGCAAATTAGGTGGATCCTACCACAACACTATCTATCTCTCTCTCTCTCTCTCTCTCTCTCTCTCTCTCTATATATATATATATATATATATATATATATATATATATATATATATATATAATCTGTTTCGAAAGTTATTCAACATCCCTTGAGATTGGAACAAAAACTTTAATTTTAATTTAAAGTTTAGTTTTGACTCCCTTAACATGGTAATTTCTGTGTCACGATGAATAAATATTAGTAAATAATAATATTATATTGGTTTTAAAAATAAATGCGAAAGAACTGTGGATTATAAATCTGGCATTCTTTTCTTTATCTATCTATCTATCTATCTATCTATCTATCTATCTATCTCTCTCTCTCTCTCTCTCTCTATATATATATATATATATATATATATATATATATATATATATATATATTATAAATTAATTGATATAAAATATGGTTTTTCCGTTACACAGTTCTAACCATGTTTCAAAAAGGGAAGGTCCGAATTTAATTTTGTAATTAAATTAAAGACATTAGTTCCATTTCATCCTCAAGCGAATTTTGCAGTAACTTTTTAAATTACTGGGTTTTAAAGACACAGCTAAAATCATAATTCACGTTTCCAAGGTTACAGATGAATTCATTTCTACTAGACAGGGGTGTCCGCGTGTTCATTATGTCTATATTTTGATGTATCCGTTATTAGCTACATTTTGGTATCTTACTGTTCGTTCTATCTATCTATCAATCTATCTATCTATCTATATATATATATATATATATATATATATATATATATATATATATATATATATGGGATAACGACATATAAATTCTTATATATTAGGAACAGTTTTGAAAGAAAGAAAATATATATGACAACTTCGAAAAAGTTTTTGGGACGTATTTCTTTCCTTGCACTTCTCATACACAGACACACACAACACACACTCACACACACATATATATATGTGTGTGTGTGTGAGAGAGAGAGAGATAGAGAGAGAGAGCTATTACACCACGTCTAAGTAGCCAAAAATATATAGCGATTTACTAAACGCAGCTGAAATGTGACACTCGGACAAAAGTATGTCGCACCCAGTGAGAATCGAACTCACAACTCGATCATAAGTGATCTAGTGTAATTTAACGGTAAAGAAAAAAAATCTGGTCGCCGTTCGTTCGAATAATCAATTATCACAATCTTTAATTCGTGTGGCTTGCAGAGATCTTTACAACCATCTACCCCGTGACTGATTAGAACCACAAATTATGCTTTATGTATGAGGGTCTCTTAACAACAGACACATTAATCAATTCTTGATAGCTGGGTAAAATCCCCAAATGCTAGATACTGTTTAGCGAAACGTCGATCTGTACAATGTTCTCCAACCTAAAACCAGATTCCAGAGGAGATAATTCACCACACGCGATGGATCCGATTTAAGCATCTGTTTTATTTCGTCCAAACATATCGTGCCACCCGATTACTCGGTAATGTACCCGTTTTTTTATTACCTTTTAATTTTTGTCGATTTCCTGTTATTTAATAAAAATCAGTCATGTTTGATATCCTAATTTCTATCCAAAGTTTTTATAAACCCTGGCTTATGGCTATGTCACATAGAAACATCGGTTCTCGAGCGATCACTGAAGTTAAGCGACGTCGACCTTAGTCAGTATCTGAATGGGTAACCACCTGGGAATACCAGGGGCTGTAAGCTTGGATGTGCGGGTGGTGTAATTGATAATGACTCCAAATTCTAAATTGGAGAGACGAGTTCTAATTCCAGGCAGGTTCGTGATATTCACTTATGCGCAAATACCCTTGGGAAAGGGATGAATCCACCTCTTTCCCCCCGACTCAGCTAATTAATAGGATTTTTATCATTAAAATCAATATTATCTTCAAAAAATATTTACAATCTAAAAATATTTTCTGGCTTTAAATAACCTGCAAAATGGTGATAAGCCGGAAAAAATAACTCATTCCAAATCCCGAATTTCTATTTTGTGGGGGTTAACTTAAGACCCAAATTTCATCTAAATACAAAAATCTCTCGATGTTAGTCAAGAATGGGAACGGAATACTGTTCAGTGTAAAAGAGTTTT
Organism: Acanthosepion lycidas; assembly: GCA_963932145.1. Taxonomy (NCBI): domain Eukaryota; kingdom Metazoa; phylum Mollusca; class Cephalopoda; order Sepiida; family Sepiidae; genus Acanthosepion; species Acanthosepion lycidas. Next base: position 28,305,706 of record OZ010611.1, read on the forward strand.
TGTTGCAGCTTGTAAAATCTTAGCTACATATTAATGTAGCTAAGATTTTAAAAGTATTAACGACTTCCATCACTTCACATTAGGTTGATATAGGTAATTCCATTTGAAATTAGAATTTCACTAACACATATGCGAAGTAGTAGACGAAGAACTTGCAGACATCCAAATCAAGAGAGTAAGAAAATCTTAATTTTATCGAAGTGTTTTACCAGACAACGAAAAATACGAAACTGAAATCCGAAGGCGCATTGGAATAGAGGAAGATGCCTTTCAAAAGCCAAGCAAAGTGTTAAGAAACAGGAAAAATTCATGAGAACTAAAGAAAAGAGTACTGAAATGCTGTGTGATACAAGTTGTACTATATTGCATAATATGGCGGGGGCGCAATCTTCTCACAGAGGTTGAGATGGAGACGAGGGAACAGAAATGTGGTTGTGCAGAAGTATAATGAGTATACAATAGATTGAACATGTGAGCAAAGAAGAAACTTTAGGGAAAACGGAAGCAACAATGACGCTTATACCTCGAGCTAGAGAGACATAATTGGAATTTCCAAGACACATGACGAGGAATGAAAGTTTGGGGTATTTGACTCTCATAGGGCATATTGAATGTAAAAAGGGGTAGGAGAAAGCCGCCTATCGTCCGGCGCCCCTGCTATTTGCCTTGAGCTCTTTGCTGCTCCATGAGCTTCTATAAACGGTTGGCAGATCAGGGATAAGAGAGATGGCGAAAAGACAAACCTTGCTAAGTGCTGGAAAGAATGTTAAAGTGATGACGTTCCAGTTTTGTCAAAAGTGCAAATGTGGGCAGCTGAATTTAGGAGGGGGAAAGAAGAGTCTTGAAGATAACCCAATGTCTGGATGACCTGCAGCTTCCACCACCGAGTAAAAGATACATCGCGTTCACCACACGTTAATGGATGAGAGGTGACTGACTATAAATCAAATAGCCAATGATATTAGCATGTGTCGTGAGTTGGGAACATTCTGTATAAAGAACTTGACATGATGAAGGTTTGGGCTTAATAAATGTCACATCTTCTGTCTTCTAACACCTTATCAAAAAAGCAACAAACATATTACATCACAAATACCCACCCTTACTTTCTTCAAATAAGGCCAAGGTCGTTTCACCGGCAGGGGAGGTAATAGCCTCATTCTTGGGATGTAAAAGGAATTATGTTTATTGACATAATATCAAAAGGGCCACACCATCAATAGAGAGATCTATGCCAAATTGCTGAGGCAGTTACGAAAGACTACCAAGACCAAAACGTCCAGAAAAACTGACGAAAGGCGTCTTTTTTTCATCAGGACAATGGTCTCGCATACAAATCTCAATGGTTGCTCTGCGTGAATATGGCTTTGAACTGGATGATCATTCTCTTTATTCACTTGATTTGGCTCCATCTGTTCCCCAACGTAAAAATAAAAACTTGTGGCTGGGAAACACTATCGCAGTAATGATGACGTCATATCTGATTTTGATGACAATTTTTAACCAACAGGATGAAGGCTTCTTCACCAATGGGATCCAACCACTGTAACCCCGATGTAAACCGCCAAATTAACTATATTGAAAAATAAACCTCATTTGATCCGATATCATGTGAGTACATTGGCCGACCTTCCTAGTCAACCTCTCACTGACACTTGATGGATACATTGCTGAATATTCCTAATATTTATTTTTTCATATTCCTTTTTATAACAACCATATTTTCTTTCAAATTTTCTCTTCTTTTTTAAATATGTCTAATTTTATATTGTACTGATTAAATTTTGTATTTCCAATAAGATTTTAAATTCCTTTGTATGTTTGCTGTTGAATAACTTCCTAATTTTGTTTTCTTTTTTTTTTTAATCTGGGAAATATACTCTTTAATGTAAACCGCAATTTATATATTTATCGTTCATGCATCCTGATCTCCCCTTCTTCTTAATATGTTTGTTTTAAAAGTAGCCAGTGTCATTATTCGACACTAATAAGTGAACATACTTTGTATTACCATAACTTACTATTAAGCAGGGGATTTCAGATTACTAATACATTTATTTTCATTTCGTTCTGTTCATATTAGATTTATTTGCTTTTTTTTTTTTACTTTCACTGATTTAAAAAAATGATACTTCTGGATGTGCGGATGGTGTAACGGTTATGGGCGCGGAACGTGAAATCAGCGTACTGACCTCAAACTCATGACAATTCTGTTTTGTTCAGTTCGCGCTAATCTCCTTGGGAATGGCATGGAAGATTTTCATCCAGCTATGGGTTACATAAGTCAAAAGAGTTCAGTCTATATTGATAGACTGAACTCTTTTGACTTAGATATCAAACGCTTTAGCAGAAGGAAAACTCTAGATTCAAATCCAGCCTATAGATTAATGGACATCAAGCCATTCTGCTCTCGGCATATCCACTTCTGTTACAGCTACAGTACATACGGTACTCTCACGACCCTCTTGAGTTACGCAACTCGTGAGGTGACGATTTAGAAAGAAGCCGTAGAATCACTTTATTTACACATATGCAGTAAAAATAATTAATGTAATTAAGAATATTTCTTAAGTAGACAATAGTCGGAACAATCTAAATAGTCGTGAATATGACAATAAAGATGAGGACCGAACAATGTAAATAGTCGTGTACATTTCCTAAGTCGAGTTGTTACTTTTTGATTGTACGTATAAACTAGTATTAAAACGAAAATTATAATATACACCGAGCCGAGGAGATCTACTACAGCTGCTTGTCAAGCGATAGTAGCCCACTAGACTGATAGATTGCGTACAAATTGCATACAAAACATTTTTTTGACAGCACAAGAAAGGACAAGTATTGAAAGAAGGGAGCATCGGGGAAGTGATAGTAAAACCATTGTGTGTGATTTATTAGTGTTTGTGCCAAGGTCAGAGTAGTGTCTAAAATTAACAGGGCCATGAATCGATATATCACCGAAAAGTCGAAGTTAATATCCTAGTTTTACAATGATTAAAAAATGTACAAACTGACAGCGAATTAAAAGAATAGGAGCCTGACGGTCGGGAAAAAGCGTGTTCTTTGCGCGATCTCCAATACGTAAAATGGATGGCGAAGAAAGTCTTTTATGTGACATTAATACAGAACTACTGTTGTTTTTTGTTGTTTTTTGTTGTTGTTTTTTGTTGTTGTTTTTTGTTGTTGTTTTTTTTGTTGTTTTTTTTGTTGTTTTCTTTCGTTTTTTTTGTTTTTTTGTTTTTGTTTTTGTTTTTTGTTTGAATTATTTCATCCAAAGCAAGCCACTGAGACGTAAGGAGATTACGGAGTGTGAGAGAATATGAAAAAAAAAGAAAATACATTATTAATGTGGAAGGAGACTAATAAACGAACAGTCATTATACTTTCTTCCATATTTTACCAATACAGCGGTAGTCGCTTATCTCGCGTACCGAGGACTTGATTTTTCGGTGCGGCCAGTCGCTATTGAATGTGAGACAAGGCCGAATTTAAAATGTTTTTTACGGCAATACCGAAGAAAAATTCTCAAATTTCCTCATCACTTTCCCATATTGCGCGTCGAACAGTAAACCCAGCCCCACTCCAGAAAGAGAAGTACTGTCTGAAGGGATGCCACTCTGGAGTGAATATTATTAGCACACACCTCTGCCGGTCAGTACACGATACTCGCATAGAGAGAGATGGTCTACCCTTACTGCTTGGGTATTTATGGTTTAGCTATGCTAATTAGGCAGTCATTTACATATCTTTACAAAGACAAAGCTCTCGTGAAAAGAGTGGATTTCGACTGTAAGTTGTTCAGGAAAACATATCCCTATTTTCCCACATTTATGATTTACCAGTTGTCTCGTAATATAATAAATTTGATTCCTTCTAAAGTCTACTACTTCGACTCTATACTTCTAACAACTCCGCCTAAACACTGAAATTTTATTTACCATTTATTTTTATTTTTTATTTTTTACTCAACAGACGTAGATAGATTCTCTAATCATCCGCTTCGCACTCTTTCCTTGGTCTTTCGAACAACAGTAGAGGTTTATCCCTTGTTTCCCATTTACGATTGGGTTTCCGGTTTGTTCTAAAGTCTACTTCAACTATATTTCAAACGTTTCCGCCTAAACACTGAAGTTTTATTTAATATCAATACTTTTAACAGAAGTAGATAGGTTCTCCTATCGTCCGGTTCCCCCCGGTATTTTGAACAGGAGTAGGGGTTTATTCCTTGTTTCTTGTTTAAGATCGGGTTTCCGGTTCCTTCTAAAGTCTTTTCATTCTCCTTCACTACCAGTAGTAGTCCATTACGTCTAGTAGTGTTATCAGCTTGTATGGGGCGATTAAAAGAAAGAAAGAAAAAAGAACAATAATAGAGATAGGAATTAACAAGAGAGAAGATAATGATTGACATTAGTTTACATTTTTGATGATAAATGTTGACTAGAATGTAAGAGGTCGGAAGAGAGTTTCACATGCGAGAAGGAAGGCTAAGCATGAAATTTACGGTTACATCTGGTCATTTCGACTGTAAAATAATGAGATCCACCTGCCAATTTAGTACTGCACATAAATTCGTTAATACGAGATACTAAAAAGGAAAGTTCATCAATATAATTGCCATGCAAATGTTTATAAAAGAAAAGACTGTCATTTTAAAGTAGAAAGAAAGAAAAAGGTTTGTTGTTCGATGATCAGCCAATCTCGGGATTTTTTATTACTGGTAGGTACAATCTGCATTTGCTATAGGACCGTGTTGATGGCAGACATAGAAAGAAAACTGCAGGATCTCTGAGGCAAGGGAGTCAAAGAAAGGGAGAAGAAAAGACTATCAATTGTACGACGACAGATTGTATGATTGTCAGCAAAAGAAACAGACTGAGATGTGAGTTACAATTTGAAGATGTGAAAATCAAGCAGATACAGAAATTTAAATATGGCAGTGTTTTAATGTGACACCGAAATCCGAAGGCTCATTGGTACCGTAAAAGATGCCTTCCACAAACTAATTAAAGTTTTAAGAAATGAGAAAATGTTAGAAACAAAGTGCTTAAGTGTTATATAATATCGATCCTCCTATATGGCTGGGAAGGCTGAACGTTTTCTCATACCAGCAATGCATTTTCTTAAAAGGTTATTACCAGCAATTACTTTCTGAAGAAAAAAATTATTACCAGCAATCCATTTTCTTAAAAGGTTATTACCAGCAATTAATTTCTGAAGAAAAAAATTATTACCAGCAATCCATTTTCTTAAAAGGTTATTACCAGCAATTAATTTCTGAAGAAAAAAATATTTCTAGTAATACATTAAAAAAATAGTAACAATACATTTTTACAAAAAAAAAAAAATAGTAACAATACAGTTTGGAAAAACAAAATATTACCAGCAATAAAAAAATCTTGTCGGCTTTAAATATCCCATAGAGGTTGATATACCGTAAAACAAACCAAATCAAACCCGCTCTCATGATGAGAAACCGAACGTTCTAACCTCATTCTACCTTTCTGCCTGTGCCGCACTCTGGGATTGCCTCTCAAAGCCGATAACATCAAGAAAGCGCCTTCCTGACTAATCGACCATGATGAGATCCGAACTCAGGTCTCGTTGTTGGGAAGCGAAAGTTCTACCTTTTCCTTCTAACGTATAACTATCGCGAGAAGAAATAGATCCACACCTCTTCTGAAGATATTATTACGAATTTAATCTCGGTACGTTGATTACACTTTTCACGTCGACTACAGTTACGCTAGAAAATATCACGTCAAACTAAAATGCAGACAATGAACAAAGATTATCAAAATCAAACCGACAGAAGAAAAGTTGATTGAGATTAGTGTTACTTTTGTCCGTTTGCTGCCGCTAGGCTTTGAGTTGAAATTGCATGAGATCAAAAGCTGAAGTCACATGAGATAAAAGAAGAAAAAATGAGATCTTATGTTATCAAAGGGAAAAGCTGAAAGAAAAATGTAATCTTCTATTTCACGAGAGTGAATTTAATAAGTGTCACATAGTAACGAAAAACTCGGATGAATAATTTATCAGCGAACACAAACACAACAAAATGAATGCATGGAACTCACCTCATGCTCTTTAATCTTAGCGAGTTATCTGTATAGAGCGCAAGGAAACATGGTTTGTGCACATGGACAGGAAAACATAGATGCATCACAATGGAGTTGATCGATCTTATATTTCTAATATTTTTTAAGAAAGAAAATAGCCAACCAAAACGTACCTTAATTACTACGATATGTATACTTATGATCTATCTATCGCTTTCTCTCTCTCTATATATATAGATGTGTGTGTATGTATGCCTGTTATATATGCATTTGAGCCCATATATATATATATATATATATATATATATATATATATATATATATATATATATATATACGTATGCGTATATATATATATATATATATATATATATATATATATAAGTGCGATGGATAAATTTTCGTCTAAATTACGCAAAAATGAAGATAAGATTGACATCTCATTTTAATAGATATATTTACCAAAATTACAAAAAAAAAAAACCCAAAAAATAGATCTTGAAATACTAGACTACATTTATTGAATAAAATCCCCATTGACTTCAACCACGAACTCCAGACGACTTCGGAATCTCCTACAACTCTTCTGGACGGTCTACTTGTTTAAGTTGGCGAATGCTGCCGTAATCCTAGCCTTCAGTTCGTCTTTGCTGTTACAAGGAGTTTTATTGGTTTCTCGTTCAACTGTGCCCCACATATAATAATCAAGGGGGATAGAGTCTGGGGAGTTAGGTGGCCAGATGTAAGGGGTGATGTGGTCTCAGAAATTGTATGACAGCCACGATTGAGTTCTGTTTGTGTGGCATGGTGAAAGAAATCCTGTTGTCAGACATAGGGTTTCCAGCAGTCACCCTCTTGACCCAGGCAGCACTACTTCCTTAGTGAAATATGTAAGCCTTTGTGTTGAGTCTGACGCCCCGTGGGAAGATTAATGCAGGTATAACGTCGCCATCACTAGTGATCACTCTTCAAAGACCATAAGTCACAGTACATTTTTTGGGGGGTGAGGGTGGGGGACACAGCATCCTTTGCACTGTCCTCAGATTGACACCCAAACACTCTGAAATGTTCGTATTAGAGCTTCCGGTGAGAATACTAAACAGTACATCATGCCGTTTCCAAATTTCTGGCGGAGTGAATTGCGTCATGGTGCTCTTTTTCTCACAGACGGTGCCCAACTGACCCTACTCTAGTGTGCAGTCGACAAAATAAAAAACAAACGACGCGCATACGCGAAATTAAAAGTATAAAATGGCGATAATTTACGCATCGTATATATATATATATATATATATATATATATATATATATAAAAGAAAGAACAGTAAGATATATAATCCGGTGTTCTTATAGATAATTTTATTTTTACAAAATAGTGCTCAATGTAAATTTACAGAGCATTTATACTATAAATTAATTGATTTAAAATATGGTTTTTCGCTACACAGTTCTAACCATGTTTCAAAAATGGAAGTTACGTTTAGGTAGGGGGTAGGGATGTATTTTTCATTTAAATCTGACATCAGTTAAATGCATGTCGTCTGGATTTTTTAAAAATTTTATTGTTAACGGCAAAAATTCTTACGGAATTTTTTCTATTTGTATATTTAAAGATTTTTTGGGGGTGTTTAGGTTAGAATACGTTTTATTTAACTACAATTTGAAAAATATTTTCACTTTTAATTTTTAATATACTATATTTCTTTTAAGAACAAGTAAATGTATTAGAATCCCTTACAGTATGTAGAGTTATTTTCACATCAACTATAAGTATGTATATTATTAGGTAACATTTTTTTTTAATACTTAAATATTATTTAAGTAAACTTTATGACAATGACGCCAAAAATAGCTAATTGATTTCACTGATTTAATAAACTTTTATTTTTTATATAAACCTAGTAATATATTGTTTCTCATGTAAGTACAAAGGACATGGGTCATTCAATGGCTGACATCTTCTGGCTTTTCATATTAATTTCATTTTACTGTAGGTGTTTTATTGGATTCCTTTAAGTGCTTGTAATACTTAGAGGGAGGTTCATAGGTTAGAATACGTTTTATTTAATTACAATTTTAAAAGATGTTTAGGTTAGAATTTCTTTTTATTTAACTATAATTTTAAATACAACTTTAAAATATTTTCACTGTTAGTTTTAATAGACTATATTTCTTTTTTAAAAGAAGTAAATTTATTAGAATTACTTACATTAAGTAAAATTATTTTTACATATCAAGTATAAGTATGTATATTACGATTTTTAAAATTTTTATATTTAAATATTATTTAAGTAAAATTTATGACAATTACGGCAAAAATAGCTAATTCATTTCTCTGATTTAGTAAACATTGTTTATTTATTATTTTTTATACTTAGTAATATATAGTTTCACATGTCTGTACAAAGGACATGGGACATTCAATGGCCTACATCTTATTGACAATGACGGCATAAAATATATAGTTTATATAGTAATATATAGTTTCTCATGTATGCACAAAGGACATGGGTCATTTGATGACCTACATATTCTAGCTTTTCTTATTAATTTCCATTTTACTGTAGGTGTTTTATTTGATTCCTTTAGGTGCCAGATGTACTTCGAGAGTGATGTTTGATTCTTATATTTATTTAGCCTAAATGAACTTTGATGTTGGTTGAATCCTTTTTTGAACTAATGGCTAGTGCAACCTATATATATTTTTATGTTTTCAGGATTTTCAATTGAAGAGATATTGCATTGGTATACTAATGAGTCAGTGCGGCATTTATTTTGTAGAGGGCAATTTTGAGGGTTTCTACAGTTACATAATTTTTGTTTATTTTCATCAGTTTTTATTTTTATTTTTCCATTGTCTAAATTGTTTTGGTTTTGGCATAAGTGCTTATGTTTCGTAATAATTTTTTCTAAGTTTTCCGTACAGCTGTAACTCAATTTTAGTTTGTTTTTATTGAAAATAGTACTTAGTTTACTTCCACTAGGAAAATGCTTGACTATTAATGCGAGGAATTTTTGTCATAATTTGTTTTTTACCATTTGGTTGTATGGGGGCGTATACCAAATTATTTTTCTACTTCTGTTTTTTCTATGGTTTCCATTTTCATTTTTTATATAAGTTAGTTTTGGGTTTTCTTTTAGAGCTTTGTTATAGGAATTGATATGCTCATCGAAAATCTTGTCATTTGCTGAATTTGTACTAATTCTTTTACTGATAGATAACGGTATATGTTTAATTATAGATGGGAGGTGATTTGATTTAGGGTGTATATATAAATGATTAGTGTTGGGTTTTACACCTTATAAAAATCCAACACCAATCATTTATATATAGCTTGTCTGGCATGACTGACAATACCAAGTTCTTGATAATAACGAGATCGAAAATACATGTGCAAAACAACCAAACGTGAACTACGGAGAGTTTATCAACCATATATATATATATATATATATATATATATATATATATATATATATATATTATTATTATTATTATTATTATTATATTATTATTATTATTATTATAAGTGATTAGAACAAAAACATGCCAAAATTGTTGCACACACGTCTTGTTTCGTCACTGATATTCCTCTTTAGATGATTTTTAAGAAAATTTAATAGGCAAAGTGTTACCATTTTTTCGAAAGATAAGGAGGGGTGAGAAAAAACATGGTCAGAATTAAAAATAGACTTGTGGGTTTGTCTTGATAAACCAATTAAGTGTCAGATCTACTTTAAATAGAAAATTAAGCTCAGGGGGTAGAGGTTTCTTATGACATGATAAACCGGAACTTAGACAGGTCATCACTGACAATTGCAGAAAACATGCAAGCAACAAATACATCGTGATTGTAGACAAATATGACATGTTCAAATTTTTTTAAAGTAAATGCTACGAACAGTGGAATTTTACTCCATCTGTTCTTTCTCTGTTTCATATATATATATATATATATATATATATATATATATATATATATTTCTAAGAATTCTTTTCTTGTTTTTATATGGATTGGCGGATGTTATTTGTTTCTTGTATATTCTGACTATATCTGTGTGTATGTTTTTGTTTTCCATGTCGACAAATATGAAAATTACTCAGAGTTAACCTTATAAATATTGTCTTTTCTACAGGTTAACTCTGAGAAATTTTCATACATACATACATACATACATACATATATATATATATATATATATATATATATATTGTTAATGAGTTGTTAATGTGCTATCGTTGTTTGACTTAAAAACATTCAATGTTTCGGTGGGTTTGTTGTTTTTATTTAGCTGCATATCAACACCTCTATGGGTTATTTAATGCCGAAATCTAAATATTTAGTACGCAATTTTATGTCATCAACTACTGATATTTTGTTCATAATTTTATATTTTTAGGGAAAACAGATGTTATGATATATAGTTTGAAGATAAATCTATTGCTGGTAATTTTACTATAAAATGTATTTTAAAACTTAGTATTATATTGTTTGTCATTTTGTTATAAAAATCTTTACAACTGGTCATTTTGTTTAGAAATATATTGCTGGTATTTTTACCATAATATATTTTTGTACCACCAAACAAAAATCAAAGCAATGTTTTCCCATAGCTGGGACCCTAACAGGTGCTACTATTACGGGTCAGGGTGAACCTGGGGACAACAGCAATTAAGAGGTGATCCCATGCTCCTCAAAACTTCCCAATCAGTGTCCTTGATGCCATATAAAGTTTATCGTCATACCCATGACTATTCGATGTTTCGAGTGTCATTCGATGAAGCGATATTTACTCAAAAGTTGCAAAAATTATTAACTTGCCATAGAAACATTTGCTAGAGACTAGAATATATTTCGTTATAATATTTAAATTTTCATATTACTCCGGAAAAAGTTAAGGGTTGTACGGACAGCTTAACGGTTATGGGCGCTGAAAGAGGAAATCGGTAGGTAGAGTTCATATTCCAGCGTTGTTAGGCATGTTCTTTTTGTACTAACACACCTGGGAACGACATGAATACATCTCTTCACCCCGTAGCTATGAGCGCAGAATATGAAATCAGCAAGCCGAGATAATATTCCAGGCTTGTCTGGTTTCTTCTCTTTGCTCTAATACACTTGGCAAAAAGCAGCGATTTATCTCCAACCTCCCAGGTAACTATGGCCGCTGAAAGTAAAAATCGGCAAGCTGAGTTAATAGTCCAGCCTCGTTTTGATATGTTCCTTCTGCGCATGAATCCATTTCTCCATTTAGCTATGGACGCTAAAAATTAAATCGGCAGGCCGAGATTATTTTCCAGCCTTGCTTAGTATATTCTCTTTGCACTCTTTGCAGGAATGCATCTCCCCTCGTATCTATGGGTTAAATAGCAGGTTTGACTGGGCTTCCTTAATTCAATGTATGTTATTTTGCTTTCACATTTAATATCTAAAAAGAAATATGAAATTAAATTCACTATAGCTAAAATGCTTCTGATATCTGCGAATTATTAAAATAAAGAAACGCATAATCTAAACTTCAATGAAATATAATGGCGATAACTTCCTTATGGTTGCTTTTGGCATGTACGAATTGTTTGATTAGCTTTATTTGAGAGAAAACATTACGAAACGAAGAATTTAAACTCCAAAGAAATATGACGATAAAATCCTTGTTCAAAAATGCCTCCGATATGTTCACATTATTTGAATAAATATTTGTTTGAAAAGTCGGCAGTAAAGAAAATGTAAACTCTTTGAAATCCGCTCGTTTACTTTTGCTGTATGTATGTTTGCCTTTATTGTAAGATGTGATTTTAAATGACCAATAAAAACGAAATAACTGAATATTTTTAAGTCAAACAATACTGAGAAATTTGCAAGTCATTAACACAACATACATCTATCATATTAATTAAATCGAACCTTTTGGTTGGCTGTTTTCTAAAATAAAATACAGATCGATCATCTAACTTCATTATGACGCATGTTTTAATAGCAAAGTCTATAAAATGTGTTAATCAGCATTTTTTTTTTTTTAGACGACTCGTTAAGATTGAAGAGTTTGGGGTTAGTTTGTAGCATCCATTTTCCTGTTTTCTGTTCGCTGACAAATTATTGCTTACCATTCTTCAATAGAGTTTTCCATCAAAGTCTGACACATTAACAATGGTAAAATAAGAGATTACAGACTTTTTAGAGCTTTTCTTTTGATATATGATATCAAATTTTTAATATCAACTTTTGGTATGAAGTAATTTCATCTTTTGATATCAGGTGATATCAACTTTTGATATCTGGCGATATAATATAATATCAATTTTGATTTGATGGACAATTTAATTTTTATCTCGTGTGATATCAACTTTTGATATGTGGTATCAACTTTCGATATATCAATTTTTGATATGATGGGATATCGACTTTTGATATCGTGTGATATAATGGAATATCAACTATGATTTGAGGCGCAATCCTGTTTTTTTATCTAATGAGATATCAACTTTTACATGTGATATCAACTTTAGATAAGATGGAATATCAACTTTTGATACCTTGCGATATAATGTGATATCAACTTTGTTTTGATATGCAATCTAGTCACACGAGATATCAACGTTTGATATGGGATATCAACTTTCGATATGATAACATATCGACATTTTGTTAGATGTGTTATCAAATTTTGATATGATGGGGCAAATGTTGATGTCATGCGATATGGCCTTTTGATATTATGTGATATCCACTTCTCATATGATGTGATTTCTACTTTTGATACGAAATATTTTGACTTTTGATATCATATGATATCTACATTCGATATCATGCGATATTTACTTTTGATATCATGGGATACCCGCTTTTGATATCATGTGATTCCAAATTTGATCCAATGTTTTAAATGAAAGCCTGGGGAGAGCAAACACACAAAAGGATCAAAAACCTTAATCATCTATATTCTTCTGTTGGTTTGATTTACTTATTAGGTTTGCCAGAAAATCCTGACTCAGGAAGAGGAAAGGAAACACTAAAATTTTATGGAGTCACACCAACATTTATTCTTCAAAATAAAGTCAATCATTCTTGAGGATCTTCTGTCAGCGATCAGTCAGCATCCGAATCTGTCCCAGATATCAGTCCGCTGACTTTGAATGAAAAAAATTTAAACAAGCTTCCTTCATTTCTATCGCGGAGGAAGTGTGCCATTGTGCGGAATAGGCCATAGTCACCCGGAGCAGCATCGGGACTGAACGGTGGATGTGGAAGAATCTTAACACCGTACATCTGTTTATGGTTCCCCTTAGTCAACCTGGAAGTGTGTATCATCGCACTGTTTTTGCTGAAACAAAGCCCGACATAAAGCAGGATATTCTTTCTTTAGTTTGTCGTACACGCGGTCTAGCTGCTGGCAATACAGCTGATCGATGATGACGTGGCCGCGTGGAACCAGCTCGAAATGTAGTACTCCTTGGAAATTTCACTAGACAGCGATCGACGACATATGACCCAGTGGATAAAAGAGTTGGTTGAATCCAGTAACCGGAACCAAAGTGTTGTGAGTTCAATACCTCCTGGAGGGTTGAGTTAATGAGACAACTGAGACATCTGGAAGTGGAATGGCATGTGGAACTAGAACAATCTACCCTGGTGGACGAAATAAGGAGTTCAGTTCGAAATTCCAATTACCTGAAGAAGGCTATAGCGCACAACGGTCGAAACGTAATGAATATGACAATAAAGATGAGGACAACATTCTGATCAAGGTAAAAAATAATTTCTGTTATATATGAGGGTTAATATTACATAGAAGTTCGGCACTCATTTCATTTTTATAATGCAGTTTACTTCTTTCTTAATACGTTGATTAGCATTTCAAAGGCATCTTTTGCTATTCAAATACACCAGGCATCTTTTGCTATTCAAATACACCAGGCATCTTTTGCTATTCAAATACACCAGGCATCTTTTGCTATTCATATACACCAGGCATCTTTTGCTATTCAAATACACTAGGTATCTTTTTCTATTCAAATACACCAGGTATCTTTTGCTATTCAAATACACGAGGCATCTTTTGCTATTCAAATACACCAGGTATCTTTTGCTATTCAAATAGACGAGGCATTTTTTGCTACTCAAATACACCAGGCATCTTTTGCTATTCAAATACACGAGGCATCTTTTGCTATTCAAATACACCAGATATCTTTTGCTATTCAAATACACGAGGCATCTTTTGCTATTCAAATACACCAGGTATTTTTTTGTTATTCAAATACACGAGACATCTTTTGCTATTCAAATACACCAGGCATCTTTTGCTATTCATATACACCAGGTATCTTTTGCTATTCAAATACACGAGGCATCTTTTGCTATTCAAATACACCAGGTATCTTTTGCCATTCAAATAGACGAGGCATCTTTTGCTACTCAAATACACCAGGCATCTTTTTATATTCAAATACACCAGGTATCTTTTGCTATTCAAATACACGAGGCATCTTTTGCTATTCAAATACACGAGGTATTTTTTGCTATTCAAATCCACGAGGCATCTTTTGCTATTCAAATACACCAGGTATCTTTTGCTATTCAAATAGACGACGCATTTTTTGCTACTCAAATACACCAGGCATCATTTGCTATTCAAATAAAGCAGGTATCTTTTGCTATTCAAATACACCCTCTGATTTCGCTGTTGCATTCTCTGTCGACTATTACAACACTTCCTAGATATTTACATTTCTCAACTTACTTGATTTTGGCATTCCAATTCCATTTTGAGCTTTCCCCTCTTTCTAAAGATCATTCATTTGTCTTCTTATCGTTATGGTTAGTCCTATCTTCTTGCTTTTCTTTATTACCTTATCTCGGGACTCTTGCAGTTTTGTTTACATATAATTTGAAACTTTTACAATGACATGCACAATATAAACATCATAGCTTTTTAACTTTTCAATCCTAGAAAGACAATGAAAGGAATCAATACATTAGATCACATATCAGTCCAACGCTGGTGCTTCTCAATCCATCAGTCAACGAAAGATTCAACATACACTGCATGTCTGAATACAATATACGCTACATTCATTGCACCAAAGCTATAGTAAAAATCTATGCTGCTTATAAAATTAAAGAAATCATTGTTTTTGCTTTCAAAACAGTTTGATGTTCATTTCTATGGTTAAATATTTTTGACTGACATTGTCCTTCATTTACTTTCGAAATTCTACATTTAACACCAACCGACGCGGTCTGTTCACAATTAAACATCAAAGTAGACACTCCAAGCTGTCAGCTGATCAGAAAACCTTTCGCAGAGATACCAATCAAAAGTTTAACAAAGTGTTAATCTTAGAATTTGATCAATGTTTAAATTTGCACCATTTTCTATTCACCTGACATCAATCCAATTCTTCCTCTGCAACCCGGAATGTTGCAAGGTTTCAAATCGACTTCAAGTGTTTTAACATTTTCGCTTAATCTAATAAAAGCTAAACGATCCAGAATACACAAGACGAAGCTGTTTTAATTTCAACGGAAGTTATTCAATCAACGGAGATATAATTACATTTAGTTTTTTCTCATTTTCTTTTTTATTCCCCTTAATCAATGTTTAGAGATTGTTCCTTTTGCTTTCACATTTGGGAATTTAAAACGTTTTAATAATTAATACCAAAGCATTTCGCGTCCTGGGCATGATGATAAACTACACCCGTCAGCAAGGCGTCTGATCAGGTGATTAGAGGTTTTGAGGAACATGGTACCACCTCTTAATTGTTGTTCTCAGGTCCACCTTTAAGCGGGGTGGTAGCCCTTGTCAAGGTCCCAACTATGGGCAAGTAGTTAGCACTAAAATTGGGGCCAAAACACTACGAAAGCATAAAAATATATGTTCATAGTAAAAAAGCAATACATTTTCGTAGTAAAAACATTACACAATGCATTTCTTTTCTGAAAAAATGTTACCAGCAATACATTTTGTTACAAAAAAAAACAAAAAAAAAACAAAAAAAAAAACAGCTATACGTTTTTTGTTAAAGAAATGACTAATGATTGTAAGAAAATTAGGTTTCGGCAGCAAATGATCTAATGGGCTGATATATCATAAACCAAACAAAACAAAAGCATTTCGGATTGAGTACAATTTTAAATGAATCCTGTAGGTTATAGCGAGGAACATCCGTCATTAAATCCTTTACAGATTCATAAAGAACTGTACAAAGCAAGAGAAAGCACATCACTCGAAGACCTCTGGGTAGAGAGGAACCCAGACGAGGCTATGCCAAAGGGTGGTAGACAGTTACCCGCCCCGTTTTTACGGCGTCTACGGGGAATTTTTGCCCGAGCTTACGGGCTCGGATACCCCACAATAAACTCGGCTTTGTGCCACATCCGACCGCTTGGGCGGTTAGTGAATATCATCTCTCGAAGACTTGAATGGATTACACATGTAACTGAACGAGTAAATAATGATATAATGAAAATGATGACATTCCAAAGTACTTCAACCAAAAGGCTAGGAAGGAAACCATCATGAATACTATAAAAAAGCGATAGCAGTTAGTGGAATCGAGAAAAAATGGAAGAATTCTTTTGGTAGGAAGATTTTATGAATTTTAAGCGAAACCAGAACAGGCTGCTCGGATAATAAACATTAGAAATGAGGAGAACAGATACTCCTCTTGGTATTTACTCATATTCCCCAACGCTGACAGGATATGGTACAAGGCTGGTTTAAATAGGGAGTCAAAATGCGTGCCCAGTTCCCGCAACGAGCGTCAAGCTAGCGTCGATATTCCACCGACCTTCCCTCACAGGTGAAATGAGGGAGGTGCTGCAGGAGTTTTGGAATCTCAGGGATCAGAAACTCCTCATTTATTGTATTTTGTCCGAAGACAGAAACAAAATCGAGAGATAAAATGTAGTCTGTCCGCCCGATGGCAGATTCACTTTATTTGCAGCTCCACGCTGGCAAGGATGTGACACAAGGTCAGTTTAATGTGAAGGACCCGAGCATGTGCACCAGGGGCAGATTCAAAAGTAGGCCAGGCCCTGCAGCTGTCTGTTTCGCCGGTATCAGTATTGCTATCGATCCCCTTCTCTTTAGTGCAATGAGGGAGATGCTAACGCGTCCGTCTGTGCCCCAGATATCACTAATATTTTCTCAATAATATTTTCAGTTGCGCTCCGTCCGCAGACCGAGACAGAATTGAGAGATGAAATGAAGACAGATACTACACTTTGATCTCAGCCCGATGGTTGAGGAGTGAGGAAAAGCGTAATGAGTAGCTCTAGCTTTTCGCTCAATGAATGTTGAATGTTTCCTTATAAGGAAACGGGGAATATTACTACCACCATTAATGAATGCCGAATGTTTCCTTATAAGTAAACGAAGAATATTACTATTATCATTAATGAATGCCGAATGTTTCCTTATAAGGAATATTACTATTACCATTAATGAATGGTGAATATTTCCTTATAAGGAAACGGGGAATATTACTATTACTATTAATGAATGTTGAATGTTTCCTTATAAGGAAAAGGGGAATATTACTATTACCATTAATAAATGTTGAATGTTTCCTTATAAGGAAAAGGGGAATATTACTATTACCATTAATGAATGTTGAATGTTTCCTTATAAGGAAACGTGGAATATTACTATCACCATTAATGAATGCCGAATGTTTCCTTATAAGGAAACGGAGAATATTACTATTACTATTAATAAATGTTGAATGTTTCCTTATAAGGAAATGGATAATATTACTATTACCATTAGATAAATTAAAGAATAAAGAAACTATTTTCATAATACTTCAATAAAGACTGCACTTACAGTTACTATACTAACATGTCCTGCCACTTCTGTTCGGCTGCGGGTCACAGAGTATAAATTGTCGGAAGTTAATAACTCGTGGGGAATGAACACAGTGAAAAACTGGATTTTTTATTTCATTTATCGGACACAAATAAGTTTGATTTACTTCCGGATTCATGTCTTCGGTTTTCAATTTCCATCTCTCTCTCTGTCTGTCTATTTCTTTATCATGCCACACCTCCTCCTACTCACATCCACTTGCGCGCGCACTCGCCACATCTATACTTAAATATACAGATGTGATATAACAGTATGACGCCACCCCTAATAAGCTGTTGGACATCCACATGGCCGCAAAACAATTCTTGACCAACGAAGCGTGGACTATACAAGATCCCCCCAAAATTTCCCTTGGGATCTGATGCTAGGATTTTAAGAGTAGTCCATATAACTGATGAAATTTACGCGGTGGGGATTTGCAGAGCGAACATGTTAGTTCTGCACATCCTATAATTATTCAATGAGATTAACTCCTGAGGAGATTTTTTCCTACTTCTGTTCCTCCAACATAGGCCCAAGAGCCACTCAAGATATAGAGTTACTGAATAAGGTCGTTTTAAGGATGTAGATTGTGTCCCTTTCACAATGCAACTGTTCAGCGAAAGAAGCTGTCTAAGTGGCATTTCCTCCATACGAATGAAGTATAAAGGAAGCGAAGAGGAGCCGACTCGGTGTATTGCATAAAATGTCCTTGGAAAATTTCGGAGGTTTCATTGTTCATTCGATTTTCATAACATTAGGCAACAAAAGATTGTTATCATTAGTATGTATACCTGCACTTCAATGATTTTAATTTAGGTAGGACTTGACAAAGTATCTTCCGTAAGAACGAGAAATTTTTTGTGACGAGCGGTGACCGTTAATAATTAATTATAAGTCAAGCCTTCAATGCTAAAATAAAACAGTATTTAATTACAACCGCAAGTAAATACATTATTTACATTATTCGGACTATTGTCCTCATCTTTGTCGTCATATTTATCACAACGTTTCGGCCGTTGTACGCTCCGGCCTTCTTCAGGTGGTTGAATTGAGGACACAGTGGATAAAGGCGTTGGTTAGATCCAGTGACAGGACCCAAAGAGTGTGAGTTCAGTACCCGGTTAAGGCAGTGGAGATCTTTCAGAGGGAAATTAACAGGAGATAACTGATAACTGACATCCATTAAACATGGCACGTGGAACTAGAACAGTCTACCCCAGTGAGCGAAATAAAGTTCGACATTCGACAAAGATGAGGACAATAGTCCGAATGATGTAAATAATGTACATAATACCTCATCTCGGAAATATAGACAGATACGCAAGTAAATACTTAACAACTTACAACGAAGTAAAAGTCAACCAAAGATAATTAACCATTTCAGTGAATACCTTTGTTAGTATCGCGTCTCAGCTTAACGTACGTTAATCCTAAATCAAAACATAAATCATCGACACACAATAATTCACACTAATTCGACTGGATAGTTCCACTCAATATTCACTAAATAATCATTGCAGTCAGTAGCCTGACACCGCTATTTATACATCGGTCGGAAAACATATATTAATAAGTCCAGAGTGTCACGATCGAACCTCGGTGTCGGTAGATATTCCTTTTCTTCTTATATGACAAAGATACAGATATGATATATATGGTTTATTACAACAACAAAACAATCAATATAAATATAAGTTTATAACTATTTAGAAAATTAAAATCACTACTTTAAAAAATGTCTAAGATGTAAATAAAATCAAACATGTTATCTACATGACCAATGAGGGTGCGTTGTGCACACACATCACTCATAGCTCGAGTAGCGTCGAGGAAAACATGGCGGTGTCGAAGAAACTTTTTCGTGCTTGTCTGCTTTATGACTTTAAGGTGGGTTTGTCCGCAGCCACATCAAGTCAGTGAATACGTCAAGCCTTTGGAGATAATGCTGTGAGTGAACGCACCGCTAGGAATTGGTTCCAGAAGTTCAAGTCAGGATCTTTGTAATGAACCCTGCAGTGGCCAACCACAAGTCCTGGATGATGAGTGCTTATGGACAATCAAATAGGAAGTCAACAGCCAACCACTGATACGCAAATGCATGCGTCATGTTTCAGGAAAGCGTTGTGGGCATTTCTGTTGACCAATGTAGATGCGTTGTGCACACACATCAGTCATAACTCGAGCAGCCGCGAGAAAACATGGCGGTGTCGAAGCAACTCGTTCGGTGTTGTGTGCTTTATAATTTTAACGGGAGTTTATCTGCAGCCGCATCAAATCGCCGAATACGTTAAACCTTTGGAGATAATGCTGCGAGTGAAGGCACCACCAGGCACATTGGTTCCAGAAGTTCAAACTGTCCCTTTATAATGAATCCCGCAGTGGCCTACTACAAGTCCTGGATGATGAGGTCTTAGGGGCGGCCAAATCGGAGGATGACAGCCAAACTTGTGGTGAGCTTGCCGAACGTTTCCAAGTTTCTGATGAAACAATCAGACTTTACCTGCACCACATTAGGGAAGTCGTACAAGTTTGGTAAGTAGGTACCCAACACACTCTCGGAAGCCAACAACGAACGATAGCCTGTTCCTTTTTGCTTTCTCGGCACTGCAACGCACCTATATTTGGTCGAGTGCTCATCAGTAACAAAAGTGGGCCCTGTATGAAACTCCCATTGATTGTCACCACGTGACCCTGTGCCTCACCAGAAACGTTCACCTCTACACCCTCAAAAAATCATGTTCTGTATCTGATGGACTAGCCGACAAGTGATGCACTATGAGTAACTACCAACGAACCAAACCATCACTGTAAACATTTGGAACGTATGCAACAGGCACTTAAGCAAAAAGAGCCAGCGTTAGTTAATCGAAAGGGTGTACTGTCCCTCCATGTTTCTTCGACACTATCTTAGTCTAAGTGTGCCTAGGTGAGTGTCTGTACGTGTGTCAGTGCGTACGTGGGTGACTGCATATGCGCAGTTGCTGGAGGTGATTGTAACATTTAATTAATTTGTTATACTGTCTCTCATCATTATAAGACCGAACTACTATCTTTCCTAAGCCGTCCTACCTCTTCACAGATACTAAAGAAAATAAATCTGTGAAGGGTCATGATTATCTTGTACCATATTAAGTTAATCTTTTGTATCATTGTTCTTTAACCAATTCGCCCCAAGCAAGGCGACAATGCCACTAAGACAAGCATTATGTAGTGCGAGTATCCAGGTATACTATACAGCAACTTGGCTGGGAGACACCGTACCATACACCTCACACCAAAATTTCACCTCTACAACTACACAAAATCATGTTCTGTACCTGTTATCCTCATCTTTATTGCCATATTCACCTATGGCCATAAAGATGAGGAGAACAGTCCGAACAATGTAAATAATGTAAATAATTACAAAACCGCATCTCAGAAATATAACAGATATTTTTTTTAGCAAGATCTTGAACCATTCTAAAAATTGCGAGTTTGCAAAAAAAAAAAAAAAATTGGAAATCTAGCTGCCAAACTTTTAGTTTTCAATATGGGCTAATTTAAAATTCTTACAATATCTAATAATTACCATTAATATATCATATATTGAAGGCTAAAGAATTGTTTCCTCAAAAAGTGAATATGAATGAATGATTTTTTTCTTTTTCACATAATACACGTCGGCCTCTTAGGAAGAAAATTACCATAAGTTCATCAGCCAATAAAATGTTGTCGTTGTTAAAATATTTTTTTTTTTATCAGTGCAATGACCGAATATAAACTGTCCACCGTATCTGAATAATTCGTTCATTGATTTCTGTCGTATTCTTATCGATTCTGTGTTCAGATTGAAAATGTGTGACGTCCCTTACCGGCCGGGCGATTGAATTTGCAATTGTTTGCATATGTTCATTCTAGCTTCAATGGTCTGCCGTCGTGAGTACCGTTAAGTGTAGAGGGGGGGGTTGACCTCGAAGAGGTCAAATGATGTCAAATCTTTATTCAAATTAGCAGAATTACACAGACGCTTTCAGAAACAGACCCCATCCGCGAAGACAAACGTACTCGCCTCATACACACAAAACCGCGCTCTCATAATGAGATACAAGAGAAGATGGACATAAATAGAAAGAATTTTTAAGTATGACTTTAATATTCTTTGGGGATTCATTTTTTTTTATATTGTATGACGAGGGAATGAAACATTTGTAATTGGCCTTACTTTTTTTTTGCAAAATCCAATCATGAAATGCTCAGGTGGATAAAAAGTCGAGATAGCTATTAAGAAAACAATCAGGGAATTTCGTGTTCACGGTATTTGCGGGGGTAAAATGTGAGATGATGTCGTCACTATATAAAATTGGAAAAAATTTTTTTCGAATCATCATTGCCCAATATAGTACAATATTAGGTCGGTGCAAAAATAATGTCGTTTTTTGACGTTAAAAAATACGTCAAAAACGACATTATTTTTGCACCAACCTAATACATTTCTATCTGGATGTGCGACCAGCGCAGCATTTGTGAGCGCAGATTCGGCGAACCCAGTTCAAATTCCAGCCTAGACTGCTGTGTTCACTTTTCCTTGCAAAAGACGCGAATCTATCTTTTATCCCCACCTAATAAGGTATGGATTAAATGTAGGGTAGATTGGGCTCTCTAGCCTTGACAATCCGTGAAATATTTCCAGAAAAGAGTATGGTAATTTACTTTTTTTATAAAAAAAATAAACTGTGTGGAAGGCCCTGAACCGCCTAATTTCTGAATGGACATGGCATTTAAAAAATGTGTATATCTATAACGAATGTTTCTTCGACACTATCTTAGTTTAAGTGCGCCTAGGTTTGTACGTGTATCAGTGCGTACGTGGGTGACTGCATATGCGCAGTTGATGGAGGTGATTGCAACATCTAATTAATTTTTCATGCTGTCTCCCATCTTTATAAGACCGAACTACTCTACTATCTTTCCTAATCCGTCCTAGCTCTGCATAGATAGTAAAGAAAAGAAGTCTGTGGAGGGTCATGATTATCTTATACAGTGAATCTTTGAGGGTCATGATTACCATATTAAGTGAATCTTTTGTATCATTGTTCTTTAACCAATTCACCCCAAGAAAGGCGACAATGCCACTAAGACGCCAGGGGCAATTGGGAGTGAAAGAAAATGAGAAGACTTTACAAGAAACTGGATGCACAATTCTAAACAGGAAACAAAAGATCAAATGACACTCCCGTTCAAAAAACAGGGGATGATGATAGGCGAAATTATCTACTATTATTGATGGAAAATAAATACAGTGTAACCCGGATATAAGAGAGTTGTCGGGACCGGATAAGAAGTATCTTATATCCGGGTTTCTCTTATATCAGGGTTTCTCTTATATACGGGTTTGGTCTATTTTGTTTAGTTGAGTATGGCTCTAATTTGGGACCAGAGAAAATATCTTATATCCGGGTTTCTCTTATATCCGGGTTACACTGTAAATATCAGGTTGGTGCAAAAATAATGTCGTTTTCTCACATAGTAACATATGTGAGAAAACGATATTATTTTTGCACCAATCTAATAGTAAATCAATATTCAGTGTTTAGGCGTAAACGTAAGAAGTATAGAGTCGAAATATAATTTAGAAGGAACCCGAAATCCAATCCTAAACAGGAAAAAAGATAGAAACCACTAAATATGTTAAAAAAAAAAACGGGGAGGAGTTTGAATCGGGCGATAGGTGACCTTTGAGGAAAAAATAAATAAATAGTAAATAACATTTCAGAGTTTAGGCGGAGTTGTTATGGTGTTGAAGTGGGCTATAGAAGGAATCAAAATTATTACTATACGAGAAAACTGGTAAACCATAAAGTTAAAAAGATAGTGACATGTTTTCTTGAAAAACTAGCAGTCGAAATTCAATCTTTTCACGCGTGCTTGAACACTGACCAATGGTAACAGTAAGAAAACTGGACAGGTTTTTTCTTTAAAACACATCCTTACAGAGCATAGGTGATCATGGCCCTCCACAAATTCTCATTTCCTTATTATCTGTGAATTGCTATGACTTCTTCGTTCCTATAGAACGTAGACGATCATGTCTTTCCACAGATTCCTTTTCTTTTTATTCTGTGAATTGCCATAACTTCTTGGTTTCTACACAGCAAAGGCGATGATGACTCTCCACAGATTCCATTTTTTTATTATTTGTGAATTGCCATGACTTCTTCGTCTCCACAGAACTTGGGCGATCATAGCACTTCACAGATTCTTTTTCATTATTATCTGTGAATTTACATGACTACTTAGTCCCTGAAGAACGTGAGCGATGATGGCTCTCTATGGGTTTCCCGTTATTTTATGGTCTGTGAACTGCTATAACTTCTTGATCTCTAGAGAACGTAAGCAATCATGACACTCTAAAGATTCTTTTTCTTTATTATCTGTGATAGCCATAATTTTTTGGTCTGTACAGAACATGAGCGGTCATAGCTCTCCACAGATTCCTTTTCTGTAATTCCTGTGAATTACTATGGCACCTTAGGAAAAATAGTGCAGTGACTTCCCGTTGCTTTCTCCACAATTTTTAATTCATTCTCCTTGACTGACTGGCTGAAGGATATTTAATACCAATTTATATGCATACACAGGAAAAAGGATGAAAACAAAAATCGATATTGAATTGGTACTCAGAGGAATATCGACAACGACACATATGTGCATTGTCCGAATGAAAAATATTTATTTATTAGCAAATATGACGTTATCCCTGTTTTGGGACTCACATCTTCAATCGAGTTTGGAATTATTTAGTATTATTGTTAGTTTCTAAGAACTTCCTTGTGGGATGCCAAAACGAAGACGGTAAAAACATGGGATTTGCAAGAATAATGTTATGACAGAATTGGCCAGTGAAGAGAATACAATTTTTTTATTACTTGTTCCAGTCACAAAAGCTGCAAAATTTATATCCATAAAAAATATGTACAGAAGGCAATAAGCATAACTAATCATATATGAAGCAGTATCAAAACAATTTCAAACTGTACGCTATTTCTAGTCTATCCTCTATTACTATTAGGATCGCATTTCTAGTCTATCCTCTATTATTACTTCATTGAGCCATCAGTAGCCAGTCTTTTGAGTCAGTCTGTCAGTAAGATTCATGCTATCGATCTATGTTTAAACGACGTTTTTGCAACTTTGTACTGGAACTATCTTTACGATAACTGACAGATTTTTAGCAACGTGCCTGCATCAAGATTTTGTAAGATGTTCAGTTTGTCTTCGACTAAGACCCCCACCCCCGAAAGTTTTGTTTCCGTTTTGTAGTAAGTTCTTTTTAATGGAACAAGCATTTCCAGGCCGTCCGAGTGTTAAATGTTCAGATCAACCAATCACAAGCAACGCAAAATAAACAAACAACCCCCCCCAAAAAAAACAACAACAAAAAAACGTTGGAATAGGGTGGAAAAAATCCACGAAGTTCGTTGATAACATGAAAAAATGGTATTTATTAAAGAAAAATAAAGAGTAGTTGTTTATACTTGAGACTATAGATTACGATTGGTGGTTTATATATATGAGTCTATGAGTAAAGATTGCTTGTTTATACTTGAGATATAGATTGGATATTTATATTTGAGCCTATAGGTAAAAAAACTGTTGTTCATACTTGGAACTATAGAAAAGATTGACCGTTTATATGCGAGTCGATATGTAAAGATTACTTTTTTATATTTGAGTCGATAGATAAAGCTTCCTTTTTTATACTTGAGTATATAGGTATATATTTGATATTTATATTTGAGTATCTGTAAATATGTGTTGTTTATACTTGAGACTTTTGAAAGGATTGGTCGTTTATACGTGTATGTATAGGTAAAAACTGTTTGTTTATACTTGAGTCGATAGATAAAGGTTGCTATTCATACTTGAATATATAGGTAGAGATTGATTATTTATATATGAGTTTATATGTAAAGATTTCTTGTTTATACTTGAGGCTATAGGAAAGATTGCTTATCCGTGAGTATATAGGTAAAGGTTGCTATTTATTCTTGAGTATATAATTATAGAGTGGATATTATTACTTCATTCTATAGATAAAAAAAATATCGCTTATACTTAAATTCGTAAGCATTTACTTGGAAGTTTGTGTAATTTTAGAGGTTGAGCTTTACTCTCTGTAGGGAACGTCGTTAGCGTATTCTAGTCCTGAGAGAACATGAAAAACGTTGAGTGTTGAGAAATGCATTGTGGGATATTCACGGTATATTAATAGAGGATAGACTAGAAATAGCGATCCGAATAGTAATAGAGGATAGACTAGAAATAGAGATCAATTAGATGTCAAGCTACTTTCTACTTATGAGTTTTCCACATGGCCACGTGATCCAATTAGTTCAATAATGGGATCGCCTGTGTTTGCTAACTGGCGATCTATGTTCAAACTCAAGTGTCGGCAGCGACAATTTATTCCTATATAACATAAGAGGGTAAATAAATTTAGTCATTATTTGACTGTTATCTTTGAAATAATCTGTTGAAAGCGTAAAAAGTAAATGCATATTTCCATCCTCAGAGAGAGAGAGAGAGAGAGAGAGAGAGAGAGAGAGAGAGATAGAGAGAGAGAGAGAGAATGATACGATGTGGTATTGAAATTTACATTATTAGTCCTAAAAGACTAACGCTATTTCTTTAATAAATAGCATTTTTTCATGTTATCAACGAACTTCGTGGATTTTTTCCAGCCTATTCTGACGTTATTTTTTTATTTATTTATTTATTTTTTTGCGTTGCTTGTGATTGGTTGATCTGAACATTCAACACTCGGACGGCCTGGAAATGCTTGTTCCATTAAAAAGAACTTACTACAAATCCGAAACAAAACTTTCGGGGGTGGGGGTCCAAAGGAATAGTGGTAGTAGAATTTGAGGCTTGATTTTACGAAGATAAAAACAGGAAAAATAAATGTACACAATACAAAGAAGGCCTGAGAAATTGTCTGGTAATTTCATACAATTTTATTTATGTATCTGTGTGTGTGTGTGTGTGTGTGTGTGTGTATGTGTGTCTGTGTGTGTCTGTGTGTGTCTGTGTGTGTCTGTGTTTGTGTGTCTGTGTGTCTGTGTGTGTGTGTTTGTGTGTGTGTATGTGTGTGTGTGTATGTTTTACGCTACAATTCTGATAATGTTCACGTTATAAAAGGGAGTAAGTTACTCCGTAATATCACAAGTCCTACCACGGAGAGTTTTTAAACACGTGTTGTCATCCCGACGGTCCTTGAGCGAAGAGGTTGAATCTCACGTCTTTTGCTGGGATGTCTGAATTTCCGGCAGGAACAGTTTTTGTTGTTTTTATTATTTTTATCTAATTTATTTTAAACGCAGTTTAAGTATTATTTTTTTTATTTTATTTATAATTTTCATTATTATTATTATTATTATTATTACTTTATTTATTTGTAACAATAATAATATTCCTTCATCATACAACATCTGAGCAGTCAGGCAGAAAAAAAAAAAGCTGTTCAGTTATACACCGAGACAACCGTACGCTTTCCAACGCTCAAAAACAAAACAATCGGATCAACATGCCGTAAATGAATTAAGCAGACCAGTTGTCTAATTGGCCGAAGAATTATCAAGAGAATAAGTGTGCTTCCCTTATACTAATTTATTTGTTCGATTAGCTGTCTACAATTGTACGTAACAAGAGAAGACGGCAGATAGGAAAGCATAGACAGAAGACAGTATTCACATCTTTAATGGCAAAATAAAGGAACATGCATCCAAACTCGATAGATTACGTTTTGTGGATTTACTTTTTACGCTTTCAACAGATTATTTCAAAGATAACAGTCAAATAATGACTAAATTTATTTACCCTTATGTTATATAGGAATAAATTGTCGCTGCCGACACTTGAGTCTGAACATAGATCGCCAGTTAGCAAACACAGGCGATCCCATTATTGAACTAATTGGATCACGTGACCATGCGGAAAACTCATAAGTAGAAAGTAGCTTGGCATCTAATTGATCTCTATTTCTAGCCCATCCTCTATTACTATTCGGATCGCTATTTCTAGTCTATCCTCTATTAATATACGGACTTCTATTCTCTACTCTATTCACTATACTATTTCTCTATTCTATTCACTATACTATTTCTATATACTGATCACTATACGGATTACTGTTCGATCGAGAATTATCGAGCAAGTACTATTAGTGCGTGTTTATTCGAACGCATCTGACACCAGTATTGTTCAACGACGTTACTATAGTTGTATCCGCAATTACAAAGTCTCTACTACCACGGGCATTACGAAAATGACGTGTATTCGTTGGCATTAAAAAAGTTGCAACGACTGTTTGCTGAGATAACAAAAACATATTTCTCTTATCTTTCATCACATCACTTAGAATGTCATTATATTGTCGATAGTAAGTTTAGGGAGAATAATAAGGAATAAACCATCGTCGATATTCAAGACCACGCCCTTTCTCTTCTGATCAGCTGGCTTAACTATTAAATCAAAAAGCCATCATTTACAGAAACTCAGATCTAACCATAGAGTTTTTATTCGTTATTTTCTCTAAACGACTGATATGCCGTCAACTTTGTCTAGATACAATATTTCTGTTCGGCGGAATATTATTTTGAATCTGATTTTTATAATGAAGAATTGTCAATTATTATTATGAATTGTTGACTCATATTTCTTGCGTCGTATTTCTCTTGCTTTTTAATATAATTCCCATGTATAATTACAAGTAGACAATATTGCTAAATTTGAATGTCTTCTGTTGGATAGCCTTCCTAAATGACGCATTGTGAAATTATTATTCATTTTTCACTACTATTTCTTTCATCTTCATTTCTCTTGCTTTTTATTGCAACTCCCATCCATAAGAAGTAGAAGTAGAGAATATTGCTATATGGCTAAATTTGAATGACTCCTGCTGGTTAGCCTTCTTAGATGAACCATTGTCAATTATTATTCATTTTTCGCAAGTATTTCCTTCATCTTCATTTCTCTTGCTTTTTATTCCAACTCCCATCCATAAGAAGTAGAAGTAGAGAATATAGCTATATGGCTAAATTTGAATGACTCCTGCTGGTTAGCCTTCTTAGATGAAGCATTGTCAATTATTATTCATTTTTCACTAGTATTTCTTTCATCTTCATTTCTCTTGCTTTTTATTGCCACTCCCATCCATAAGAAGTAGAAGTAGAGAATATTGCTATATGGCTAAATTTGAATGACTCCTGCTGGTTAGCCTTCTTAGATGAAGCATTGTCAATTATTATTTATTTTTCAATAATATTTCTTTCATCTTCATTTCTCTTGCTTTTTATTCCAACTCCCATCCATAAGAAGTAGAAGTAGAGAATATAGCTATATGGCTAAATTTGAATGATTCCTGCTGGTTAGCCTTCTTAGATGAAGCATTGTCAATTATTATTCATTTTTCACTAGTATTTCTTTCATCTTATTTCTGTCGCAATTTATATCTATGGCATTTAGGACGCAGAAAGAATTATTATTATTCATCTAATAATGAAATTCATAATAATACTAATGCAATATTGTGTTTATTTTCCTGTTAAGTACAGACAGAACATGTATATATTAACTTTGGCAAAGCTACAATCGATCGCCTAATTATACAAATGCATATTAGCGCAAATCGATTAGTATATATTTAATAAAAAGAACTAAACAAGCTGGCCCTGCCACCAGAAAAAAATCTCACTTTTCTTAAGTATGCAGACGCACATACATACACATGTCATATATATAAATTTGTAAAATAATTTCATTCTTTTGAATGCTATGTCTATCCACAAACACGCACGCACACACACACACTGACATAATTCCACATGCACTCACACGTACACACATAATGCTAATCTATCTGGAAATCGCAAGTGAAAAGGAAAGTGCGCCATCTTTTGTAACATATTTATCTTCATTCACAGGAGAGCGTGCATATCAATTAGACTTGCAGAGTTGTGGATCTGAACTTCTGACCTCCACATTGGAGAGTTCCGCGTGCGGGTCAAAAGCTGACAGATTCACAAGTGAAATTGACGAATGGGCAAATACAAACGAATCACTTTAATTAAAATGGCATGACCATTGAAGAATGCAACAGAACCGTTCCGTACAGTTCTATTCTTACTTTCATTGTTGCTTGCTACAAAGTTCCTTTATTTTTAATTCAATCTTATAACAATTTCCTAGTTTCAACGTTACAGAATTTAACTGAATTTGATACTACAACATTCTACTGGCTTCAGCCTTCTCAAATTTTCGAAACAATTTCTTATTTTCAAAACAAGCAAATTTACTCAACAATGACCAGATTTATTTTTACTAATAGTTACAAGGCCCAAGGGCCACTCAAGTTAGAGGGTTACTTAATACGATTTTATAGAAAGTGGAAGTAAGAGTCTATAATGAGGACGAGTAGGATAGGTATCGGTTGATCCTGGACTTAAAGAGTCAGATTGTAGTTGTCAAGGAAGCACTCTCTTGGGAATTTGTTCTACAAAGTAACAGTTCTAGAGAAATAAGCTGCCCGAGTAGAACTTGCTTTTTATCAAAGAAACACGAAGGGAATGGAGAGGGTCACCGTGAATACGGCATGACAGATCCTCGCTGTGAAGGTACGAGTTGATGGTACTAAGGAATGTAACTCATCCAAACATCTGCCATACTAATTGTTATAGAGTAGTGAAAGGCTGATTATATGAACATTGAAAATAATTGGTCGAAAACAATTATTTGAAAAACATTCATTCAAATTCTAAATTCTTTGAAAGAAAATTAATCGAAAAGACAATTATACTAAATGATAATTATTCGAAATGCAAAATTCTTTGTTGCAATAAAAACGTAAAAATTAAAAGAGGAAATACACAAATGATAATTATTCGAAATACATATATCGTTAATAAAAAACAATTTAGTAAAAAAATCCTTATAACTTTAAGTTATATGATACTGCACGCAAATAATCAGCTACTGATGAGTACTGGTTAAAGGATGTCACTAATTTTTTAAGTTTTCCATTTACGTCACAGTATTTCTTGACGCTCTTGATATTTTGGCAAGTTGCAAGCTTACTTTTGCAATACGAATTTCTTGCAAGTCCTGTTCTCTTTTAAGAGCCTCTAAGAATATCCACATTGTCGGATAATGGAATGACACTTGCTTCAAAAAGCCCTATGACATCCTTCAAGTGCATTATTAGTTCTAGCATTGACTCTCTCAAAGTAAGACTACATACGTATTTCAGACATAGGTATAATTAAATACCAATATATTATTTATCAAATAATTATGCTTTAGTATAATTGTCCTTTCGATTCATTTTTATTCAAACAAATTACGATTTGAATAAATGTTTTTCGAATAATCGTTTTCGAATAATTGTGTCGAATAATTTTCTCGATAAGGAAAGGCTGGTGACGTTTTGTCTGTGAGATAAGGGAAGGAGGACCGAGAATAATTCAACACCTGCAAGGCCATGTAAGTGCTTTTCGACAGCAATACTCCATTCTTGGTCTGATCCGACTCTTGTAGAACTAGCTATTAGGTTGGTGCAAAAATAATGTCGTTTTCTCACATATGTTACTATGGGAGAAAAACGATATTATTTTTGCACCAACATAATATTTTTGGACAGATTCTATGAACCGACCATTCTTTAAGCATCTTCTCACGTATAAACCCGGCCAATGTCTCAAGTATAAACCTTATCAAAGTTTATCTATAAACTCAGGTATCCTAAAAAGAGGTTTCGATGCTAAATTACTGAACAACAGTTGATATATCGTAAAATTAACTAGCCAACTATTAGTTATTATAGCATAATTTTAATTATACTTAGAATAAATATTTATATGTCCACATTCAAGCCACTGTTTTGCATCTTGGCCTCATCGTTCCTCCTCTCCTTCCTTGTATGTATTTTTCTTTAAGGGTCTCTTAATCCTGTGTATACGTGCAGTAAGGGCTCACACAATTTAATATGTAAGAATCTTTAAACAACGCTCATAATACAAGGAAACAAATCAGGCCATGACTTCGATTTTTATAAATGTCACCCTAATTAGAAAAGAACTTTTTTTTATACAGGAAATACCTAGAGGGATTTCTGTTAAATATTTTACCATCTATAAACAGACATCAAACACACTTTATTATATCACCAACTTTTATAAAGTCCATAGTTAAAGAATTCACCCTCACACAAAATTCTGGACCACCAATTATGGATAAAAATGCTTACTACGTTCTCTTACAGATACACAAACAACAACAACAAAAAAACAACACTGACAACGGCACATATACACACACACAGATAAACGAATACATATTATTATCCAAAGCCTCTATAAACAAACTAGAATCGTGATACACATGCACACATCGATTATATACGCAAACGCTGCTTGACAAGACAGATGCATGTGAGGTCTGCTTAACCAATGAAAAACAAATGACGCAATAATTAAAAATACCCAAATTTTCTTTTTCTTCTCCATATTTCATTCTATGATGAAAAGCTTAAATAAAAGTGAATTTAAAAACGTTTCATATTTGTTCCTTATCCTATCATTCTGTCGCATTCCAATCTCCATATTTGATATGTATTTTATCCTAATTCACAAGAATCTCTACTTACATCTTCATATATTTCAGTGTTTCTCAACCTTTTTAAAGCCACGGAACACCCAGGAGAAAATGAAAACATCACGGTACACTTAGCAAAATTTTTAAAGGGTATACATTTAAATCTCAAGGAAATAAAACTATAGATTTAAAAACACAGATATGAACTTATTTTATTTCAATGTTTCTATTCAACTATTTGCGTAGCTTCTTTAGTACGAAACCTGTACCAATGTTTTGTCACGATTTCTTCAATGTTTGGTTGAATGTGCAAAAAGCAGACACCACATTTCTTCTTTAGTTGAGAGTAGTCTTTCTCGTTTCTTTTTGATGTTATTTAGGGTTGAGAGGCTTAATTCACATATATAAGAAGTAGAAATTTGTAATAAAACTGATAAAGCCTTTTTAGATAATGCGGGATATTCCTTTTGTATTGAAATTCAAAATATATCAATGGGTACTGTCGAATGTTTTATTTTGCGCCCTCGATCACAAGAAATGGTGGCCAATTCTTCATAATCGAATAATAGTGAAAAGAATTATTTGAAAAAAAATCTTTGATACATTTATTCAAATACTAACACTGTACCATCACACGCAAATATATATGTATGCCGTGACAATATTTTGCGACACACTTAAAACGAACGCAGAGTATACGAGTCAAGACACAGCAGTTTAGAATCACTGATATAAAGAAACATAACATATATAAAAATATGTTATTAACTTGGTTCCGTTCGCGAAGTACACTTTGCCTTATTTTGCCTTATTTTATGTGCACAGCCAACAATTAAATTAGAAACGTTTGCAACGTAGCGTTCAGTTTACAGACGGGAATTTCTATGCTATCTTTCACCAATAAACATTAACTCTGTTTGCCTGCACAAATACATGACTTTTCTTTTCATTGCTATTTGTATGGAGATATCCTCTTTAATATCTGAGCTGCCGACACAATGAAAGCCGTTCTACAAAGCAACTGGTTGGTCTCAATTTCCCTCTTTTCTTACTTGCTACTATCAATCGCGCTGTTTTGCCTGCTTCGCAGAGATCTCAGAGCTTGTCGACCGGATTCGTTTGCTTGGTTTCAGAGTTCCCCTTACTCCGCCCACTGACATTTTTCTACGAAGCATTCACTCGCCAAACAACCGCGCGCCATCCCAAAATTCTAGTTAAATTTGAGACATCGTTGTAGTTTGGGACACTGCAAATGAATTGTACGTGTTATGTTTGATGTTATTCAGATTGTCTGTTTGATGTGGTCGATGGGTGGCGGACGGTACTTACATAAACCTGAAGTGATGATAAATCATTGCAGATGTAAAATTACAAGAGGAGGGATGGAAGGAGGAGAAGAAGAATGGCTTTGCACCGATTCGATCTGGTTGCCTTGGTAACAGCCAGTAGAATAACCAATCAAATTTGTTGGCCGCTTGGGGAGAGATCTCGTTTCTGCTCGCTGTTGCTTGAATATCAGTGAGAATATAGCAGTAAAATCAACTTATTTTATGCGCCGTGTCCCATCAGGATATGTCCAACCATGGCTCTTCACAACTTCCTTTACTTTGTAGTATTAGGTTGGTGCAAAAATAATGACGTAATAATGTCGTTTTTTGACGTTACAAAATACGTCAAAAAACGACATTATTACGTAATTATTTTTGCACCAACCTAATACTTAGTAATTTTTTTCTATATGCGTTTTTTATTTTTTATTTTCACAATGCTTTACTTTTTTTGCTATCATTTCCCTTAGGCAGGTTTCATGATGTTTTTTTCTTGCCTTCAGTATATCCTGCGTGTGTCAAATTTTCCAAGCCACCTTTCCTCATAATCTATTCTGAAAATTTCAACTGTCTCTTTCTGATTCTAAACTTAAGGGTCATTCAATTTCAATTTTTCTTAAAACTTCCTATATTGCTCACATGCTCCGTTCATGGTATTCTCAGCATCCTCCTGTAGAACTACATATATGTTGCCTCAAGCCTCCTCTTTTTTTTTTTTACTATCCTTTGCACAAACTTGTTAGGTAGGTTTCTTAATGTTTCCCTCTTGTTATCCCGCGTGTGCCAAATTTTCCAAACCAACTTTTCTCATTATCTATCCCGAAAATTTTAACTGTTTCTTTTTTATTCTTAACACAAGGGTCCTTATTGTTTCAGTTTTTCTTAGAAATCTCTTGTTACTCACATGATCCGTTCATGGTATTCTCAGCATCCTCCTGTAGAACCACTTTTCTGTTGCAACAAGTTTCCTCTTTTTTTTTCTGTTGGGAAATTGCCCTACATTCCCTGACATGAAAGGAAGATTGATATTCATAGCAGTTCAGAATTCTCTGCTTCAAGCGAATTTTTCCTCTTTCTCAATACATTTATAATTTAATTTATTTATATATTGATGTAAATATCAATATATGATATATGAGTATTTATCCTTATATATATATATATATATATATGTATATATATATATATATATATATATATATATATATATATATATATATATATATATATACAAACAAATATAGAAAACTAGACTCGTTTCGAAAAACCCTCGAATTTTTGATTTGTCAATAATCAAATCAATCTCCAGGGAAAAAAGGTTTTTAAAAAAGAAAGACCTACAAACATGAACTTCTGCCGAAAAAAATTGCACAGATGCAGGTCTGAAGCCCAAAGAAAAAAACCCTATACGAGTAAACAACTAACTAAGAAAAGAGCTCAGTACAACCATAGCGCAGACCTAGATACACCTAGTGAGCCAGACAAACCTACCTAGGTTTCACCTAAACGGATCGTCAGGAAAAGTGTATGTATGTATGTATATATATATATATATATATATATATATATATATATATATATATTCACACTTTATATTTTTATTTATATATACTTTATACTTTATATATATTTATAAAAATATGAGTATTTATCTTTATACTTTATATATATATATATATATATATATATATATATATATATATATATATATATATATATATATACTTTATATTTTTATTTATATATACTTTATACTTTATATACAGTCGGGGAAAATAAATATTCGTACATTTGAAAAATTGTATTTTTATAAATGTAAAAGACTTAAATAAAACAAATCTCAGCACATTTTATGTATAAAGACGCATACTATTAAAAAATAATAATAAACTTACTTAATTCTTATTCTAACAGAAATTAATGCATTTTTTTCATTCTAACTGGTGAAAAAAGTATTCGTACAAATCAATTATTAGAATAAAATAATCAATTAATTATGAAAAAAGTATATTCTAGAATGTTCCAGTAATGTTATCAGTAATTAACGGATATTAGCCATTATCAGAGCATTCTACAATTTCTAGTCTTACGAGAAGGTTCTAATAATGCCTAAAGGTAAAGAATTGACTATTTCACAAAAACAACACATTTTGTCTCTTTGGAACGATTTCTAACAACTTGAATATTCCTTTTACTACAATTGCTTCATTCATTGCAAGGTTTAAAACACGTAACAGCGTCGAAAACCAACGAAGAACAGGTGCTCCGAGGAAGATTTCTCTAAGATCAACAAGGATATTAGGACGCCAGATCCAACAAAATCCATAGGTTACCCAAGAAGAGCCTCAGGAATATCTGCGTGCATTAGGGATTAAAGTAACCAATTGCACAATAAGTAATGAACTACACAAAAACAGTCTGAAATCACACATCCCAAGGAAGACTCCACTCCTCTTGAAACGACACAAGGATGCTAGGCTAAAATACGTTAGAGAGCATAAGGATAAAGAATATTCGTTTTGGAAAAAAGTACTATGGACAGATGAAACTAAAATAGAGTTGTTTGGTCATAATTATCGAAATCATGTGTGGAGGAAGGACGGTGAAGCCTATTTACCAAAGAACACGTTGACAACTGTAAAGTTTGGTGGTGGCAGTATCATGATCTGGGACTGTTTTTTCTGCAAAATGTGTTGGCAGAATATCAACAATAGATGGCAAGATGAATGCCGAAAGATACCAGAAAATCCTGCAAGACAATTTGATGCGTTCTGTTGAGAGACTTTGGTTACCTCCTGATTGGGTTTTCCAACTGGATAATGATCCTAAGCATACCGCTAGATCTACAAGGAAATGGTTAGCTGAAAGTAACATTGATGTCTTGCAATGGCCAAGTCAGTCCCCAGACTTGAACCCAATCGAGAATTTATGGCGATATTTGAAAATTCAAATTGGGAAAAGAGCACCAACAAATATCTGAAGACAATATGCTAAGAAGAATGGGACAAAATACCACTCAATGTGTGCAAATCATTAGTTGAGACGTACAGGAATAGACTGGTAGCTGTTGAACTCAATAAAGGATATTCCACAAAGTATTAAATTAAGTTAATGTTTTTTTTTTGTTTTGTACGAATACTTTTTTCATCAGTTAAAAAAAATGCATTAATTTCTGTTAGAATAAGAATTAATTAAGTTTATTACTATTTTTTAATAAATTGTGTCTTTAAACATAAAATGTATCAAAATTTGTTTTAGTTAAGGCTTTTACATTTATAAAAATACAATTTTTCATGTGTACGAATATTTATTTCCCCCCATTGTATATTTATAAAAAAAATATGAGTATTTATCTTTATTCTTTAATAAGTATTTGGAAGACATATTTCGCTATTCACTGACTTTTCGGATTCGGTTTCCAATTTTCTCTTGTTCTTTTTCTCCCCAGATATTTAAATTTCTGTACTTGTTTGATTTTTGCATCTCCATTTTGTAGACTTCATCTTGAGCTATTCATCTTGATGACAAACATATATATTTGCTTCTTACATTTGACGCTTACTCCTTTCTTCCCGCTTTTCTTTACGACATTGTCTAGGATTTTCTATAATTTTCTCTCTCTCTGCCATGGTATCATCTGCGAGTCTTATGCTGTTAAGATCATAGTACCAAATAATAAATCCTGGTAGGACTTCTAGTTATTTTAGATTTGTCAAGGAAGTTAAGAATGTAAATTTAACGTGTTTCACTTTATTCAATCATTGCCTCTCATTCCAATCAGGGAATTGTTGAAATTACTAAAATCACTATTATTACTAAATCGATAAATTACTAAAATCACTATTCTGAGAGAATTGGAGATCCTAACGGGATTCAGCAATGGCGGACACAATCTTAACAATATAAGACACGTAGACGGCACCGTACTGATAGAAGACACAGAAAAGAAACTACAAAACCTCCTACAGAAGATAGCGAAGGAGAGCGAGAAGAAGGGACTAACCATAAACTACAAGAAAACAGAATGCACGGTCATCAGTAAAAGGATGAACCCGAAATGCGATTTGCAGGTCGGGGACACTCAAATCAAGCATGTGCTTGAGGTAGGTGCGACACTGAAATCCGAAGTCGGATTGGGATGACCAAGGAGGCATTCCAAAAGGTGGGCAAAGTATTGCGAGACAGGAGGATTTCTTTGGTGACAAAGAAACGAATACTGAGCTGTTATGTAACGTCCGTCCTCCTACAGGGCAGTGAATGTTGAACGGTTTCATCAAAGATGAAAAAGAGATTCGAGGAAGCGGAGATGTGGTTCTACAGAAGGATGCTGAAAATATCATAAAGATAATTGGAGACGATTCAAACAAGGAGGAAGCTTGTTACTTAACATCAGGAAGAGGTAGATGAAATTTCTGGGACACGTAATGAGAAAGGAGGGCCTGGAGAATATGACACTCATATGTCGAATAGAGGGAAAAAGAGACAAGAGAAAGCAACGCATGACATACCTGGTGGGCTTAAGCAAGTCGATGGTAGAACGTGGACTGAGGGAGTTAGCAGAGGCACGAAGCTTATTGAGAGCTACAAGGGATAAGTGGGTAGTGGAGAGCCATAATCGCCTACGGTCTGAAAGAACACGGCACATAAAAAGAAAAGAACTAAGTCTTTTCAACTGCAGTTGTGATAGAGTTGGTGATATATTAGGTTGGTGCAAAAATAATGACGTAATAATGTCGTTTTTTGACGTATTTTTTAACGTCAAAAAACGACATTATTACGTCATTATTTTTGCACCAACCTAATATTTGATTCGTTTCAGTTTATCATGGAGGATCATTTTTCTGTTTTGAAATATTATATAAGCCTTTTGTTTCGCGTTGATATGAAATAATAATTCTGTGTGTTCTTAAATAGAATCCGATGATTTTATTTTGTTGTTCTGATGAGAATAGAAATTTATGAGATCATTTTTAT
This sequence comes from Acanthosepion lycidas, assembly GCA_963932145.1. NCBI lineage: Eukaryota > Metazoa > Mollusca > Cephalopoda > Sepiida > Sepiidae > Acanthosepion > Acanthosepion lycidas. The sequence goes on from OZ010611.1 coordinate 28,344,551, forward strand.
TAGTTGATTGGTGATGGACACTATTTAAGAGTACTCAGAATTTGCTGCCGTCACTATTTACAGAAAGAGGTGAAATACACTGAAAATACATTTAAGCTCCTTTAATACACTAATTATTTCATATTCAATGCAAAAAACAGGCTTATAAAATATTTCAAAACAGAAAGGTGGTCGTCGTTGACAAATCAAACGAATAAAAACATATTACTACCCACCAACTCTATCACAACTACAATTGAAAAGAATGTATCTAAACTAAACATTAAATTTGTCACAACGACGTCTAAAACAATATCTTTAGCTATATTTTCTTTTTATTCTCGTTTGAATACAGGCATATATAATGTTATTTTCGGATATTTGGTTGGGAGATTTCTTGGAAATTATTTTCCGCAAAATAATTGTTTTTATATTCACTGATATGTGTTTATTTATATTTTTATCTGAGGAAATTGGTTAAAAAATGAGATTATTCCATTTTAATCTCTCGTCTGGTATAGATATGCCTGGCTTGCTATTTAAATTTTTATTTTATTCCAAACCATCCTCTGTTATTCCAGACTCCCCGTTTATTTTATATTCAATTTTTCCACTATGTTTGATTATTCCAACCTGTTCGTTTATTTCAACCCGCACTCCCTCCTTTTTTGTCGTGAAATAAATTTAATTTTAAATGATTTATATAACCTACTCTTTTATTCCAACCTCCACTGTTACTCCAGACTTAAGAGCACATGAATAAAAATGGATCAATTTGTCCGTAACTCAACACTGAATTCTCTGAATTTTGATCTTGTTTGTTATTAGATGAGTTATATGCACTCGTGTATGGAAAGGGTAAACTTGCCCGATTATACAGATTTTTAATTTTTTCCTATGTACTCATTGTTAGTCTCGAGTAGGGTTTCCCAACCTGGGCGATATCGCCCACCGGTGGGCGATTTTACCTGTTGGGTGGGCGATAAGCAACTGAACAGAAAATGATGGGTGATTGGAAACTTTGGTTGGTGTTAAAGTATTTGGAGTATTAATCTTTTTAAATTGTTTAATTTTTTTTCAACACTTTCAACACTAACCCTAAACATGAAACTAACCTTGACCATAAAACTAAATTATATATATATATATATATATATATATATATATATATATATATATATATATATATATATATATATATATATATACATGATATCATTCATACAAAAACAGATATAGAAGTTAATGATTTAAATGGTAAGAATACATCTTCGCAAACAATTTTAATAAAGTACACTAACCCCGAACCTGTATATGAATGATATGATCCCTGTTTATAAATTCCAGTTGCATAAGGTCTTTTTTAGTTTTTTACAAGCTTTCATCTGTGCATACAGACATCATCAGGTATGGAAATAGATTTGTTCTTTAAACATTAAATCTGTTACGAAAAAAGAACTAAACAAAATGAACACAAAACGATCAGCTTTAAAAAAGGACTCGTAACTGGAAAAAACGAATGAAAAAAAAATGTTAACAACAAATACTTTTCACACCCAACCAAGTTCTATGGAATCAGAATCAACATTGAGTTTAAACAAGCGAATGAGCCAATTGGAGTAAAGTGCCATGCAGATTAAAATTTTTCCCACTTGTGACGAATGAAGCTATTGATTTGTTTTGCATGCTAGCATGTTAGTTAACATTCGTGTCAGCCAGCTATTGGCTTTCACTCTGGCCAGTAGAAAATGGCCGCAAACTACATGAAAACTGCCGTAGAAGCATAAAAAAAATCGATTATTTCCACTATTGGGAGTTGGGAAATAGCTAACTTGGAGCATGTCCATGTAAATTATGGTGCAAATCCGTCGAAAATTGCGGCCGTGCATTCGTTGCATGCACACACACACACACACACACACACACACACACACATCCTGCCTTTTATAGATAGAGATTCTATTGTATTCTTTTCAGCTTTTAGAATATAACATAAAAAGCCGGCTATATTTAGTCGCAGTGTAAGGCTTGGATGTTCAGTTCGTAAAGTGCTTATAGAAATCCGATAAAGAAGAAAATTGTTTAGTTGGCAGAAAATTTTACACAGATCAGACATTTAAACAATCAAGAAAATGAAAGATGATCACGGCAGTGGAAATACGCTTATTGACGAAAATAATTGAAATAAGCCAGGAAAGAAAAATGCGGGAAAAGATTATTAGAAGACGCAAGAGTGAATTACACTGAATAGAATTACAGACAGAAAAAAAAAAATCAGTTTGGCAAAATAATGAGAGATGACAGCCAAGCCGAAATAGTTATCCACAAATATTGACAAAAGTAAACGCTGTGTCGGGTGGTGGGGGGTGTTGAGCAATTGGGCATGTGTGACAGGAAGTAGAATTAACAAGATGGAAGTTAAAGCTTCAGAAATTCAAATATCAGTCTTGTTAATTGAAATTCAACAAGATGTCGTACAGTTGAGAGTGAATTGTTCTTCTCATCGTACTCCATAATGAAGTCTTGAACGTCGTCAAAATATAAAATTCCACATGTTAATCCCAATTCTACAATCTCTGCCTCTTCAAATTTGGAGTCAACAGATATCCTTCCTATATATCCCTATAATCTGTACTTCTTAACCCCATTCTGTAGCGCACTACACTGAGTCGCTCTTGTGCAATCTGTTGTGTGATCAGTTATTTAAAATAAAATTGTAACATCCAATATTACGCATATGGTGAAAAAAAAAAACAGACTAAATGTTTTTAATTATAAATAAAACAATCTGATATTGATTTTTAAATGCTATATCCTGTCAGGAATTAGATAGTCGTGGCTTTCCACAATCTTCTTTGCTTTATTACCTGTGAATAATGAATTCTTGGAACAACATAGTGGCATGGTTTTCCCTTGGCATTCTTTTACGATTTTGAATTCCTTCTCTAAGAATGGCTGCTATACAAAGATAGAGAGTCCACCCTGTTATTTAATCCATAACTAGTAGGGAAAGGTGATGGATTCCTTTTTTTCCCAAGGGTATTAGTGCGAAAGTAAACGCAGAACGTAAACACTGAATTTGCCCTCGGTCTCTGCACTGATAACCGTTCCGCTATCCGTACATAATTAATCAAGATTATAAACACTACTAAAGTTGAGGCCCAAGATGTTATTAGGTTGTCCCAAAAGTCCGTAAACACTTGCGAAAATTTTTTATGCAACCCAATCCAGCACAATCGAGACAAGCGATGGGTTCAGAAAGGGCAGGAGACACCGTCGGTTCCAAAACAAGATCGATTCGGCAAGAAAGTCATGTTGTGCGTTTGGTGGAACTTTGAAGGAATTGTGCATTTTGAGTTGATTCCGAATGTTCGTGCCATCAGTGCCGAACTTTACTGTCAGCAACTTGAGCTGGTCTACGAAAAGTTGAAGCAAAAGTACCCGGCTCTGATCAACCGAAAGCGCGCTTTGATGCAGAAGGACAATGCCAAGCCACACACCGTCAGGAAGACCAAAGACAAGTTTGAAGAGCTGGACGGCGTTGAGGTTCTGCCACGTCCAGCCTACAGTCTCCATCAGATTACGGCCTTTTCCGCTCAATGCAACACTTTCTGAACGGCCGCCGATTTGATTCGTTTGATGAAGTCGAGGAAGCGTGTCAAGAATTCTTTGATTCGAAGCCGGCTGAATGGTACTTTCACCAGATCCGAAAGCTTGCAGATCGATGGCAGAAAGTCTTGGAAAATGATGGTCTTTATTTTGAGGAATAATTTTTTGTTTTTGTTATTACTTGGCGAGTGAAATTTCAATTTTTTGCAAGTGTTTACGAACTTTTGGGACAACCTAATATTACTTCATATCAAGAATAATTGTTAAGGATATTCATTCTTATTTGTGAAATCTTGAAAATGGCCAGTTACTATTAAGTCAACTGAAGAATTTTATATTTTTTTTACTAGAGGTCATTCAATAGAAGCCTCAAGAGCAACTCAAGGTTGAGGTTTAATGATTGAGGGGCCTTATATGAAGGTAAGAGAAAGTGGTAGGAAGTGAAGATCAGGATAAGTATAAAGAACATCGATAACGATTGAACCTCGACTTGAAGAAGTTGAGACTGAAATATCCATGGAAAGAGCCACGCACTAGTCTGGTCCGCAGAGTAGCGGTTCTTGCGGAAAACCGTCCTGGATAAACTACATCCGCGTCCTGGGTACGACAATAAACTACATCCGCGTTCTGGGTGAGACGATATACTACATCCGACAGCAAGGCCTCTGACCACGAGGTTCTGAGAAGCTTGGACCCACCTCTTAATTGCTGGTGTTAGCAGGTCCAACCTGTCCTGGAGTGGTAGCATCTGTTAGGGTCCCAGCTATGGGCAAGCAGATAACCCCAAACTGGTGTCAAAACACTACGAAAATGTAAAAATAGTTTTTAATACCAGCAATACATTTTGGTAAAAAATATTACTAGCAATAAATTTTTAAAGAAAAAATTATTACCAGCAATACATTTTTGAACAAAAATATTACCAGCAATAAAAATCTTGTCGGCATTAAATGACCCAATGAGGTTGATATACCGTAAACAAAGCAAAGCAAACCAATCTTGTAGGGGAAAAAGCAGTATGAGTTGAACATCTTGTTTACATTTGGAAGACGGAGTAAATGAGGATGATTCGAATCTGTGGAAGTAGCGTGGAATAACCTGGTTATAAACATCTATACTAGTAATAGTAATATTAGCCGTTTCCCTACAAGGAAACAATTAGCATTCATTAACCGAGAAGCAAGTATTCCTTTCGGTTGAAAATTATAAAACAGTTTTCTCAAGTTCAGTAGCTTTTATTACTCTTTCCAGTATTGATGGGGGTTTCCTTAGTAACCTTTTCTCTTCGAGTTATATAAAATAAACAGAGAATTCAATTGTAATGGCAATATTAACGATTTCCCTGCCAGGAAATATTTAGCATTCCTTGACCGAGCAGCTACAACTATTTTCGTTTGAAATTTATAAAATCTTTCTTTTAAAACAGGTTTCTTATGTCCAGTAGCTGTTATTGCTCTTTCCAGTATTGATGGCAGTTTCCTTCCCAAATTTTATTTGAAGTCGTATGGAATGTCACTATCTTGATAATATCATGTTTATTCGTCGCGTTATTAGTGATATCCATTTTAGATGTTGCAGCTATTGGTACTCGTGAAGTGATGTGGTTTCTGTTATCTAATACAGTTCTTTGTTTGTGAATATGTAGCGCCAGTGCTCAGTTCAAAGAAGGATGGTCTTCGCCACGGCCCTCGGGTTTCACTCACTTAAAGCATTTTTTTTACCATTGAACATAGGAAGCGGTTCTATGCAGCTGAGAGTTTAGATATTTCTGACAGGTTTCGCATCACACATGACATCAATATGAAAGCATCTCTCTAATGTGGCTATTTAAGAACATGACTCGAGTTTTCAAGTTGATGTAGCAATTCTTGTTTTGTAGAAATTTGTGGTGTAGAGCGAAAGTACCCCTGGCGCAGTTTATTCTATGTTCGATTTCCTACTTGAGCAGTTCTGAGCGTTTTCCAGGGAAATGGTGATTGAGGACTGATAGGCTTGTGACGTTGTGTCAGTGGGAATAACACTGAAGAATATAATATATTTTTTGTGATATCAACGAACACTCGTTGTCACTTTCGTAAATGCTCGTTGTAGTATAGACTTTCTAATAGCAGATACAACTATAGTAACGCCGTTGAACAATACAGACGTCTTCGAATAACTCTCGCACTAATAGTACTTGTTCGATAATACTCGCTCGAACAGTAATTCGTATAGAGATCCGAATAGAGAAATAGTATAGTAAATAGAGTAGAGAATAGCGTTCTGTATAGCAATAGAGGATAGAATAGAAATAGCGATCCGTATAGTATAGAGGATAGAATAGAAATAACGATCACTTAGACGTCACGCAACCTCCGACTTATGCGTTTCCTCTATGGTCACGTGGTCTACTTAATACAATAATGGGATCATCTGCGTTTGCTCACTGTCGATCTATGTTCAAACTCAAGTGTCGGCAGCGACACTTTATTCCTTTATAACATTATTAAAAGACGATTTAAACGATTTTACGGCATAATGGCTAAGCAGCTCCAGCCAAAATATGGTAGCAATATTCCATTTTTGGTCAAATACAAAAAAAGAGAGAGAGAATTTCGAGTAAATAATTAATCCATATAATCCTTATAAAAATATTACACAGAATTTAAAATCTGCATCCCTAAAATAAAGAATGGTGAAAAATGGATTTGCGACAAGGACAATGAAATATTCCTTCAAAAGATGAAGTTAAGATCGATAAACAAGACAATACGAAAAGAAAGACGTAAATTTTCCCCTGCCAAAACATACAGTTCAATCACTATACTTCTTAGAATCATGTGCAAACCGATTCCGGGACGATGCCTCTTTGCATACGCCACGACCATCATGCAACGTTTCATTCAGTTTCGAGTGATTTATAGTAGCCTGCCGGAAATAGGCACCATCAATCAATTTTTCCAGCGTAGGATTTCGCTGCCAGCAGAATACGGCACTCTTTTTCTATACGTAGACAAACGCGTTTGTGTACATGCCCTTCTGTTATATATATATATATATATATATATATATATATATATATATATATATATATATATATATATATATATATTGTGTATTTAGGCAGCAATCCTTCATTTATACATGTTTCTTGAAAGACTACAGACAAGGTACTACGATTAAGCTTTTTATTTAATTTTTCTTGTGTTCGAACAAGTATTTTCTTTTTTGGACAAAGAGTGTGTAGAGACTGTCCAAATGTTCTATAATCTGAGCCCTTTTGGCGATACTTTAGACACTATGAAGGATGATTTTATTTTTTTCAATTTAGTTGGGTGTGTGGGTTGTGTGTATGTTTTTAGATGTTATGTATGTTTTTAGTGTTATAGAGATGTTTTATTTTCCAAACACAGCACATTGTGGCCATGTTCCTAGTTAATATTATTAAGTGTTGGCTTTTTCTTTTTTTATTATTCTACACACTCTGTGTCCAAAAAAGAAAACACCTGTTCGAACACTTGAAAAATTAAATAAAAAGCTTAATCCTATTACCTTGTATGTCGTCATTAATGAAACATGCATATATATATATATATATATATATATATATATATATATATATATATATATATATATATATATGTATATGTCATATGGATGTTAGTTATCAGTTATCTCCTGCTAATTTTCCTTCTGAAAGTTCTCCACTGCCTTAATATTGAACTCACACTCTTTGGGTCTGTCACTGGATCTAACCAACGCCTTTATCCACTGTGCCATGTGTCTTCGAGATTAAGGCAGTGGAGAACATCCATCAAACATGGCACGTGGAACTAGAACCGTCTACCCCAGTGATCGAAATAAAGGGTTCAGTTCGAAATTCCAACCACCTGAAGAAGGCCGGAACGTACAACGGCCGAAACGTTGTGAGAAATATGGCGACAAAATGAGGACAATAGTCCCACTAATGTAAATACTGTACATAATACCTCATCTCAGAAATATAGACAGACTCTGAAAGATAATCAACTCAAATAAACACAAATTAAAAACTGTTCCCGCCAAAATAATAGTTAGAATAAACTACAACAATCAACCTCAAAACCGAACAAATAGCTTTAATTAAATTCTCAGACCAAAACAAAACTATTAAATAAGTGATATAAACAAATTTTTACTACGTTAATAAAAACACCGATTAAAAAAATAAATAAATAAAATAAGAAACAAAAAATAAAAATAAAAAACAATCAATATAATTTAACCCAAAGAAATAAACAAACAACTTCCGGTAAAATAACCGCCATAATAGACTACCCACAATGCACCACTGACCCGTATATATATAAATAGCCGAGAAAAATAACAGCACACGTGGCCTGACGATTGCATATAGCATGAAACAGACTGTCGCCTCTAAGTGTTGACTTCTATGTTCACTCTTATATATATATATATATATATATATATATACATATATATATATATATATATATATATATATACATACACATATATATATATATATATATATATATATATATATATATATATATATATATATATATGTATATATATAAATTGAATAAAATAAAAAAATATATAAATAAAAATGTATAATAAATAAGTAATAACCTATAATATGTAACAGATAAATAAAAATACCCTACATTGAAAATTAAACCGCGATGGTAAAGAAAAATTAATGTGGGTCATCGTACTTAAGTAGATATTTATTTTTATGCCTACATGTGACCATCAGTTTTTTTTTCTTATTTAGGTAGCCCGGGTTATTTAAATATTGTAAGATAATTATTTTTTTCAACACAGGCTGCATTTATCTCCATTGTCATTAAACGGCTTAGCCATGACCATTATATTTCATTTAATAGAAGGTGAATTACCACTGTCTTTCAATTTCCAGAAATAATTATAGAGAGCAATGCTGTTTCTGTATTTGTAGTCAAAGTCATACTGTAATATGGTAGAAGCGAAGCTTCCTAGGATTCTCATTAAAACCAAAATAAAATTTAACATCACCGGAACGAATGCACGCTCGATATACAACACATTGACTGTTTAAAAGACATATCTTATGTTTTTTTTCGGCAAAGGAATTTATTATTGGAGAATTTTCTGTTGTCTTTGTTGGAAAGACGTTTGCTGTTGTTGTGCCGTGTAGATCTATCGAGGTTAATAGTGCAGCCATAACTAAATTTTTAGATTATTTTTGTTAAAAATATTTTTAATTCTGTTTAATGGTTAAAATGATTGTAGATTAATTTTAGGAAAATTTTTCCAACATTAGTTTGGTCATTACGATTAAAAGTTGGGTTAAACCATATGATGTTGCGTTTAAGTTTTGTCTTACCATCATTGAAATATTATATTTCTCGGATATTTGTATTTGAGTAAACGCTGCGTTTATTCTTTGCCCTTTATCCTGCCGGAGTGTGCATATTTTTTTCTAATACGATTTTTCGAATATTCAGGCCGGTAGACGAAGATAAACAAATATGCTGTTTACTAAATAAACAGAACGTCTACCCAAAATATGAATATCCACTAAAAATAACGTTAAAGTCATAAAAAATTAAAAATTCTGTATGACTATATGACGATTCCGAATAGGATACAGGTTCGATTCCTGTCGGAGAACCCATATTTTCTATGAAAATTTCTCGGACATTCAGGCTGGTAAATGTCGATAATACTGTTTATTACAAACAGAGCATTTTCTGAAATATTTGTATCTATAAAAAGAACGTATAAACATAAAAAAATGTCTCAAAATAATTGTCGGACTTTGTCCATTTCATAATGTGTGATGTTATATATATATATATATATACATACATATTAGGTTGGTGCAAAAATAATATCGTTTTTTGACGTTAAAAAATATGTCAAAAAACGATATTATTTTTGCACCAACCTAATATATATATATATATATATATATATATATATATATATATATATATATATATATATATATATATATATGTTGTTTCAGAAAAATTTCGTTATCTAATGACCTAATCTAGTGAACAATTGTCGTTTAAATTATCTCAAATTTTAATAGCATGTGCAGAAACAACTCAGAATTCTGATTAATTTTTTTTTTAAATGTTTTTGCATAACAGCTCTTGAAATGCCATAGATTGGAAAAGAAAAGGCGTTGTATGTATTAAAGTATGATCGAACATAGTCGAGCAAGACTGTACAGAATGCATTTGTGAGGAAATTCGCGGAAATGGACGAATTGCAATGTAGATTTGGGCATGGCACAAAAATTTCAAAAAGAAAGGATGTCTGGGCGGCATCGCAAGAGATGGCCGAGCGGGTTTTGGGAAACATTTCTGCGAAGCCCCAAGAAGTTCATAAGCAGAGCCAGTCTGGAAAGCCAGATTCCTCCAACGACAGTTTGGGGTGTGACACAAGGAAATGCTTTCGAATGACAACTTCCAAGCTGCAGTTCGTTCAGGCCTAAAAGACAGACAGTAAGCACGAGCGCAACTAATTTTGTCTCGATATTCAAGGGAAACTTGAAGACGAGCCTAGAGGAACACAAGCAGAGAATCCTTACCACACTGGAGACTGTTGCCCAAGGCAGCGTGTATGGCAGAAGCTGGTCAACCAACTTAACGTTCACCGTCTCACAGCTGGTGCGCATATTGAAAACTTGTAAAATCGTTCATGGAATCTACATAAAATTGAACTTCTCATTCAAATTTTGAGACGTTAAACTACATCCGACAGCAAGGCCACTGATTGGGAGGTTTTGAGGATCGTGGAATCACCTCTGAATTGTTGTTGTTCCAAGGTCCAGCCTGACCGGTGGTGGTACCACCTGTTGCGTTCCAGCTATGAGCATATAGGGACCCCACGAAGCAAAAACAAAACTCTATGCAATTATAAAAATACATTTTTATAGTAAAAAAAAAAACAAACAAGTAATATATTTTCGTATAAAAAAGGACTTACAATTTATAGTAAAATGACCAGCATTGTATTTTATCTGTAGTTGAAAGCATCAAAATTTTGTTCAAATATTTATTAGGTTGGTGCAAAAATAATGACGTAATAATGTCGTTTTTTGACGTTAAAAAATACGCCAAAAAACGACATTATTACGTCATTATTTTTGCACCAACCTAATAGATTTCGGCATTAAATAACCCATGGAGGTTGATATGCCACTGATTATTAATAATATTAACTAATATAAGAGGTTGAAGCCTTGATAACCAAATAAAATTACGAATATAAAATGACTCAAAAATGAATTAGCTTATTTCTCACTGAAGGCCTATCGACCTCTTGAGGGGCCCTAGGGTTCCGGGGAACACCTGCTGAGAATCACTACACTAGACTAACTAGTGACTCTATATCTCAAATGATATAAAATGTTTTTAGAACAGCCTGTACATCAAATTATGTACACACTTGCATAACCATGAAATGGCCTGAAATGGCTTTCTTATTTAATTGACATGTGCGCAATTCATCTACATTTTTTTTATTTTTTTTTATTTCGTGATTCATCTTGGGGATATATTGGTTCCATGTTTTCATATATTCAGGGCGGTGGACAATATTATCATGAACATAGAAAGGGGAAAAAATCTTTGGCAGAGATTAATATTTCTCATTCAGAAAATCGATTTATCATGTCTAAAAAGAGACTTGTCATTCACACACAATAGAAAATTTTTCTAATGAGGCAAACAAGATTTATCATATCAAGGTCTTTTGTGGCGGATATTGTGCGCCTTTTTATTAAACAATGTTTCGGTTTAAAACATGACATCGATGCGATGAAGATGCCTACATCACCTCAGCGATTCTTGTATCTCCAGTAGCTTGGGTATTTTAGAAGCATATTAATGGTCGTACTCGTCTTCTCATCCTGGGTATGACGATAAACTACAGCCGACAGCAAGGCGTGATATTAATTGCTGTTGTTTCAATGTCAATCCTGACCCGGGGTGGTAGCACCTATTAGGAGCCCGGCTATGGGCAAATAATTAATAAAAAGAAAAATTTCCAGCAATATATTTTTGAAAAAAAAATACTAGCAATACATTTTTGTAAAAGAAATTCTTAATGCTCCCAAGAAAATTAAATTTCGGTATTAAATGACCCATAAAGAGTTGATGTGCCGCTAAACAAACAAACCAAACATGTACTCGTTTCCGCGCACAGCCGTTTGCGAGCACGACTAGCCAATCTCTGTTGTATACGCCTGCTCAAGCACATTTGTAATTGGTCAAAGAATACAGGTAAATAAAATTACAGGTAAAATAAAGTCACGGATAAAAGTCACGGAAAAAGGCGTGGAAAAAAGACACAGAAAAAAGTCTTAGGAAAAAAAGAAACAGGTTAATCTTAGTACTGTTTCTGCGTCTTTCTTTAATAGATTTTTTTTTTTTACCTTAACCCTAATCCTAGTATCCCTAACGCTTACCCTAACCCTAATCGTAATCCGGAAGACAACGTGAATAGTGGAAATCTCGGATCTCAATGCTGTTGTTGATTCTTTGATTTAGTGAAAAGTAATTTTTACACCTTCTGCTTTAGAGTAGGAAGCGTGGTTAAAAAATCAACTAAAATAGATTCATCTATACCAAACATGTCACTTGCAAAAAACAAGTTGTTATTTTTTTCCTAGTCAAAATTGTGACTTTTTCTGTGACTTTTTCCCCCTGACTTAATTAATATTACTCTTATGTACCTCTCCACTAATTTATCTTAGATTATGTTTCTTAAAATATTTTTTGCATATATATTACTAGTAATACTTTCAGATAAATTGTTTTACACCCATACTTATTCTACAAGTAATACTGTCCGAGAATAGGTCAAAATTAGATTATAAAAGCTATATTAATATCCAATACTTATATATATATTTTTTTTTCTACTTATATTTAATTTCTAAATCAAAACAGCTTTTTTTAAAAGCCGATTAACTTATATATTTGGCATACTAAGAAGAAATCATCTGTCATAGATTTATTAATTTTACAAAACACTTTCATTGATTACAAAATTAGTAGTGATAACTCCAACCTAAATATATAGAATTCCGCTTTAGCTTGTTTTGTTTTTTTTATTATAGTAAACCCCCCCCAAAAAAAAACCATTCCCAATTACTACTAAAACTATCTCTAAAATTTATCCCTCCTACATCTTCCATCATATTACTATCTCCTGTTCTCACCTTCCCTCCCAACGCCTTATTCTTAAAACGCTTGTGAGATGCTGTGCCTAAACTTTTGACCGTCATTTATCGGCAAGGAATTTTCCAAGACTAGTCAGCATTCAACATTCCACCCATTCCTTCACCAAACTGCAACCAACAAGTACTATTGTTTCACTATTTCACCATTTTGCTTCTTGTATTTTTTCTCAGACAAATGGAAAAAAGGAAGTGACGTTTCACATACGGCTTGCCCACAAGCAGAATTGTTCATAACTATTTTTGGTTCTCACCAGTCGAGGTGCAATTGAAATGCACCGAAACGAAGTTGCATCATTGTAGCGAGTAAACCGTTTTTGTCTATATGATAAAATAATAATAATAATAATAATAATAATAATATATATATATATATATATATATATATATATATATATATATATATATATATATGGTTTATATTTAGGTAACAAATGATCTTTAATTAAAGACTAAACATCTCTGCTTCCAAAATGAACTTTGGGCAATTCTTAACGGAATTTCATCCTTATCTGAGAAGGATGATTTGTAATTTGGAAAAATTGATCAATAAAATTAATCAACACAAAACCCCTGTTGTCTTTAATAACATACACTTCGTTATTGGCTGTAAGGAGAATTGCTTGATTGTGAGATGCTTCAAAACCATTTACGAACGCAATAGCACTGTCATTGATTCATAACCTAACACACTTTTACAACGCATAATCGGGTGAAACAAACCGCTTCACGTATGTGGTTGGAATGAAAGTTCTTGCGATTTCTAAATAAAACTGGTTATTTAGAAACCAAGAGAACCCTACTTACATCCAGATACATCAATATTCATCGACTAGGTAATAAAATTCTCAATTTGTTTGTTCATCTGTAAGTTTGAGCGCGCATCGAACGGGAGAAATTTTCATGACGCACACATAGGCACGTTTGTGTATTTGCGGAAAGAAACGAGAGGAAAAAAATAAAAAGACATCCTACTTGAATTTTTATTTTAAGAAAAGAACAGTTTTAATTTGTAACAGGAGCTGCCACCCACTCGAACCTTTCCCGTTTCTGACTGTCTCCACCAACCTGAGTCCTTTTTCTTTTACACAATTTCATCTGCTTGTAAAGACAGTTGTAATTGTAGCTTACATAATTTATACCTGAAAGTCTTTTCAACCTGCCAGTGTATGAGTTTGTTCGCGTCGACACGACGCAGGGAGACGAAAGATTGAAATTAAGCATAAAATGCATTAAAACAGTTAAAAAGAAAGATAAGAAAACCCTGCTTAAAATTACACACAAAATAAGAAAAGAAAATAGGGAAAGAAAACGTGTCTAATAATAATAATAATAATCGTAAAAATAATACAAAAAACATTCACGATGATTGAGAACGCCAACAATAAAAGCAATTACACGTATAACACGTGACAATAATCATGCTGATGAAAGATGACATTAAAAATGATGATGAAATAAAGTATTGTAAATAATTAACGAAGGGCTTTATAATGAGAAGAGGCTTTTACATGTCAGCTTTGAAAACTAATGGGGAAGTGATACTGTGAGGCTTAAACTGAAAGCTTTGTCATGGTGCCATGACACACACATATATATATATATATATATATATATATATATATATTAAAGACATTTTTATGTTTAACGTTCTTTTTATAGATACAAGTATTTAAGTAAATGCTCTGTTTATAATAAACAGTATTAAACAACATTTACCGGCCTGAATGTCCGAGAAATTTTCATAGAAAATATTCGTTCTTTAACAGGATTCGAACCTGCATCCTATACGGAACCGTCATTTATGCTGACGTGCCTTACCGTTCGGCTACAAAGAAGCGTTCGGTAGACAAGGTCGAATTTACTGCTTATAAACTTCAATCTTCCATGAATCTCGTACATTCATAACTGCTCATGGCGTATCAAATGTAAACAAATGACGTCATACATTAAGAAATGGACAAAGTCCGACAATTTATTTATTAAAGACATTTTTTATGTTTAACGTTCTTTTTATAGATACAAGTATTTAAGTAAATGCTCTGTTTATAATAAACAGTATTAAACAACATTTACCGGCCTGAATGTCCGAGAAATTTTCATATCTATAAAAAGAACGTTAAACATAAAAATGTCTTTAATAAATAAATTGTCGGACTTTGTCCATTTCGTAATATATATATATATATTAATAATAATAAAATTATTGGTAATTCGTATGGAATTCCCCAGAGGATATTGATCCGTTGAGAGCAAATAGACAGAGCAAAAATTATTATATAATGACAAACACTTAAAAAAAAACAACAGGTAATAATTTATTTCATTGAAGTCGATAAAAACGGTTTCAAATCTTCAGACCTGTAATCCAAATGAAAATGTAAAAATTACTTTAGGTTTATGAATTAAGGTTATGGGATCTTACCCATGATAATAATAATAATGGACTATTCCATACTTAATAAATACTGCGCCTCAGGAGTAGGCAAGGAGCCAGTCGTTCAAGTTTTGACCGACTGTTCGGTTATACTCTCATCCTACGGACGGAAGGAACAAGAAGAAGGCTACGCCGAAGGGCGGGGTCTCCTTCGGGGAGGTAGACCGGCCCTGAACCCGTTTATACGGGTTCAATGGGCATATTTTTGGCCGAGCCTAAGGGCTCGGAGTATCCACGTTAAAAAGGCCTTGTGCCACATGACACCCTCGTTGGGGTGGTGACTGAATATTGCCAGTCGTTCAAGTTTTGACCGACTGTTCGGTTATACTCTCATCCTACGGACGGAAGGAACAAGAAGAAGGCTACGCCGAAGGGCGGGGTCTCCTTCGGGGAGGTAGACCGGCCCTGAACCCGTTTATACGGGTTCAATGGGCATATTTTTGGCCGAGCCTACGGGCTCGGAGTGCCCACGTTAAAAAGGCCTTGTGCCACATGACATTCTCGTGGTGGGGGGTGACTGAATATCGCCAGTCGTTCAAGTCTTGAGCGGCTGTTCGGTTGAACTCTCTGCCTTCGGGCGGGAGGAACCCGAAGGAGGCTACGCCGAAGGGCGGATTCTCTTTCGGGGTGGGAGGGTAAACTGACCCTGAACCCGTTTATATTGGGCATATTTTGGGGCCCAGCCCACGGGCTCGGAGATCCCACGTTTAAAAGGCCTTGTGCCACATGACGCTCTCGTGGGGGTGGGGTGACTGAATATCGCCAGTCGTTCAAGTCGATCTCGGTCGACCGGCTGATCGTTTGAACTCTCTGCCTTCGGCCGGGGAGGATTCTCTTTCGGGGAGGTAAACCGACCCTGAACCCATTTATACGGGTTCAATGGGCATATATTTGGGCCGAGCTCACGGGCTTAGGGATCCCACGTTAAAAACGGCCTTGTGCCACATGATATCCCAGTGGGGTGGCGGGTGACTGAATATCGTCAGTCATTCAAGTCGATCTCGTTTGACCGGCTGATCTGTTGAACTCTCTGCCTTCGGGCGGGGAGGAACCCGAAAGAGGCAACGCCGAAAAGCAGATTATCTCTCGGGGAGGTAAACCGACTCTGAACCCGTTCATACGGGTTTAATGGGCATATTTTTTACCGAGCCCACGGGCTCAGAGATCCTACATTAAATAGGCCTTGTGTCACATGACGCCCTCGTGGGGGGTGGTGACTGAATATCGTGAGTCAGTACTTCAAGTCGAGTCAAGAGTCGTGTCGGAGGCAGTTCGAAACAGATTCGCGTTCAGACATTTAGTGAAAGACATTGGAATAGTGATACTGGTCGAGACTACATTGTTCTCTCTACTAAACCTGATTGTTCGTACTAACACTTCTACTTCTCTGTATATATTCCTGTTTGTAATATATCTGTGTTATTCCATACCTGTGTTCGAGTTCTTCCTTATTAGTTCTACCTTGGGCTATCACCGTGGTACAAGGAACCGGACCATAACAATTAAGAATAGTGATTTCATATAAACAGTAGTGGGAAGAAAGACATTAAGTTATCATCGTGTAGGAAACGGGAAAAGGAAACGGTGTATAGTCTCAGTTATATTAACGTCCGTCATGACATAAATTGACACCCGGATTGTAGACAAAAAACTGTTACATGAAATTGGCAATTAAGAATATATTTGAAAAAAGATTTTAAATGTAAATTCAAAAATCTGTCTGGATCCTTTTTCGGTTAAGATTTTGATAAATATGTATTCAACTTAAAAAACCTGTTATAATTTTTATAAAAAAATAGTCGTTGGCTAAGAACATTCAAATAATATTCCAAAAATATTCAGGGCGTAGCTAAAGATTTCAATTTAAACGTAAAAAAGTTCTATTCAAAATAAAAAACATACAAAATATAAAACTAGATGTCAGAGGGTATCCTCCAGACGAGGCTCTGCCGAAGGGCAGAGTTTCGTCCCGGGAAACTCACTCCGTTTTTATGTGGTCTTATAGGGAATTTTTGCCCGATGTTGGATCGCCAGCGTCTTCGACTCAACAATGTTATCAATGGCGGACCGCTAGAGGTCCACCGGTGACCCGCCAGTGGCTGCCACGAGAAGACCGCAGGCTCTGGCATCGGCGGCCCGACAGCGGGCCACTAGTGGCTTGCGTATAGTGTTTTGTATTTATTTACGCCATGGGCTACCAGAGATCGCTTCAATCGGAACCTTTTCTAATCAATCCGAGAGCTCCAAGTACAACTGGAATTACTGATGTCCTCATGTGCCACATCTTTGAGATTTCCACTTCAAGATCCTTGTATTTTGATAGTTTTTTGAAGATCTTCAAAGATACATTACAATCGGCAGGGACTGTCATGTCAATAAGAACACACATTCTGTTCTTATGGTCTTTGATCACGATGTTACAGGTCCTATCTCTGTAAGTGTGTATGTATGTCTGTACGTATTATTATTATTATTATTATTATTATTATTATTATTATTATATTAAATCAGTCTTCGCGTTGAAGTTTCCTCGAGTTCCAATATAAGGAAAATATACCTACCCCAAAAATCAGAGTTAGAAATTCCACCATTCGACTGCGCTCGAACACCGACTAAAGATGACGGATGGGGTTTTATTCAATATTAGAAAATTATAGCCTATCCTGGTTAGAAACGGGGTCATTTTCAGTTGGTAGACTGACTCAAAAATTCTGGACCCTGGACACCTTGGAATAGAGTAATGGTTAACGAGGCTAGCTGGCCATTACTACCTATCGTAATTGCCAGCCTATTGAAAGCAGATTTTTTTCCAAAAAATTACCCTGGGTCCAATACATCCGTGGGACATGAAGTCCATTAAAAAAGTGGGGTTCCCCAGGAACCAGTGCATGCATAGAACTCAGGTCTGGAACTAGGACTCCTGGAAGTGAAAAACATGATATCAATAAAAAATATCCCTGGAAAATTCAATCAGGAAAAAGAAATTTATGGAATTCCTCAATATTTTGCTGCTTGTTTTGTAGAAATACCAGATTTTACAGAAATATTTGTTTTTACTAGTATATTGCTTCTTGCTTTGTCTGTTTTTTTTTTGTTTTATTTTTGTTTTTGTTTTTTTTTATTGATATACAGGTATTGAAATTTGCTTTTCTGCATCTATAGTATGGGACTTCATTTACCAACAAGTACCATATTTCTGTTTTTGTTTTTACTTTATATATATATATATATATATATATATATATATATATATATACACCAGTGTTCACTGATACCAGTAGATTTCTTTGTAGCTATTATGAATTTACTGTATGTACAGATGTTGCTCCCTGAAAAACTACTAAAACAATTTTCATTAAAAGCATAATGAAAGGATCTAAATTTTTTATTTTCTAAAAAATGTCCTGATAAAAAAAAATGACCTTCTATTAAAAATAGTACCAGTGTTTCTTCATGGTTAGTGAGAAGGTCACATAAAGGTATGGTTATAATTCTGATTTTTGTTGTTGTGATGCGTCCAGCATCACAACAACAAAAATCAGAATTTTTTTTAATTAATATTCCATGCCAAAATCTGGGTGCGTCCAATGCATTGGTGCGTACAATAGGACGGCAAATGCGGTAATTGTGAGTTGGGTTTTCACTAGGTGCTTCATATATGTGCCCTTGCGCCAGACTAAGCTAATAACAAATTAGGTTTCTGAATAACGAATGTGAAATGTTAACTAAAAGTGTGTGAAGATGAGTCATGTTTTAATTTTTAATTCTTGTGAACACGACTCTGCCGCCAATGGACATTTCAATGATATTTTCGGATACAACTTAGATTACACACATTTAATGTCGTGGTTATAAGGTGTATTGACTTTAGGAGGGTGAGAAAGAAACACTTAGTTGTAAATACGTACGTAGAGTCAGACAAGTTTGGCGCATGCTGGGATACATTCATAGAAATAAGAATGGATGAATGTTCAAAACGTGTATATATATATATATATATATATATATATATATATATATATATATATATATATATATATATATATATAAAAGGTTGTATGGGTAAGTACAGTAGCTCGTCTTGTATAAACAACGGATTCTTAAATAGACATTTAATGAAAAGAAAAATGTTAAGTTAAATGAGCCGGCATCTAGTCCTTAGTGCTTTTATTCCAGTGTAGGTACATTTAATAATAATAATAATAATGATAATAATAATAACAGCTGGCCACTTTTATTCGAGGATACCCGTCTACTTAGGCGGTTAGCCAATCCCTATTGCTGAGGTGCATTTATTTTTGTTCAACAACCACAGACCCAACCTGTGGTTTATATTGGAACTACGGGAGCGAGCGTGTTGTCTAGCATGATCAACAATCTGAACAACGCTAGCACGCTCAAACCCTCGGTCAAGATGACTTGTGACTTCGTGCTAGCACAGCTATCTACGGCCCAGTTTCACTCACAGGGCTTGTGTGAATCCGTGGCATTGGATTGGAAAGTGCCTGAAGGTTTTCAGGCACTTTCCAATCGTTCCCCTGATAACGCCAGGAAGACCCCTTCCTGACAAATCAACCGTGGTGAGTTTCGAACCCGGGTCTCATGGTCAGAAAGCGAACGTCCTAACCGCGCACCCATATGTAGTAGCATTTAATATACATTTAAACCAATACATTTATGCACACATGAACACACACACACACACACACAGACACAGACACACACACACACACACACACGTACGCGCGCACGCATGCGCATCTACAAACATGTACGTATACACATTTTTTTAACCGTTTCATCCTATGCAAGGCGATAATATCACTAGACCGTGGGGGGGATTAAAGGGAGTGTGTGAAAAAGAAAGAGAAAACTGAGAATGAGGAGGATTGATGAAAGGACAAGAAAAGAACGGGACTATGACGATTGACGTTGCATTTAAATCTTTGGAGATTGTAGTTATCAGGGAAGCAAGAAATCGGAAGGGAGTTACACAGGCGGGAAGTGAGATGAAAGAAACCGTTGGAATAGAAGTGTCGGTTGCATCGAGTTAGTTCAGCAGCAAAATCCAGTTGTGTCGGTTGCATCGAGTTAGTTCAGCAGCAAAATCCAGTTGCCAATCTAGTAGCATGCATAAATTGATGCAGACGTGGCACCAGGGGGGGGGAGTTCATGAAGATATTTGTAGAAATTAAGATCCCTCAAGAAACAATTTAAAGCCGATAGTGAAGAACAGCGACCAGCCCTCTCGGAACTGAGAAATATTTAAAGACAGAAACTGAAAAACCTGCGAAGAGCAGAAGGACATCGTCGCCGTAGGAAAGAGCGGGCCAGGAAGGGGGCTTCGTTTATCTCCGACCCGTTTGGTTTCGCCAGAAGACTTCTGGGAGATAAGAGGAGCGGCAGATTAGCATGCCCAAAAGATAGTGTGGATTCTTTTTGAAGAGCTCTTATAGGGACCCAAGAAGGGATGAGGAATTGGGATTTAATGATCGCCTCATTAAACCCAACCCCACAGAAGTTGAGTTCGACACGAAGGTGCCAAGTTTGTGTGAGGTCAAACAGATAGCAATGGCAGCGAGATTAGCTTCGTCGCCAGGACCGAGTGGCGTGCCTTACTCCGTGTACAAGCGTTGCCCCGGTCTTCTCATGAAATTATGGAAGATCATTAAAGTAATTTGGCAGCGAGGTAAAGTTGCAGAACAATGGCGATACGCAGAAGGTGTTTGGATCCCAAAAGAAGAGAACTCAGAAAATATCGAGCAGTTTCGATGTATCTCGTTACTGAGTACAGAAAGCAAAATATTTTTTAGTGTTATTTCCCAACGGCTATCAGCTTTCTTGCTAAAAAAATAGCTTTAGAGATACAGCGGTACAAAAAGGCGGAATCCCTGGCATGCCTGCTTGCATTGAGCATATAGGAGCTTTGTCGCAATTAATAAGGTATGCAAGGAGGAATAAAGGAGACCTGGCTGTTGCGTGGTTGGACTTGGCTAATGCTTATGACAGCCTGTAATAATTCCTCTCTCGAGTCTATGCCAGTCTGAAGAAACCAAAACGGATGCAGCTCTTAGATGGAATTGTCTATAGTAATCTAGGATAAGCTCGCGGATGCTACTTGGGACGTAATGTCTAACTAAAGCTTCTTCAACGAGTTTATGCGGTATGGACCTATTTGTTAGCCACGCTTTTTGTTCTCGCGATGAACATGCTCGTGAAGTCCGCTGAGGTGGGAATGCCGTGGCCCCGTGTCAAATATCGGAGTTAGGCAACCACCCATCCGGGCTTACATGGATGATCTTACAGTCATCACGCATTCTGTTACATGCTGTAGATGGCTATTCCGCGGTTTAGAGAGACTGATTGAGTGGGCAAGAATGAATTTCAAGCCAAACAAATGTAGATCAGTGGTAATAAAAAAGGGCCGAGTGGTAAAACACTATTTCACAATAGAAGGGAGAGCCATTCCGACGTTGGCCGATAAGCCTGTTAAAAGTCTAGGTAAATCTTTTTGTAATGCTCTGAAGGACACACCAGCTATCGAAGCTATACGTACTGATTTTGACTCGTAGCTGGCAAAAATAGATAAATCTGTATTGCCAGGGCGTTTCAAAGCCTGGCTATACCATCACTGTGTGCTCCCACGAGCATTATGGCGACTCCAGACATATAGCGTTCCCATCTCGACTGTGGAGACGTTAGAGAGGAGAGCAAGCAGTTTCCTCCGCAGATGGTTAGGATTACCTTGGTGCTTAAGCAGCGCAGCCTTATATGGGTCATCCAATGCCATCCAGCTGCCATTCAGAGTACTAGTTGAGCAGTTCATGGTTTCACGGACAAGGGAAAGCTACCATTATAGAAACTCCAGAGATCCCAAAGTATCAGGCGCAGGAATTGAGATCAAGACTGGCAGAAAATGGAGTGCTACTAAGGAACTAGCTATCGCAGAAGGGAATCCGAGGGTAAAAAAATAATGGGTTCAGTCGCACAGGGAAGAGCAGGCCTGGGGTTGATTACCTCCTACAAATTCGGAAAAAGCACCGTTAAGAAGCGGCAAAACCTGATACAGGACGAAGTAAGAGCAGGGATGGAGGTAAAGCGGATGACAAAGATGGCAGGTTATAGCCAGCAGGGCGCGTGGATCAGGTGGGATGGCGTAGATCGGCGGAAAGTGTCGTGGTCAGATCTTTGGAATATCGACTTCAGCCGATCTAGATTCCTGGTTCAGATGGTGTACGACGTATTACCAAGGGCGACCAACCTACACCTATGGGGAAAATAGATTCACCAAAGTGCCCCTTGTGTTCGGGGAGGGGATCACTGCAACACATATTAAGCGGGTGCAGAACAGCTCTGACAGACGGGCGCTATCGGTGGCGTTATGACAAGGTTTTAGAGGCGATTGAACTCATTATTGCTGATGCTTTGCAGAGCAATAAACTCATCCCAGAAAGAAGAGCTATCCGTTTCGTTAAAGCAGGTGCAAAGCCGAGTAAAAAGGTTGCAGTATCCCATTCACTGTTATCGTCTGCGTCGGATTGGCAGCTGCGAGTCGATCTCGGGAAACAATTGAAATTCCCAACACATATATCGTCCTCCAAACTCCGTCCAGATATAATCGTTTATTCGGACGCCACAAAACAGATTATTTTGCTGGATTAAACTGTCCCATGGGAGGAGCATATGCAAGAGGCATTTGAGAGAAAGTATAGTAAATATGAAGGACTCTTAAATGATTGCAGAATTAAAGGATGGCACACTCATTGTTTCCCTGTCGAGATCGGCTGTAGAGGGTTCGCCGGACAGTCAATGATACGAGCCCTTACTAGCCTAGTGATAACTGGACAAAACAGAAGGCGGGTGATTCAAATGATCCTGGAGTCCGTCGAAAAGGCCACTGGGTGGTTGCGGATAAAGAGGGCTAATGAGTGGCCCAAAACTATAAAAAATAAGAACGTTCCCAATGAAGATGTACATACGCCATAAATGCCATCACTAAATACTTTAAGGCTGATTAGTATATATATATGTGAAATTTGTGTATATAGATGACGAGAAACTTGCGAGAATCAATCTTTCAGTCTCATATGCAATGACTTCATTTTTGCGTCTTACTGGTCTTCAGAGTAGACTTATTTTATTACAAAAATATTCTTACAAGTAATCTTTCCTTTTCTATAAACGGAATTTGAATTTTTTTTTCGGTTTCCTCCATGGATAATTTTTCTTTTTTTAGGAGCCACTTACTTTTAGCTAAATTTACACGCCATTTTTTCTTTTAACTATTATTCGACATGTAAATATCTCGATCATTTATTTTGAGAAATTTTTGTTATGATATTTCTCTTAGTTTTTAAACGAATTCCTTCCGGTAAGGATAATTTGGTGTGGGGGGGGGGAATTATTTTATCTAAAATTTACACGTGTTTTTTTTTTTTTTTTTTTTTTTAACTAGTATTTAACATGTAAATAGTTTGATGAATTTATTTTTAAGTGATTTTTGTTAAATATTTTTCTCTTAGTTCTTAAAGTTGTAAATAGTCTGTCATTTTAATCACTCTATTGTAAATTTTATTAAGTGTAGTTTAGAAAAGAAAAGAAAATAAGAATAAAAAGAAAAAGAAAAAGACCAAACAAATAAGTTTTTTTATAGAAGTTAAAAGGGGAGGTTTTCTTCTATTCTCCCCCCCCCCAAAAAAAAACACCCTATCTTGGCCGCATGTAGGAAGATCAATACAACCATGCATACCTAATCTATAACTTCGATTAGCCCAAGTTAAGTCTTGATTGGTTGTTGTTTACTGGGGCAACTTATATAATGCACGTCCTAAAGCTAGTGGCAGATTTTGTTCTAGGTGCGGGCCGAATACTGATCATATTCGGTCGGGTCGCCCATCGAAGGAGTCTGTTGTTTATTTAGACCCGAAACTTCTAGTGACATGGGAGCAACAACACTGACGACGCATCTAGATTTGGCATTTAAAGGTGTATTTTAATAAAAAAAAAAAAAAAAAATTAGAAAAGTCAGAGGGAAGCCTCGTCACTTTCGGTGAGAAAGTGAAGTCGAGATGCCTGTCCAGAATCGATTACAGTAGTATAAGAATTTGTCAAAAATCAGGCGATATATAGTAGGAGAAACAGACCAAATATAAGAACAGTATTCAATCTATGGACGAATGGTAGATTTATATATGGACACATACACACAAATACACATGCACGCAATTAAGCACATACGCTCACATATACAGATACGGATATACACATGCGCATCTACGCGCGCAGATATACATAGTTACACACGATAAACTACATCCGGCAGCAACATCACTGATTGATAGATTGGAGGTTTTGAGGGGCGTGGAAACACTTCGTAATTGCTATTGTTCCGAGGTCCAACCTGACTCTGGGTGGTAGCACTTGTTAGGCCCCAAGCTATGGTTAAATAGAGAACCCCCAAACTAGGGTCAAGCACTGTGATAGTATAAAAATATATTCTCATAGTAAATATTTCCAGCAATAGATTGGTACAAAAAAAAAAAGAATAAAAAAGAAAAGAATTACCAAAACTTCAAAGGAAAATAAATTTCGGCATTAAATGACACATTTAAGGAGTTGATATGCCGTTAAATAAACCAAACCAAAACTAAACACACACACACACACACACAAACGGGCGCTCACACACATTCACACAGAGAATAAACTTACAGATGCTTATACATACACGCACACGCACGTACAAATCACGGACACAAACACACGCACTATAGACGCAACAGATGCTGACACACGGAGATGTAAAAACAAATCCAAAACCACACACGCACACACACACACACACACACACATAAACATACACATACAAATTACGGACGCACACGCGCGCACCCATAAGCACAAGTACATGCATACAGACACACAGAGACGTAACCCCCACTCCCGCCGCCAACACACACAAATACACACATACAAATCCCGGGCATACACGCACGCACCTACTGGCACAAGTACATGCATGTGGAGACACGGAGAAGTAAAAAACAAACCAAAACCAAACACACACACACACACACACACAAATACACACAAACACACATTCATGCACAGAATAAACTTACACATGTTTATACACACACGCACGTACGTACAAATCACGGACACACACACGCACCATACGGGATAAAATGTTATGGAAAAACCCCCATCTCCCGTGTCCTGCAAGCACGCGAAGACGTAAAAACACAAATACACACTCAAACACATACACAGACTCAAACATACACGCATTTGTAAGCAGGAAAGAAGCGCTAATCAATAGATCAAAATTGAACAAATACAAGTTCATTGTTTATTTAACGGTTGTGAAGACGTGCTTCCGACCAGTAAGAGAAACCCGATATAAACGTATAGATTATTCCTGCAGCTTAGATTATCTTCTTGTATGTGCCTTTTCCCTTCAGGACACGGAAGATCGTGGTTTTTCCATAACATTTTATCCCTAATACGCCTGAGCAGCGTTTCTCCCTTTGCCAAGACTCCTGTCCCCCGTTCAGCCACCCATAGCCCACAAGTTAGAGGACCCGATGATGCTTTAGCCATGAGGTGTAAGTTTTCCACACGGGCCTTCCTCATTATGTATCCAAGGAATTTCAGCTGTCTCTTCTTGATTCTGAGCATGTGTTCTTTTTGTCGCCATTTTATTTAAGACTTCTTCCTTGCTAGTCATGGGTATGACGATAAACTACATCCGGCAGCAAGGTCTCTAATAGAGAGATTGGATATTTTGAGGGGCGTGGAATCACCTCTTAATAGCTGTTATTTCCATGTCCCTCCTAATCTGGGGTGGTAGCATCAGTTAGGGTCACATCTTTGGGCAAATAATTAACAAAAGAAAATTTACAAGCAATATATTTTTGAAGAAAGAAAAATTACAAGCAATATCTTTTTGTAAAAGAAATTATTAATGGTCCCAAGAAAATTAAATTTCGGCATTAAATGATGCATAAGGATTTGACAAAAACACAATACTATGAACGTATAAAAATACATTTTATAGTAAAAATACCAGCAATAAATTTTTATATAAAGATTACCACCTATATGCATTTATAATAAAATTACCAACAATATGCATATACTAACAAATTGTAGCGACTTCAGCTAAATCCGTTCAAAATACCAAACAACATGAAAAAACTTTTCATGACATTAATCCATATAATATCCTACAATTTCTTAAAGAAATCAAACTGTAGTCTAATATATATATATATAACTTCAACAAAACTACAACATAAAACACGTCACATAATTAAGTCCACAGAAACATGTATATGCGCAAAAGCTGAGCATCATCTACCATGTACTCAATTGTGAAAGCAGAAGAACTGAACTATATGATATTTCTATACTCAGGCATCATTTGTTATTACTT
The DNA here is from genome assembly GCA_963932145.1 of Acanthosepion lycidas. Classification (NCBI taxonomy): domain Eukaryota; kingdom Metazoa; phylum Mollusca; class Cephalopoda; order Sepiida; family Sepiidae; genus Acanthosepion; species Acanthosepion lycidas. The sequence goes on from OZ010611.1 coordinate 28,371,236, forward strand.
TAAACAATATCTATCTATCTATCTATCTATCTATCTATCTATCTATCTATCTATCTATCTTGTAAACGACCCAGCAAGTCAACTGTCACATTCTGTTTTCTATCTATCTATCTATCTATCTATCTATCTATATATATATATATATATATATATATATATATATATATAGGGAGTAAAACGTTGGTATAATCCAGGCGAGTCCTATTAACACAACGTAGAATTTGAAAAAAAAGAAAGAACGGTCAATGTTTATTTTCATTAAACAGAGCAAATTTTCTTTACAGTTGTAATTAAGATACCTTTAGTTAATGACCATTTTCACCTACGAATTTTAATTTTAAAATTCGCAGGATTTTTCAAACTGTTTATGACATCAGTTTGTAGTGCGATACCTACACACACACACACACACACACACACACACACACACATATATATATATATATATATATATATATATATATATATGTGTGTGTGTGTGTGTGTGTAGAGTTATTCAGACAGACAAGGCAGATTTCGAAAACAAATGCTAAGAGACGGGAGCACACTTCAACATATTACTGGATAGGAAAAGGTTTAAAATTTATTATTTTAAGGTTGTTCAACTTGTATGCACTCACCCTGAGCACCATGTTTTTCGCGACAAACATCAAAACGTTATTCCCCTTCTTTCCACACTCGAAATAAATTGATCTGCGGATAATTGACATTATTTACATTGTTGTCCTCATCTATATTGCCCTATTCACGACATTTCGACCGTTGTACATTCCAGGATTCTTTGAGTGACTGGAATTTTGAGCTAGACCCTTTATTTCGTCCACCGGGGTAGATTGTTCTAGTTCTACGTGCCATACCTCGTCTGGGTGTGTCATTTATCTCCGTTTAACTCAACTTTACAAGTTTTTGTTCATCACTGCATTAGCCAGAACTCACAACGCTTTGATTCAAGTTAGTGGATCTAACTAAAAAGGTTTGGTTCGGACAATGTAAATAATTACATTACCTCCTCTCAGAAATATGGACAGATATTGATCTGTAGATATTCACTTCACGAATTGAACAATTCGATGTCTCAAATCTTCAAGAGTAGCAAGCATAAGTAAAAGATCTGGTGACCTTGTGGACCATGATTAAGAAGATCATCTTCTCCACAAATTTATATATACAGTGTAACCCGAATATAAGAGACCCGAATATAAGAGACCAGGATATAAGAGACCCGGATATAAGAGAAACCCGGATATAAGAGAGTTTTTTCTGGTCCCAAATTAGAGCCTGTGTTAATGTATCTAAATTAGACCAAACCCGGGTAAAAGAGAAACCCGGATATAAGAGACTTCTTCTCCGGCCCCGACAATTCTCTTATATCCGGGTTGCACTGTATATATATATATATATATATATATATATATATATATATATATATATGAGTGTGTGTGTGTGTTATATATATGCAATTTTTCTATATATTATTTATATATTAAATATGTGCGGTACTTATTGGAAAGCGCTCAATATCAATGATAGAGCTAACATATTTAGTTGGATTGATGTGACTTTGCAACCCCTTGTTTCACGTTCTTCGCGATCGTCAGACACTGATGATCGCAAAGCGCGTGAAACCCAGGGTCACAAACTCACATTGATCTAACTATATATATATATATATATATATATATATATATATATATATATATATATATATAAAGAAATATAGTCTTAAGGTGTGCTATAAGGTGTGCTATATTTATGGAATAAAGTGCTCAATATCAGAGATAGAGCGTGTGTAAATATAAAAGTGAACATAGAAGTCAACGCTTAGAGGCGACAGTCTGTTTCATGCTATATGCTATATACAATCGTCAGGCCATATATATATATATATATATATATATATATATATATATTATCACTATATCATTATATCTGTATATTATCACTATATCATATTTGAGTAGGCGCTCAGTTTATTTATTAAACAGTATATTTATCTTCTGGCCTGAATATTCGCGAAAACTTATTAAAGGAAAATATGCGCTTTCCGTTAAGATTCAAATCTGTCGTTAGATACGACGTGCTCTATACAGATTCAGCCACGGTAGACGAAAATAAATATACTGTTTAATAAATAAATGGGGGGGGACTCTAATCAAATATGTGTATTAACTAAAAATCATGTTTGAATGATATTACACACACACACACACACACACACACACAAATATATATATATATATATATATATATATATATATATATATGTGCACTCTACTCTCCCGTCGAATACGACGTATGAGGGTCAAACAGATCAGTTCCTAGGAAAGTGACAACCCGACAGCAGCACATCAGATTTGTTTATAGTGTTGAAAGTTTTGTGCAGGACCATCCACCCTTTTTGAAGGGCCGAATACAGAGACCTGGTGCACCAAGTGCCACAAGGTCCCTAAACGACCCTCCGCAGGTTTTGAATTCAGAGTTGTCTTTCTCCTACACCATTTGCCATCCGAGGCTATAGAACCCAGTCTGTCCTGCTATATATATATATATATATATATATATATATATATGTATATGGGAGATAATAAAAAATGCCGTAAATATTAGGCTCGTGATAGATATTGCCGCCTATGTATGGAGGAAAAATTAGCAAAAAAAAAAAAAATAACCCTAATGAATTACTTAACCAGAGATCGGAAATGCTTGATGGTTGTAGGCATAAAAAAGGCTGTTTACTTGGCAAATAGAATGCTATTTTTTTTTATTATTCTTTCTGGTGGCCGCTTTATCAATAAAATGTCGTTTCAGCCAACCCTCTTTTGTCAGAATTATCCTGATGATCCAGTAGTTTTAACCGGTTTTCTTTTTACCTGAATAACTCAAAGTTTTTTTTCAGCGATTCTCACGACAAATGGCGTCAAGATGGCTAATCGTCTTATCTGAAAACCCGGAAAAAGAAACTGAATTAGTTTAGTGGGGTTTTTTTTTGGTTTGTTTTTTAGATATTATAATTTTGTGGGAGGGACAATTACGCTGTTACACGATTTGGACAATTTTGATGTTACAGCCGGTAATTATCTACGTCTTTTATCTGAATGATCGCAGTATCCAATAATGCATTCAAAGCATCAGTTACAAAAAAAAACAGCAGTCAATGTATTTGCTCATTTCCATTTCTAGAAGCATTATGTGATGGCTTGGTAAATATATGAATATTTATTTCTATACACTGCGGCGCTTTAAGGAATAGGCAATCATGACTCTCCAATTCTATGTGGTTCATAACTTTGCCAAGACTCACACCGCACGTTTTTCCATCCATTCACATAAGATCTTTAGGTAGGTGGTTGCTGCCTTTCACTATCTTTCCCCCCACGCAATATGCCCTGTAAGGCTTCCAAGCCCTCGGCCCTCATTATATATCCAAGAAATCTCAGCTGTCTTTTCTGGTTCTGACTCTGCGTCTAAGAAAGTAGGTCCACTGTGTCGTGTTAGACAATTTTCTCTTCAGAATCTCTTAAATGTTTACAAGTCTACCCTTCACCTTTGCTTTGTATTCTGCTGCTACACCTGATCTGGTGTTCCGGCTATATATTTAGAGATTCTTATTAAAACCCAAAGAAGAATCTGCAATGTTATTGGTCCTGACCTAGCATCTTGTCTTCACTCACTCACTCCCCTACTCCACCCCGTGGTAATGTCGGTTCTCTGTGCCTTTACTGTAAATACTTTCATGGTAATTGTTCTGATTAACTTTCCTCAATGGTACCTAGACTTTATGAATTTAAATGCAGTACTAGATTGGCAGAAAGGTCTCATCATTTTATGGTTGAAATGGCTAGATGTAACTGTAAGTTCAATGCCGACAGTTTCTTCTCTCACCTTCTCTATAAATACTTTCATGGTAATTGTTCTGATGAACTTTCCTCTATGGTACCTAGACTTTATGAATTGAAGTGCAGTACTAGATTGGCAGCTTGGTCTCATCATTTTATGCTTGAAATGGTTAGATGTAACTGTAAGTTCAATGCTAACAGTTTCTTCTCTCACCTTCTCTATAAATACTTTCATGGTAATTGTTCTGATGAACTTTCCTCTATGGTACCCAGATTTTATGAAGTGCAGTACTAAATTGGCGACAAGGTCTAATCATTTTATAGTTGAAAGTGCTAGATATAACCGTAATTTCTATGCTAGCAGCTTATTCTCCAGCACTTCTCGTATGTGAAACACACTTCCAGATTCTTGCTTTCCAGTCAAGTTTGATCATCAAAAATTTAAATGCAATGTCAATTGTAATATTCTGTCTTAATTCTTGTTCTTTTATTCCTGTCTCTCCTTAATATATTTTTTCTGTAACACTCAGTAAACCCGTGCATTTTAGTGTCTTTATTGACTTGGTTGGAGTGAAATGATTAAAATATAAAAAATCTTTCTGTTGCAAGTCTTCCTTGATGCTTACTAGCACCGTCCATACAATTTTCAGCATCCTTCTATAGAACTACATTTCTGTTGCCTCGTGTTCTCTTCCTCTGAGGGGAGGTTATCCAATATTCTCTATGATATGAGCGGAGAGATACGTTTCTCAAAATCTCTAATCATCCACCTGACGTAATAAATGGATTTGGTGAAAAAGATGCCAGCATTTATATTATACACATATGACACAAACAATTCTGCTGAAACGCGCCTCACGTACAGATATTGATTAACACAATGCAATAGCTAAGTAGAAACACACACAGACATACACACAGATATATATATATATATATATATATATATATATATATATATATATATATATATATATATATATATATATATAATTAATCATTTGTCCATACAATGATTTTAGCTGTGATTTGTATGCACTCATCTCTCCCAACACGAAACATTTCTTACTGGCATGTTGTCATTCTGTTACTGATACATTGTCCTGACAAACGCAATTCTTCCGACAGACATTTGCTAAATATTTATTTTAAATTTAGCTTCGAAGATATTTTTTTTTTATAAATTCCTTTCTAATTTCTCGTCCTTCTCATCTAGTCTCCTTTCAGGTTTTCTTTACAAAATTTTTCCATATATTCTCGTTCTTCCTCCCACTATTTTCTTGCAGTCGTTTTTTCTATTTCTTTCTTTCTTTCTTTTTCTTTCTTTCTTTCTTTCTTTCTTTCTTTCTTTCTTTCTTTCATTTTGATTTTCCTTTAGGTTTCTCAACGCTCTCCAATGTACTTTCTTTTTTATGTCATTATTTCATACTTTCTTTCTTTCTTTCTTTCTTTCTTTCTTTCTTTCTTTCTTTCTTTCTTATTGTTATTTTCACTTCTGTTTTTCTTCGTTTTTGATTTTCCCTCAGATTTCTTTACAATCTCTGATATTCTTTCTTTCCTTTTTCTTTCGTTCTTTCTTTCTTTCTTTCTTTCTTTCTTTCTTTCTTTCTTTCTTTCTTTATGCGTTCCGTTTCTTTCTTTTCATTTAGGTTTTTCAGTGCTCCCTAATTTACTTTCTTTTTTCTTTCTTTCATTCATTCATTCATTCATTCTTTCTGTTTCTTTTTATTGTTCTTTTTACTTCCGTTTTTCTTTCTTTTTTCCATTTTCGATTTTCCTTTAGATTTCTCTACGCTCTCTGATATTCATTCTTTCTTTCTTTTTTCTTTCTTCCTTTCTTTTTTTTCAGATTTCTTTACCCTCTTCGATTTTCTTTCTTTATTTTTCTTATATTTTTCGATTTTCCATCAGTGTTTTCATACCATCAGATCCTCTTTCTTTTGCATATTCACCAATTTATTCCATCTTCTTTTTTATTCTTTTCATTTTCAATTTTTTTAACGATTTTGATTTTCTTTATTTCCTTCTTTCTTTTCGGTTTTCTGATTTTCGTTCGTTCTTTCTTTCTTCCTTTTCCTTACTCTTATTCCATTTTCGCTTTTTCTTTACTAATTTATCCTATTCTCTTTTTCCCACCATCTACATTTCATTCACAGTCTTCGTCTCTTCCTTTCACTTCTTCTCCAACCCTTTACAATCGAACGATCGTTGCCTCTCCCAACACCATCATCCTTTACACGTATCATTACAAAACCTTACCCTTCCTATCCCTTAAAATTCAATTTATTGTTGTGTGTTCGAATTATCCCGAGTAAACACCATCAAGTGTTAATTAGAAAGACCGCTTCAACACCTACAGGCACAGCAGACGATTACCCAGCATGCTTCTGCACGTCTTCATCGTGTTGTTATCTGCGCATGCGCTTTTTTAGCCTCCAGTCCAAAGCGTGCTTACAAGTTGCCATCGAAATTTTAGAATCTGTTTGCTTCTGCAAATGTTTTATATATATATATATATATATATATATATGTGTGTGTGTGTGTGTGTGTGTGTGTGTGTGTGTGTGTGTGTGTGTGTGTGTGTGTGTGTGTTCAAAACATTAAGTACATATTTTTTATGTTATTTATATTTTCTGTTCTGTTCTCGCCGGTTTAAGTGTGTACAAACGAATTTTAATGTGTATGGACGTGTGACCTTAAATTTATGCAAGTTTATCGATCTATCTTTATATATATTCGTCAATGTAATCGAACCTACTTATGCATTCGTCTCCAAGTATATATATATATATATATATATATTATTATTATTATTATTATTATTATTATTATTATTATACCTATAAAGCCATCCGTGTTGGACGAAAATAATCAATCAGAACCGCAATCCCTAGTCAAAAGAAGAAAAAAAACGTCAGAGTAAATTAAGTATAAAAACGTAAAAGTGCTCAATACACAAAGTAGAGCAAAATGTAAAAAAAACCCCAAAAAACTAGTGAGCCAGAACCTATCTACCAAGGTTTCACATAACGGATCATCAGGGTATTTACTGGTATTAATTCAGGATATATATATATATATATATATATATATATATGTGTGTGTGTGTGTGTGTGTGTGTGTGTGTGTGTGTGTGTGTGTGTGTGTATTTCAAAACATTAAGTACATATTTTTTATGTTATTTATATTTTCTGTTCTGTTCTCGCCGGTTTAAGTGTGTACAGACGAATTTTAATGTGTATGGACGTGTGACCTTAAATTTATGCAAGTTTATCGATCTATCTTTATATATATTCGTCAATGTAATCGAACCTACTTATGCATTCGTCTCCAAGTATATATATATATATATATATATATATATATATATATTATTATTATTATTATTATTATTATTATTATACCTATAAAGCCATCCGTGTTGGACGAAAATAATCAATCAGAACCGCAATCCCTAGTCAAAAGAAGAAAAAAAAACGTCAGAGTAAATTAAGTATAAAAACGTAAAAGTGCTCAATACACAAAGTAGAGCAAAATGTAAAAAAAACCCCAAAAAACTAGTGAGCCAGAACCTATCTACCAAGGTTTCACATAACGGATCATCAGGGTATTTACTGGTATTAATTCAGGATATATATATATATATATATATATATATATATATATATATATATATGTCGGAAAAAATTTTTATTATCAAAGATAAGAATCAAGATGAACTGCTGAATCTTCGTAATGAGATATTTTCTAAATGTAGACATAAGAAACGATTCAAAACATAAACACCGTTTTGTAACATTTTGTCACTTATGTCAGTTCCATCTTGGTTCAAAACATCGGGCTTGATACTTTAACGGAATGACTATTATGTTTATTTTGTTTATCTCTATATAGATCATTGTGTATGTTTATATGATGCGCTATGTATTTAATTTTTTTTTACCCCCAAATTGTTGAAATTTTACTTATTTAGATTTTAAATTATAATTTATATGTATGTATGTGTATGTATATATATGTTTGTATGTATGTATGTATGTATGTATGTAGATATATGTGTATATATGTGTGTGTATGCATGTATATGTGTATGTGTATGTATATATGTATGTATGTACTTAGCTGCGTGTGTATGTGGGTTTATATTTAGGTGTGTGTGTATAGGTATATGTATGTATATGTATGGATGTATATGTATATGCATGCGTATGTGTGTATATGTATATTCGTGTATACGTATATGGATGTAGGTATATGTAGATGGATGTATATGTAGAGATGTGTGTATATATATGTGTGTATGTTTTGGTACGTATGTACCCATATATATATGTATATGGGTGTATATGTACGTATATATGTATGTATGTATAGCTAGACGGATAGATACAGGGATATATTGTTTATTTGTTTAAATGGGTGTATGTATAGAAATGTAGGGTTTTAGGTATATATGTTTATGTGCACGTATGCGTATGTTCGTATGTATATATGTGGGTAAATGTGTAAGGACTGGATGAGTATGGATGTATGTGTGTATATGTAGGTATGTGTGTGTGCATTTTTGTATGTATATATATATATATATATATGTGTATTTGTGTGTGTGTATGTATATATGTGTATATGTGTGCATGTGTATGTATTTATGTATATGTATGTGGAAAATGTGTGTATATGGGTATAGGTGGATATATGTGTATGTATGTGTATGTGTATGTATATATGCATATATATATATGTATATATGTGTGTGTATGTGTGTATGTGTATGTATATATATATGTATATTGTGTGTGTATGTGTGTATGTGTGTGTATATATATATGTGTGTATGTACATGTTTGTATGTGTGTATATGTGTATATATATATGTGCGTGTATGTATGTGTGTATATCTGTATGTGTATATGTATACATGTAGGTGTAATTATTTGTATATTATATGCACGGTATTTATTAGAAAGCGCTTAGTATCAGAGATAGAGCTAAGATATTGAATCAGATATATGTATATGCGTATATGTGTGTGTATGTATGTATGTGTATGTGTGTATTTGTGTGGATATGTGGATATATGTGTATATGTGTACATGGGTATATGTATGTGTGTATGTAGGTACACGCCTATGTGTATGTATATACGTGTATATGTTATTGTGTATGTAGTATTTGCATGTGTTTTGAACATAAAAATATTGGTCCTTGCTAGATTAGATAATCGTCATATTTATTCTTTATATGTTTATATTTGATTTGTAACCTGTAGTCGATATTATTTTTGTCAAATTTTCTCAATTACACAGCGTCCCTTTCAATTTTAATTTCACCCGCCCCATCTTTCTTCCCCACCACTTCTTTCCTTACCTCTCCCTCCTTCTTATTCTGATCTTTAACATTAGATCGTCCATGGTATGTGTATGTCACCACGAAATGTATCTTTAATGTATTAGACATCCGACAACATTCATTTTCCCCCTTCCACTCACCTCTGGTTTTTAAAAAAACCCTCTCTGTTAAGTTTTAATCTCCCAAATTTTCTCGTATGTTACCCCTCGATTTAGCACTAACATTTGTCCCACACTCTCATATTCACTCTCTCTAAATTCTATTTTTATTTCCGGAGTTGTTCTTTTCCGTTTTCTTTTTGAATTTGTAGGTCTGATGAATTGGATCGTATTTACGATTCCAATGGAATAAATTATGACCATGGAATATTAGCGTTTAAGCCTTTTTATTATATATATATATATATATATATATATATATATATATATATATATATATATATATATATATTGTAAAATAATGTGGACAAGTAATTTGTTTGCGAAAATTCACATAAAATTTTATTTTATATTATTTTTCTCGAATGATACTACATTAATTTTCAAGAATTGTTTTAACTGATTTTAACTCCGCCGTTTTCACGTTTGATGGAATCAATTTCAACTCACTCAACGTGACGTCATATAAACGATCAATCTGAAATTTTAATGTGTGCATGTGTGTGTTTTTAATTTTTAAACACACTTCAATATGCGGTCACACACACACTCACACACACACATACACACACACACACATATATATATATATATATATATATATATATTCCCAAGTATAGGATTGGTATATACGGAATAAATTCCAATAACCAAAATTTTGTATTCTTAAAAGAGTGCCCAATACGGAGTAGCTAAATATAATTTATTCGAAAATTATAACATAAAATCACTACAAAAATAGTCATTTTGTTTCAACACTTCTGGTGCCTTATGAAGTTGATTACTTGGCAAGACACCAGAGGTGTTGAAACAAAATGGCTATTTTTTGTAGTGATTTTATAACATATTTATGTTATAATTATCGAATAACTTACACACACACACCCATAAATATATATATATATATATATATATATACAATGCTATAGAACTCGATCTATCCTGCAATTAGTCGGCTATTAGCATCCGTGCATCGGTATAGTCATCCTCTGTCCTGCCATTTATCCATAGCTGGGGGAGAAGAACAATCATACTATTCCCAAGGGTATTAGCACGTAAGTGAATGTCATTGATTTGACTTGAATTCGAAATCGGTTCTCCGATTCCTCTATCCGAGCCGCTATCCATTACTCCACCGTGCCTCCGACTCCACACACTTGGACACAACCGCATCCCTCGCGGCTGAAAGGGGATCTTGCAAATCTGGTTGCATGCTTTGTTTGTCAAGGTTTGCCTTGGTAGCGCCAACCCGACTGGCCCTGCCACCTTCTGCTGGTTTGGCTGTTGAGATTCTGCAGATATTTGCCTATTGTATCTTTGGGACCTTCGGGGGTTGGTCACATTCAGTTGGGTCCTTCCACCTCGGCCTTACGCCATGGGTGGCTCTACAGTATTTGAAACTGTATACGGCTTCACTCTTCGGATCACTGGTGTGTGCAAACCCTCCTACCGTGTCAAGGAACAACCATATATATTTTAGAATGTATGTCACGCGGGACAGTTCGTTATCAAATGCATCGTTTTGATTTATTACAAATTTAATGACAATAATACAATGAAATCTATGAATAAGAAAATAGTAAAAGTAGAAAACTATCATCAAATAAATGAGAACACATTCTATCATGTTTGTTACTAAAATATTTGAAAAATAAATGACAAAGGACAAAATTCGGTAAAGCAACATTAATTTATATATATATATATATATATATATATATATATATATATATATATATATATATATATATATTTAAAATAACAAGAAAGATATTTATAATTCAGGGTTCTTAGCTTTTATTTTTATTTTTAAAAATCAGTGCTCAGTATAATAAGTAGACCTTAATAAACTCACTTGATAATGGAACGAAACTGTATTGTAGATTTTTTTTTTTTTAAATTAATCAAGATTTGGAGTTTTCCGTTTTGAGATATAGGATGTCCTATGACGCGATGGAATCATATTTAAAAAAAAAATAATTTAAAAAAATTTTTTTTTTAATTATATATATATATATATATATATATATATATATATATATATATATATATATATATATATATATATATATATGATGGACTCTCCCATCGAGTTCGATGAATGAGGCTCCGACGACCACGAATAAATTATCTGTATGTCTACAGAGGACGGACATGACTTTTGAGACAGGTTCAAATAGTACAAGAGAATTTATTATATCCAAGTGCAGCAGGTAAACTATTAACTGTCTTTTTTGCTTTCATGTTTCACGTAGTCGGCTGATGCTTACTTCTTGATGGTGTATTATTCCTGAATGGCAGCTAGAACGATACTCTGATCTATTCATAGCTACCTCTTCAAAGTTCTTAATTGGAATGTTGACGCGGGAAAAGTTAGCTTTTCACTCTTTCTTTATACCTGAGCCAAGGTCTACCAACATTTCTGTTACCACTATGGAGTTCACTGTAGAAAAGAAATTTTGGTATGTGATCATCACTCATCCTTTCTACATGGCCAGACCAACGTAGTCGTGATTGCATTATGAAGATCTCGATGGTACCAATCTTGCATTCCTCAAAAAGGTCGGCATTTGAGACTCGATCATCAAACGTTAGGCCACATGGAGACAATATATATATATATATATATATATATATATATATATATATATATATATATATATTGTCTCCGTACAAGTCTCAAGCCAACCAAAGTAGATGACCTCTACTTGTTTGGTGCGAATCGCCCCCCACCCTTGCATAAGAAGGACAGTCCACTCTTAACACAAGACGTTGAAGCCAGAAATTGACGTTCGTCATTCATTCCATGACTGTGAACCACTAACAAAGTTCAAGAAAAGGTATAGCCTTTTACATTCTGTCGAAACACTGAACAACAGAGCTCCTAGTCAGCGTCCGTCCCTGTGGTGCAACCACCTTAACAATGTGAAACACATTCTCTCTCTCTCTCAGCCTCCCCCTAGTTCAAGTGATGCCAGAGTCCTTCTGGTTCTGCCTAAATCTCCCTCGATCAATTGTTGATCGCTGTAGAGCCAACCTTCATAAATGGCGCTATGTCAACAATGTTGATCTCAAATGCCAATGCGGTCAATCGCAAACTGTGGAGTAGATTCTAATTTGCCCCAGTCTTGAAGATCCATGCACACTTAACAACCTTGAAACCATAATAGGCTATAGTGATTTTCCAAGCGTTGCTTAGATATGGCAGAAGGCTGAATGTAGGGGGCACCCAGTGAGGATCGAACTCACTACATTGTCGTAATTGTTCTAGCGAGACAAGCTTGCAAACCATTACACCGCCTCGAGGTGCCCAAAAGTTATTTTCTAAGCGTAGCTTAGATGTGGCACAAGGCCGAAAGTATGGGGCAATTAGTGAGGATCGAACTCGCTTTTCAGTTGGAACTAATCTAGCGATACAAGCTTGGTAACCATTACACCACGCCGAGGTGGCCTAAGCATAATAGGCTATATGTGCAACACTGGATGGGAGTGGTGCTGCTGTTCGGTAATAATATGTTGCTGGTCTCTCTTTCTTCACGGCTCTCGTCTAGGAAGTACTGTTGTTATCTTTATCTGCTATGATTATAAATATATGTTTAAACTTCTTGCTGCATACACATTGTTGCACTATTTGTATAACTCCTATTTCGTGCCTGTATAAAGACTGATCGATAGAAAGAAGAGGTATTTTAAATACTTTCTCTTGCAGATCAATAAATGACGTCGGAGGCGTCTTTGCGGTTAATTTAGCTAATCTGGGAGATATCACAAAAAATTTACCTTGACTACACTATTTACATTATTCGAACTATTGTCCTCATCTTTGTCGCCATATTTATTACAACATTTCGGCCGTTGTACGCTCCGGTCGTCTTCAGGTGCTTGGAATGTCGAACTGAACTCACTGGGGTAGATTGTTCTAGTTCCACGTTCAATGTTTAATGGATGTCAGTCCTCAAGGACACATGGCGCAGTGGATAAAGGCGTTGGTTAGATCCAGTGACAGGAGCCAAAAAGTGTGAGTTCAATACCCGGTTAAGGCAGTGGAGAACTTCGACAAGGGAATTAACAGGAGATAACTGATAACTGACATCCTGTGAGCGAAATAAAGGGTTCAGTTCGACATTCCAACCACCTGAAGAAGGCCGGAGAGTACAGCGACCAAAACTTTGTAATAAATATGGCGACAAAGTAGAGGACAATAATCCGATTAATGTAAATAGTGTACATAATACCTCATCTCAGAAATATAGACAGACCTCTGGTATTCATTCAAATATTAGCGTGTTCGGAAAATAATTACGTTTTACGAGAAAGAATATATAAAAGAAATGTAAATTAAATTGATTCAAAAATTTAATCTCATCCAGGGCCGGTGCAAGGGTATTTTGAAAGAGTCTATGATACATGGTCCCATGAATTTATAATACTCCTCCCCATTCTACTACATCTCAATTTTTATAAGGTATTATTTATATAAAATACAAATTTTATTGTAACCTAATTATGTATAATAATGGATCATATATAATATAGATGAACAATTCAACTAGGGAAATTGAAAATAAATACAATGTATCTAAATACAAATTTAGAGACATGTCATAATAGATAATTCCATCTTAAATCAAAAACATTTTGCGGCAGTACTTGACATAACCTTATGATTTTTCTTGTTAAAAAGTTCAATAATTTTAACACAGTCGACATTATGGATAAAAAATATTAAATTTTATATAGTGTTTTTTTCGAAAATTAGAATGTGCAAATCAATTTAAAGTTTTTGGTCTAAAAAAACGACCCCAGAATGACATCAATATCCTCGAAAATTTTTCATCTTTTAATAGCCAATTGTGTTTAGTTTAATTTGTAACGTACATAAATGTAGTTAGAAAAACACAATTGTTGATAAGTGTTGTGGATTCCAGGTTGAAATCCGGTACCAATAAATAACAAACGCCAAGAATTAATATAGGAAAATAATGTATTAATGCTCACTGTGACTCCTACAACGCTGTTACCACACCCTCACTCTTCCGGTTACCTACAACCTTTTACTCTCGGGTCTTCACTGGCAGTAGTATAAGTATACACTGGGTGAGTCCATTTGTATAAAAAGGGGTGGACCGCTCAACAATAAGATAACGAGGGTTCCCAAAGCACTGCTTTGGGGTCCTTAATGATGTTTGGCCACATTCGGTCGTCGGTGGGGAGTTCGGGGTAGTACGCACCGGCGATGATTACATCTCTTTTCAACGATTTCAGAAGGCAAATTTTCGATTTCATGTATAAATAAATCTTCGTTTTTCTTCCCCAAAATATTTGAAACGCTCTCTTCAACTGTATTTCCGAACGTACTGCTGCTAATGAAACGTTTTAGCGATAAAAAAAAGATCTGTAGGTTCTAAACTTGGAGTATCTATTTTCTGCCTGATACTTTCCTACCAGGTTAAATTGGGTACCAATTAAGCACCCTTCTGCTTCACCTGGTATCTTTTCTTTTTGTTATGTATCCTGCCTTTGATATGACCCCTTGTAGATCATTTACTTAACTGCATTTATGATTTGGTTTTCTGTAGGAGTTTGTCTCGTACTCGCACATCATAATTGGCATAATATAGTAATTATGCTCTTTAAGATTTACGCATATTGGCAAGGTCCTTTTCACCTGCAAAAATCAGGATGTTCGGAGTCTGTGATCCAAAGAAATCCAGCTAAAAAATTTACAAGTAAGCAAGTCACAATAAAAATCACGGAAAAATTGACAAGAAAAAATATTATCAGTAAAAAAAAAAGAGGAAAACGTTTCTGCAATTTCTTTAATAGACTTTTTAAAAACCCTAACCCTAGTTTCTCTAACCTTATGTGTCCTCGAAGACACATGGCACAGTGGATAAAGGTGTTAGTTAGATTCATTAGACAGGACCTAAAGATTGTGAGTTCAATACCCGGTTAAGGCAGTGGAGAACTTGCAGAGGGAAAATTAACAGGAGATAACTTACAACTGACATCCATTAAAACATGGCACGTGGAACTAGAACAGTCTACACCAGTGAGCGAAATAAAGGGTTCAGTTCGACATTCCAGCCACCTGAAGAAGGCCGGAGCATACAACGGCCGAAACGTTGTAATAATAAATATGGCGACAAAGATGAGGACAATAGTCCGAATAATGTAAATAGTGTACATAATATCTCATTTCAGAAATATAGACAGATATCAAATATGTCATTCACAAAATCCAATTGTGACTTTTTCCTGTGTTTTTTTTTTGTTTATTCCTAGTCAGAACTGAGACTTTTATGTGATTTTATTACTAGGTATTCACATTCCTTTTCAACGACCGCAATTCAATCGTAAGCCGAATTTTAGAATCCACGTAAAAAAAAGTCACAGGTAAAAAATTACAAGAAAAAAGTCCCGGGAAAAGTCACAGGAAAAAAAGAAACAGGACAATGTGAGTACTGTTTCTGCTTTTTTTTTCTTTAATAGACGGTTTTAACACTAATCCTAACCCAAGTATCCCTAACCCTAACTTCTAACCCTAACCCCAAACCAGAAGATGCTGTGGATTAGCAATACTTGGATTAATGAAAAGTAATTTTTACCCCTCCTGCCATGGAAATTATTGTCAGTTATATGCGTTTTAAAAAATCTGCTACAATTGGATCATCACAGGCAAAACCAAGTGACGTTTTCCTAGCCAAAAGTGTGACATTTTTGTTACTTTTTCCTGTGACTTGATTACCGACCACGGCATTTTAGATTCCTCGTTCAAAGAATTCTAGAATGTTGCCCGAAAATATTTGAAAGTCTGTTTTCAACTTGTTTGTTTCTGAATATTCTCTCACTTATGAAATGTTCTAGTGATCGAAACAAATGAAAATCTGTCTCTTGTGTAACTCTCTTCCGATTCTATGCTTTCCGGCCATTTTGAAAAATTTAAATGCAATGTCAGTCATTATCTACTGATTGCTCTTCTATTGTTCTTGTCCCTTCACAAGGTTTCTGTTTTCTACTTCTTTCACACCCAGTAACCCCTTCTGCGTTAAGGGCTTTATTGCAATATTTGGGGCAAATTCGATGCAAAACAAGTTCTAAACTTCACAGCTAAGACTCATCATGCCACGTACATTGTAGCGAACCAACCTCATTCCCTTCGTATTCCACTGGTGAGATGTAAGTTCCACTCGAGCAGCTTCTTCCCACGCACCTTTACTTTACTGGAACCTTCTCATAAGAGGATGATTCTCCGATCTTAATCTATTCCAGATTAGGATTAAACGTTACCTTCCCCACATATCCCCATAAACGGCGCCTCTTACCTCTTACTCTATAACTCTCTACCTCGAGTGACTCTTGAGCCGTGTGCAGTGTGAATATTGTTGTAAAGAAAACAACATCTCTGTTGCCTCAGGTTGCCTTTATGTGAAGAAAATGTCCAGTATTCACTCCAATATAAGAGAATAAATATTAAATAACACTAGCGCTGTTCTCTTTGTTTTTGGCAAAATTTTCCTGTCTGTTTTTTTTTTTTAATGAATAATAATTTTTCGTTGGCTTCGAATAAATGAACAACAGAAACAAATTGCTCAGCATGTAAATGAAACCTCTCGGTTACAAGTCTTTTGCTCTAAGTGGAGCTAATTTTTTATGACTATCGCGGTGGACTGACCTCGCCGATTGCAAACAGAATAATACAAACACACTACTTGATTCAGTACGAATTTTCTTCTTTTTTTATTATAAGGGCGTGGATCTAGGAAAGGCCGTCATGATTTATAAAAGAATACAATTTTGGTACATTTTATGTATTAATTTTCTTGTGTTTTGCAAGATGAAATTGACTCCATCATGAAAATACGAACTCAGATAAGACAGCAAACAGAAACGATGATAAAAACTGTGCGAGACAAAAACAAGATACGCGAACGAACAGGCGATAAAAATTGCAGGAAAGAAAACTGAAACAATCAGAGAAAGATAATAAGAAAGCTAGAAAAATTAATCGAAATAAATAATAAGAAAGCGACGGCATTGCAGCAGGAAGGAAGAAATAAAGTACAGAGTTAAAGAGTAATACATTTTGTGATATGGATGGTGCAGAGAAGTGAAAATGAACGAGTGATGAGGTATTGCGGGGAGCGGACATGTTGTCAAAGACAATCTTCATCTTATCGTATGCTTTTGGCTTTAAATCAAAATTTATGGCTAGGATCACCGAAGCTATGCTCGGAATCAAACAATACGTATTGATTGATTGTTGCATCGTTAAAATGAATGGTGAGTCATTGGTAGGAAGTTGCTCGTTCAGTCAAACTTGTATCCAGCCACAAGGGATTGTTAGAAGTATGCGGAGCAACAGCTGAGTTTCGGATCTGGTCACTAAAGAAACTGATGTCTTAACTGATTTGACGATGATATTTTTTCCCATTCTGGAAGTATTTTCATAACACATTGATTAATTAAAAGACTTATTGGATTAAATTAATGAGTATTTTTATGAGTATATTATTAAACTATGATAATAAAGCAGATATTGTGATACTTAAATTTTATAGACAGCGGATCGAACTGTTGAAAATTCAAATTATATCCGATAGGAACTAAGATATTGATATACACTGAATAGTTTAAATTTAAAAAAGGTTATCTTCATGACGGATAATTGAATCATATACGATAGGAACTTGTTAGATATTGATAAACTTTATATAAATTAAATTTTATAAACACGTAAAGAATCTGATAGTCAGAAAATTGAACTATATATGATAGGAAATTAGTGATTTACATTGTAGTGCCAGTATACCAAACAGACAATTATTCTTACCCACAGACAAAAGAAAAAAAAGTTCATAAACAAATACAGACCAGCACCAAATAGATCCTAACTGCCACACAAAAACACACATCATCCTCATGGCCAAATACCCATATATATATATATATATATATATATATATATATATATATATATATATATATATATATATATATATATATATTAGTTTGGTGCAAAAATAATGACGTAATAATGTCGTTTTTGACGTATTTTTTAACGTCAAAAAACGACATTATTACGTCATTATTTTTGCACACACCTAATATATACAGGCTCTTGAAATCTGAATTTTCGAATCAGAAAATTGACCTGTAACAGAAGCCGGACCTTTCATAGAAAAATAGAGAATTAGTGAAACCAACAAATTATAACAATATATGCAATCACATTTACAGGTAGGTATATAAACACATACTGTGAAACATTTACTTTCTTATCAGTTTATGAGAGGGGGGCCTAATTTCGATGCCTTTCTATCTATCTGTTTGTTTGGCTATAGGAAGCCTATTCATATCGACTATTCTGTTTGAAATGGAAGGTTGAGTTGATTGGATCTTTGATTGTGTAGTGTGATCTTGGCCCCCAGGAACATTTACTTCACATCGTGCAAGAGAACAGCTCTTGATGTCAGTTTCTCTTGCGAGCAGCATGAAGGCGTTTGTTTGCGTGAATGGGCGCGCACGCCGACACTCGGAATTGTTCGAAGAAAGGGTAACAATCTCAACTTTCACTTGTCGCTTAGTTTGACGAAACAGATAGATAGATAGATAGATAGATAGAGAAATAGATAGATAGATAGATAGATAGATAGATAGATAGATAGTGAGAAGCAGAGATATAATGCAGAGGAAGTGAACAGGATGAGATTGCCAGCTCTGAATAGATAACTAACTCGATATGAACAGACGGAGATAGATATGAACAGACGGAGATAGATAGATAGATAGATAGATAGGTAGATAGATAGATAGAAAAAGAAAGAAAGAAAGAAGAAATTAGAAGAAATAAAGTTAGATAGTAATGAATTTAACTAATTATTAAACAAAAATTGTGCAAGTGTAAAGTTGGAAGACAAAGAAGGTAAGAAAGTGAGAGAGAGATCATTGGGAGCGAGAGATGGAGAGACCAAAAGACAGCAAACTCTATCTATCTATCTATCTATCTATCTATCTATCTATCTATCTTTATTTATTTATATTTATTTATTTATCAGACTGACAAAGAAACGCTTTAACCAAAAATCTTATATTGGGTCATTTGGTCTATTTTGAGAAGTTGGTCGGCCGGACAGCATTACAGGACCCAACGCCACGCGCGGGCTCACACACACACACACACACGCGCACACACACACACACACATACACACACACATATGTGTGTGTGCATTGCCATACGTTAAATGCTATTCACGTAAATATACCAAAAATGCGTTTTGCGGAGGATACAACACACACACACACACACACACACACACACACACACGCACACACACACACGCACACATATGCACAACCACACAAATGCAAACGCACTAACAACCGATGTTTGACCAATCAGTGAACAAAGCGAAGTAATCAGATGACCTGACATCCCGTGATGTTCAGGAATGGTCTGACCGTAGGAGTCGCTGTCCTTTATCTCGCCGTGTCCGTGCACTCTTTTCTTGAAATAGTGAACGCAACAAATTCTTGGTCAAGAGAAATTCACTGCCCTAACATTTGGTAACAGATGGCCTTGTCAGCCATTGTTTATGAACTGACAAAGGGACATCGCATTCTCTGCCCTGCGGATTCGTCTTGGCACTGTGTCGATGGAAAGGATGGCGTCCTGAAATTGTTTAAGCTTCAAATTGATCTCTGCTAGAAGAATCGAGATAGCGTGGGAATCACTGAATTAAGCTAATCTATCCAGCTAGCATGGTATATAAATAGATAGAAACATATTGACAGAGACAGAAAGGCAGATAGATAGATAGATAGATAGATAGATATATAGAAAGAAAGAAAATGAACATTTTCAGATAGATAAATACGAACAGAGATCGTTCAAACAAAAGATAGATAGAAACAGGCTCAGCTATCTAGATAGATAGATAAACAGACTTAGATAGATCGATAGATAGATAGATAGATAGACAGAGAGATAGATAGATGTGAACATATTCCGATAGATTCATATAGATATATATGAACAAACTCAGATAGTTACCCAGCTAGATAGATAGAGATAACCAGATTCATATATATATATATATATATATATATATATATATATATATATACATATATATATATATATATATAGAGAGAGAGAGAGAGAGAGACAGAGAGAGACAGAGAGAGAGACAGACAGATCGATAGATAGATAGATAGATCAAGAATAAACGAAAAAAATATACATTGAGAATTATCGGATATATATGTATGTGTGGATATATTAAATCGTCAGACACGTCACACATAGAAAGATGCCCCAAATATTAATGCGTTACTACTACAAGTGGCGCCTAACGCTGCTCCATCTGTGTATAATAATCTAAGTAAGGTTAGGATTACGGGCATATCCCTTGAGACACTGGTCTCGGACGATCACCCAAGTTAAGCACTGTCGGTCCTGGCCAGTACCTAGATGGTGACAGCTTGGAAAAGCTAGGTTCTTTAAGCTTGAACGTGCAAGTTGTGTAATGAATACGGGCTTGGAATTGGGAATCGGATAGATAGATATTAACAGACTCAGATTCCAATTCCAGTTGGGTTCGTTATATTCCCTTACGCGCAAATACTTTTGGAAAATGTATGAATCCACCTCTTTCCTACGTCTATGTGTCAATTAATAGGACTTGTAGCTGAAAATTCTTATTATATCCCCAAAATTCTAATAATAAAAAAATATTTTCAGGCTTTAAATAACCCGCAAAAGGTTGATAAGACGTAAAAAAAAAATCAATTAATCTAAATAAAATATTGGAATGGTTAAGCATTACTAATAGTGAAAAATATTTTCTGGCTTTAAATAACTTGTAAAAAGGTTGATATGACGTAAGAAAGCAAATCCATCAAAAACCTAGCAAAGCCAAATCTGCGCAACTCATAACAAAAAATCATGATTCTCTACCAAGTGTTCCAAGAAATACGACACGATTTGGGGAGAGCAATGCAGAACTGTGTGGAACGAGATTGTCTATGCAGTTCCGACCAATCATAAGGGGGTCGAAGGATGATGTTGTGTGTGTGTGTGTGTGTCTATGTGCTGTATCCTCTGCAAAACGCATTTTTGGTATATTTAAGTGGATAGCATTTAACGTATGGCAATGCACACACACACAAACAAACAAACAAACAAACAAACAAACCTTACCAAAAAAGGAACTACGATCTGAAATTGAAATGTAAACAATAATAGCACCTACCCTGAATCTATCAGAAGAATTCAGGATGTAAAAATGAGGAAATACCAAACTATGGAACAGTTATAATAAATTTAGTATACGAAGAAAGGAAATTAAGCATCATCGTCATCCTCCTTCGACCTCCTTATGCTTTGTCGGAACTCCATAGATAATCTCGTTCCACACAGTTCGGTCCTGCATTGCTCTCCCCCAGTTCCCAATAACCAACCCTGAGTCCCGAGCTATGGTGTCTGGGAAAGTCAATTTACGTGAGAAGACACTTGCAGATGGATACCATAAGAGTAAGTATCAGACGATATCCCTGTCCGCTCGGTGGCAGTGGCTGGCAAATTTAAACAGAATAGGCTGCACTAGAGGTACTTTTGCCCAAACCCTGAAAATTCGAGTCATGTTCTTAAATAGCCCCGTCAGGTCGAGACTTTCACGTGGATGTCATGCATGGCACCAAAACCAGAAATATTGAAACTGTTAGGTGTATACAATACTTTATATGAACAATGCTCAAAAATGGTTTTCAGCGAGTGACACCTGAGGAATTTGACAAAGATAATACGTTTTTGAACATTGAAGAATGACGATACAGAATCACACAGAACTGTATCAAATAACAGATACCACATCAATTGACGACTACCAACATCAGAAAAAATTAAAATGGATAACACATGTCCCTCGAAAAGAAAATAATGGCATGATTAAAATGTTGACATTTCACACTATTTAAAATAAAAGGTTAGGAAGGAAACCGCCATTAATACTGGAAATAATATAATTCAATATCTAGGAAGAGGATGGAAAATTCAACACGGAAATCCGAGTGTCTATCGGGACTACAAAAGATGCCTTCTTAAAGTTAAGCATAATATTAAGAAACAGGAAAATTTAATTGAAAAGAGTACTTAACTCTGATGTAATATTGTACGCTTATATGGGAGTAAATGCTGGAACATCTCATTACAGATGGAGAAGATATTTAAAGCATCAGAAATGTGGTTCTGCAGAAGGATGCTGAGAATACGATGGGCTGAACACGCAACGAGCAACGACTGAGTTTTAGAGAAAATGGAAACATAAAGGATTTTTATACGTAGCATCGGAAAGAGACCATTGGAAATTCTCGGAAAACCTAATGAGGAAAGATGGCTTGGAAAATTAGATACCCACAGGACATACTGGAGGTAAAAGCGACAAAGGAAAACAACGCACAAGATACTTGGCAAGTTTGAGTGAATGGACGACGTAGCAGGGTTTGAAATAGCGGACAGAAAGACAAAAGTTTTTAAGAACTTCAAAGGACAGGGAATTGTGGAGGTATAATCGACAACATTCTACGTCACAAAGTAGTAATTGTAGTAGTAGTAGTAGAAGATGATTATGATGATGATGATGAAGAAGAAGAAGAAGAAGAAGAAGAAGAAGAAGAAGAAAAAGAATAATAATAATATTGTAATAGTGTTATTTCCTTTTGTAAAAGCATTGCCGAATTTTATTATAGAAAGTGACTTGCTTAAATCTTTAGAATAGAAATGTGCTTGCAGGATGTATAATATCATCTGAAACAAAAGTGAAGATGATGAGACAAAGTGGAAAATTTATTAACGACGCGTCTCACCAGAGCGTCTGCTCTCTTTGTCTTCCTTGGGTTAGAATGAAAGAAAAATAAAACTTTAAAAAAACTTTTTTCTTTTTTACATACTGATAGCAGAATTCAGTATACGAGAATAGGAGAGAAAAAACAAGGAGTGGTCTAATTTAAAAATCTACACACAAACAGTTCTAATATATATATATATATATATATATATATATATATATATATATATATATATATGTGTGTGTGTGTGTGTGTGTGTGTGTGTGTGTGTGTGTGTGCATATGTTTCTGTGCCCGCGCGTGTTTGTGTGGGTGTGTAAATAAACAAGCTGGGTACCCCAACGTGACTCACAATATCAGGAAAAAACAGCGAAGTCACAAAAAATTTCTCTAATATATATATTATGTATGTATGTATGTATGTATGTATGTATGTACGTATGTGTGAGCATGTGCACGGGTATATATGAGCGAGCACATATACAGGTAAATGTGTTTATAGGTATATATATATATATATATATATATATATATATATATATATATATATATATATAGTGGGGGAAACAAATATTCTTGGACTTCCTCATGATTGGATCTTCCATCAAGATAATGATCTTAAGCATACTGTAAAATATACGAAAAATGGCTTCCTGAAAATAATGTAAATATCCTCAAATGGCCAAGTGAGTCCTCAGATTTAAAACCAATCCAGAATCTGTGGCGTTAATTTGAAAATTCAAATCCAAACAAAAGCTTCAGCAAACATCCCGGATCCGAAGACTATATGCGAAGAAGAATAGAACAAAAATACCAACAAAAATTTGCAAATCATTAATTGCGAACAACAAGAGAAGATTGCTTGATGCAGAAGAGGATAATGGCTATTCTACAGAATGTTAAATGAAGATTATGTATTCTTTTTTTTTTTTTTTTTGTATTGTACAAATACTTTTTTCACCTATTAAAATGGATAAATGGGATTTATTTGAGTCACTATTGAGTCACTTTTTTCTGCTTTCCATGCATATTTAGTTATGCATCTGTGTACAGTTTATGCATCTGTGTACAGTTTATGCATCTGTGTACAGTTTATTATATGAAAAGTATGTTTATTCATTAGTTGGAAATACAATAAATAAAAAAAATATTCGTTTCTCACCAATATATATATATATATATATATATATAATAGTTGTATGTATATGTGTACAAGTATACATTAAAAAAGGTTCCAAAATGTGTACATGAGCGCGTGCGCGCGTGTGTAGGCATGCGCAGATATATGTATGCGTATGTGTAAATGTATGTACAAGTATAGATTCTAATATATGTATGTGCCTGGGTTGGTGTGTATGTATGCACACATATATGCAATTATTCAAGAATTCTTGGTTGAATAATATAAGCATATTACGTCTATTCATTTTAATTTTAATCCTTTCGAATTCTCTGATCGACTTCTTAATGTTGATATTAAATTCATTAAGGAATGCGCCGTAGATTTTTCATTATTTTTATTTGTTCAAGTACTTTCCCTCTCACCAAGATCATCTTCAGAGGTGAATTGCTAAGACAAAAAAATGTACTTGATAGTTGTGATGTTTTTTACGCATGTTATAATTATTTTAAACAAGTTCTTTTATAATTCATTTTAAAAATTAACTGTTAAAGTTATTATGTCTTTCCATGTTTTTATCTAAGGGAAGTAACTTTGATTTATATAACTAATTTTTTATAATTATAATTTAAGTATTTAAAAAATTGCTATTATAGGCATCTTAAGACATTGTTACTATACTCCTAACTAACCTTATTTATTGTTAGGTGTATGTTCCTTATATAGAGAGCTTCAAGAATTTGAAGCTTTTCTTTTTCATTTTCATGGTGGAGTATACTTTTATAGTCAATTAATATTTTTCTAAATTTGAATGTGAACAGGAATGTTTCTTTAAATGTTGTGCCATAGCGCTTTTATCCGACATATGTAGTGCAAGTCTCCTTGATAATGTTGTCGTGAAACCAACATATAGATTTACTTTTTTGTCAGAGAAACAATCTCCCAACGTACATTTAAAATGATATACGATGTTGGTCTTTTGCAAAACACTAGTTGACGAAGAAGAATTATAGGGGGTGATTAAGTTGGTTGTATTAAATTTAGTATAGTATATAATTAATTTTATTTTTACTGGGATCAGTGGGGAATATATTAACACTTATGAGTTTGTAGGATTTTTTCATCTGGTTTGTAGTTCGAATGTATTTGATTGCGGTACAGTAGCCTGATATGTTTACAGTTATTTGACGAAGTATTATGTTCTTTTTGATTTATGTTAATATTTCTAATAGATCGTCTAATTTACATTATTTACATTATTCGGACTATTGTCCACATCTTTGTCGCCATATTTATTATTACAACGTTTCGGCCGTTGTACGCTCCGGCCTTCTTCAGGTGGTTGGAATGTCGAACTGAACCCTTTATTTCGCTCACTGGGGTAGACTGTTCTAGTTCCATGTTTTAAGGGATGTCACTTATCAGTTATCGCATGTTAATTTTCCCTCTGAAAGTTCTCCACTGCCTTAACCGGGTATTGAACTCACACTCTTTGGGTTTGTCACTGGATCTAACCAACGCCTTTATCCACTGTGCCATGTGTCCTCGAGATCCGTTAGATCCAGTGACAAACCCAAAGAGTGTGAGTTCAATACCCGGTTAAGACAGTGGAGAACTTTCAGAGGGAAAATTAGTAGGAGATAACTGATAACTGACATCCATCAAAACATGGCACGTGGAACTAGAACAGTCTACCCCAGGGATCGAAAGAAAGGGTTCAGTTCGAAATTCCAACCACCTGAAGAAGGCCGGGGCGTACAACGGCCGAAACGTTGTGACAAATATGGCGACAAAGATGAGGACAATGGTCCGCATAATGTAAATACTGTACATAATACCTCATCTCAGAAATATAGACAGATCCTAGTTTATAGTCACCAATTATTTTAAAAAGTTGTTCTGCCTTGTTGGCTGTGATCAGTTTATTGATTTTCGATTTCAGTTGCTTTTGGATATTTGTTGATTTTTTAAAACTTTGTATGATCATCGAGTATTTATTATAATTTTATATTATTAATATAATCAGACTTATTTAATACAACAAAGATATTGGTTTTATCTCTTTTTTTAAAAATTATTTGTGTATGGTTACGTAGCTTCTTGATTATACAGTTCCTTGGCAGCGATTTTAAATTGTTTTATTAGGAATTTAGAAAAGTGTTTTTTTTTTGTTTTTTTGCTTTTGTCGTGACTGTCTTTTATTTCTTTGGCTTTAAGCAGATCACGAATTTCTGGTTTTGTTTTTATTAATTGCTGTTCTTTAAGTGTTTGCATGTTTTGATATAACATTACAATTTCACTTTTTTTTATCCAATCTATTGTATTGTCTGTAAAGATGAGAGTTAGGTCCAAAGATAAGCAATTGCTTTTGATGATCTCTTAGTACAAAGTTAGACATGTAAAAATGAATTTATCTTTATTATTTGGGAGATAAATAAATCCTTTATATAGTGTATTAATATTATTCAAAAATGTTCAGAGAGCATTGAATTTCAAATTTATTAGCAATTTCTGAAAATCTATATTTGGGAGGAGTTGACAGTTTTAGTCTGTTGTGGATCACTTGTGTTTTTTACTAATAGATTTTAAGTCGTATTTGGCTATTTCAAGCATGTTTGGTCGAATAATCTGGACATATTATGTCTATTTTATTTTAATCCTCTCGAATTCTCTGATCCATTTTGTTAATGTTGATATTAAATTCATTAAGGAAGGCGCTGTAGTTTTTTTTGTCATTTATTTTATTTTCCTAAGTACTTTCAATCTCATCCGTGATCATCTACAGATATTGTAGAAGTCAAGTGATGCGCTGAGGAAAGTGAACCCAGCATACCCCATTTTGCTAGAATGGACCTTCCTAACTGGTGTATTAGGCACTCTCCTATAAAATAAGGTAAAATCAGCTGGCTTGCTTTACAAGGAAACAGTATTTGTTGTTGTGTTTGATCGAGTGTATGTTTGTAGCGAGTGCACGGATTGTACGAATGGTTTTATATATTTTTTTAAGTCTCGCATCGATTTCGTCCAGTTAACTGATGTTTCTACCACAGTTAGGGCTGTGGGGGGGTTTACTACTAACAAAAATTTTTGTTTAGTTTCTTGTATATAGTTTTGTATTCATTGTAAATATTCATTGGGGTTTTTAGATGTTATTTTATTCCCCTCCCCCCACAGACAATGATTTGTATATATGGGGACTAGTTAGAACTTCATAGAGTCTCTGAGGAATTTTGGTGGATGTAGTAAGAATGGTATGTAATGGATGTGTTGTTTTGGTGAAAGGAACATTGTTGGTATGTTTGGGTCAGTGATTATGGCTAGCTAAGTTTTAAATTTAAGACAGAAGATGACCATCCTTACCCCATTTCCCCATTTTTTGGCCTTGTGCCACATTTGTACATTTGTACAATAAATAATTACAAGGAAACAGAAGGAGGCAGCCATGTTGGCAGGTAAGTCACTTGACTTCTACAGATATATAATAAAAAGACTCTCTAGTTTTGGTGGACTGATTTAAAATCCAACGATACGAAACGGCTCTGATACAGAAAAAAACAAAAAAACAAAAACAAACAGAAATACATTTTCTGGTGTCTGGGTACTGGAGGTGATAAGTTATCCAATTTAATTTGATTTATCTTTACTGCTTTTCCTCAGAAATCCCAAAGCATTCCCCTTTGTATTTCTTTCATTCTATTCAAGAAAAGCAGATGCTCCCAGCGAAACGCGTCGTTAATAAATTGTTTACTTTGTCACATCACGTTCACTTAGGGTAGAAATTCATAGACAGTTAAAAAAAGCAAAGAAAGTCATTATAGTTTGTCGTATTTTAAATAAATTATAGATTATGTAAGATAGGAAACATATTTAAAATACTGAACCACTGAAAATCATTGTTTAATTTAAATGAAATGCGGTCGCTTAAAAACTGGATCGATAGAAACAAATTAGTGTTGATCATGTCGGGTCGTTGAACCTTTGAAATGCAGGATATTGGTTAATTCGATAGTTAAGTTACATTAACATATTTCAAATATGTCTATAGATGTAAATATATGGATAGATAAGGTAAACAAGTATGTATATAAAATGCCTAAATCGAATTTCAGTGGGTCAAATCACCTTCTTCAAAATGTGTGAAAATAATTAATAGATCAATCTAAAGGGCTCGGGACGAAAATCATTTGGAAAAGAGTTAAAATCATTTTCTTAGAGCACATATTAAGGACCTGAGCCATTACTGTCTTCTTGAGATCTCACATCGACGAAGAAGGTTTAAGAAGGTTTAAGAAGAAGTTAACGAAGAAGAATCTAAGAAGAAGAAGAAACGAAATAATAACGTTAGAAGACGAAGAAGAAGAAGAAGAAGTTAAAGAAGAAGGTGAAGAGGAAAATAAAGAAGGAGAAGCTAAGAAGGAGATAAAGAAGAGGAAGAAGGAGCTGAAGAACAGGGTGAATAAGACGCTAAAAAAAGAAGAAACTAAAGAAGAAGCAGCGAAAGAAAAACGTCGAAGAAGTTAAAAGAAAAAGGAGAAACTAAAAAGAAGCTAAAGAAGAACTTGAAGAAAAGGAAGAAGCTGAAGAAGAAGAAGGTGAATAATAAGAAGAAGGTGAATAAGAAGCTAAAGAAGAACTTGAAGAAAAGGGAGAAGAAGTTGAAGAAGAAGAAGAAGAAGGTGAATAAGAAGCTAAAGAAGAACTTGAAGAAAAGCAAGAAGAAGCTGAAGAAGAAGAAGAAGGTGAATAAGAAGCTAAAGAAGAACTTGAAGAAAAGCAAGAAGAAGCTGAAGAAGAAGAAGAAGGTGAATAAGAAGCTAAAGTAGAAGAAGAAACTAAAGATGTTAAAGAAGTTAAAGAAAAATAAAAGAAGATGAAGTTAAGAAGAAAAAGCTAAAGAAGAATCTGAAGAAGTAGAAATAGATGAAGAAGAAATGGAGAAGGGTTGAAGAAAAGGCTGAAGAAGAAGCTAAAGACGAAGGAGAAGTTAAAGATAAAGAAAAAGCTGAAGGTGAAGAAGAATCTGAAAAAGAAGAAAAAGACGCTAAAGGAGAAGAAGGTGAAGAAAATAAAGAAGAAGACAAAGAAGAAGGAGAAACTAAGAGGAAGCTGAAGAAGAAGAAGAAGCTAAAGAAAACGAAGGAGCTGAAGAAGAAGAAGAAGAAGAAGAAGAAAAGAAGAAGAAGTCGCAGAAGAAGCTGAATAAAAAGAAGCTAAAGAAGAAGCGAAAGAAAAAGGTGAAGAAGAGGTTAAAGAAAATGAAAAAGAAAAAGAAACTAAGAAGAAGCTATAGAAGAACTTGAAGAAGAGGAAGAAGGTGTTGAAAGAGAAGGCGAAGAAGAAGCTAAATAACAAGAAGAAACTAAAGATGATGTTGAAAGAGAAATTAAACGAGAAGGAAAAGAAGGAGAAGCTAAGAAGAACATGCTAAAGAAGAATCTGAAGAAGTATTAGTAGATGAAGGCGGTGAATAAAAAGCCGATTCTGAAGGTGATGAAGAAGCTAAAGAAAAAGAAGCTAAAGATGAAGGAAAAGCTGGAGAAGAAAAAAGGTGAAGAAGAAATTGAAAAAGATGAAAAAAAAAAACACTAAAGAAGGTGAAGAATTTAAAGAAGAGGAAAAAGAAGAAGAAGCAAAGGAAAAGCTGAAGAAGAAGAAGAAGAAGAAGAAGAAGAAGAAGAAGAAAAAGAGGAAGAGGAAGAGGAGGATGAAGCTGGAGAAGGTAAAGAATCTAAATAATAATAAAAAAAGGATGAAGAAGAAGAGCAGATGATGAAGAAGATGAAAAAGAAATATTCATTTTGTCTGCAGGTCGTGAAAATATATTATCAAACAAACTTGCCTCGAAAACTCTAGGATGCAAACCTCGTGCCATATTTTTTAAAATTAATTAAATACGATTATTTTTTGACTCGCGAGAAGGATGTTTTGAGTGAAAATTGGTTTAATTGTCTCCAATCAGCTTTGTTGAAAAACTTTCATCACACCTGCTCTCCCCCAATTTCACCGGAAACGGAAGTTCTAACGATGACAGTACTACGGCGGATTGTGGCAGCAAGTAAAATTCAAGAGAAATAGTCAGCAGTGATGCACGTTTTAATTAATCTTGATTTGGATGAGAACTAAATTGTGACATTTCGCAAGAGGTGGTTGAATATCAACAGCAGATAACCCACTTGCTTGAAGTACGATTGCCCATTTAGTCACTTGATTTGTTTTTACTCACATTTTTCTTAATATCTGTTTTGAAAATCATTTGTTTCTCTCTCTTTCTTTCACTTAAAACCCCTCTTTCTCTATCTGTACGCTTTCTCTATTTTCTCATTTCACTCTCTTCAAACTTATCAATTTCATTTCCTGATTCTTTTCACGTTTCCCTCTATTTTTCCTCTTCTGTTCAAGACAGCTTCTCTTCATATTTTTTATTTTCTCCCTGGAATGGTGATGCATTATTCTTTATTTTTTAGATGTATTTAAATTTCTGAACACGGCCAGAAAGTTGTGGCTGTGTTCATAGTTGCGAGTTGGCCTTTTGTTTTTTTATTAAATATTCTATGATTTGTAACTGTTTTTTTTGCATGTGGATGATTATATTGTGGTCGTATTTTCCACAAGTATGTTGCAAACCAAAACTAAACAAAACAAACATCGCCATCTCTCTCTCTCTCTCTTCATATATATATATATATATATATATATATATATATATATATATATATATATATATATATCTGTGTGTGTGTTTTGAACAATAAAAATATCAAAAAATTAAAACATATATAATGTTAATATTTTTTGTTTTATTATTTCAGTTAGGTTCCTCGACTACTTCGGCCAGCACGGCCATCATCAGGAGAATACCTTCCTGCTTGTTAGTAGCAATGAACTACAGGAGTGAATGACTTTTTCTGAGGAAAGTGAACTTTATCTTTAATTTTCATTTGTTTTTTATCGTTAATTTTGGTCAGCCCTTGTATTGGCTAAACAGCCCTTTTCAAGTTGTTTTGAAAATAGAGGCTAGGAGAATCCTGAGTTTCAAAATTCTTTACTTGGTCATTTTGACAGTTTTATTGGTTGATATGAAGGGGATGTGTTACGTTTTTGTTATCTTTTAGTTTTGGGGAGTATGTGTGTGTATGTATATATATATATATATATATATATATATATATATATATATATATATATGTGTGTGTGTGTGTGTGTTTATATATGTGAGACCTCCACACTCCTGCAAGCATGTCTGTCTTGTGTGGGTGAGAAATGTGGGGAGGGCTTGATTTATGAGATTAATG
This sequence comes from Acanthosepion lycidas, assembly GCA_963932145.1. Lineage (NCBI taxonomy): Eukaryota > Metazoa > Mollusca > Cephalopoda > Sepiida > Sepiidae > Acanthosepion > Acanthosepion lycidas. The sequence continues at coordinate 28,402,840 of OZ010611.1, forward strand.
TGTTGTTAATTTGTGATTAAGCCCTTCTGGACAAAGTGTTTTGAGGCGCAAAATCCATTTGTCTTCATGTTTTGCATGGCTTTTAAAATCATGGCTTTTAGACAGGCGGAAATCTTGTATGAATTCACCTTCCTCTCAGTTATTGGTTAATCAGTAAGACTTGTTTCACTAAACCATTATTAAGAATATGTGTGTGTGTCATAAAATATAGTTTCATGGTATACTATATTTATGTGTTAAAGTGTTCACTATCAGAGATAGATTGCATGTAAATATAAAAGCGAACATTGAAGACAACACCAAGAGGCGACAGTCTGCTTCATGTTAAACGCAATCGTCAGCCCATCGTTTGCATTTAGCATGAAATAGACTGCGCCTTTGGCTGTGTCCACTTATCCATCTATCTATCTATCTATTTATGTATATATATATATATATATATATATATATATATATAGGAAAAATATAGTTTTAAGGTATGCTATATTTATGTGTTAAAGTGGTCAATGTCATGGATAGAGCGTATGTAAATATAAAAATATTTGGTTGGTGCAAGAATAATGTCGTTTTTTGACGTATTTTTTAACGTCAAAAACGACATTATTTTTGCACCAACCTAATAGACATTGAAATCAACACTCAGCTAAATGCAATCGTCAGGTTCTGACGATTGCGTTTAATTGCATCAGTAAATCATTATTATCTTCAATAAATTCTTAGAATTGAAAAAATATTTCCGGGATTTAAATTATCTGCAAAAGATTGACAAGTCAAATCAATGTCCAGTTATTTTTCATTTATTATAAACTGTGGAAAAATGAATCCACAGACGGAGTTCAAATACTGGTCGAGGTTGTTTATTTTTAATTGGCACTAATCCCTTAGGAAAAAGCATAAACGTCTCTTCTACTACGAGCTTTGCATGAAATAGAAAGACAAAATGGACCCTTTAGCCATGGTAAGATAACCAGTTTATAAAAATGTTAACTCTGAATTAAAAACCAGTCTGGGGATGGCCTACGTTTTGCGTTAACCTCATCGATTGCGACTGTTGTAAATCTATTGCCCCAACGACCCTATGGTACGTTACGGGATTCATATAGGCTTATTTTTCTGTCTTACACCTTGTAATCGTTGTGCTTTTGCAGAAAAAAAAATGAAAAATTTAGGCGGAAGTTTCTATGTAATTTATCAGATATTGACTTCGTAATTATGAGAAAATTGAACATTTTCTTTCTTTTTTTTTTTTTTTTTTTTTTTTTTTACAAATTTTGTGGGAGGAAAATAAGTACTGCTATAACTTGCTTGAGAGAAATGAGACGAGAAAGAGAGAAATCCGACCTGCAGTAAATTAGGAAGAAATTATTTCAGGTGTTGCATCTGCAAAAATGTAAGTTACGGAAATTTCTTGTTTTTTTAGAAATTAACTCCATTAATCATTGCGTAAAGTGAAATGAAAAAAAAACCCAACTTTTTTCATATCTAATAACAAGGTTTATTCTACTTCAGCAGTGAGGTTCACGCTATATAAGGCCCGGGAGCCACTAGAGGTAGAGGGTTACAGAATAGGAAGCACAGTTTATTAGTTGTGACTATAACGGCTAACTCTAGACTTGAACAGGTTGAGATTGTCAGTCAGTTATGTGCCATACGTAATACACGCTTAGGCGATCATGTATCTTTCGATACATGACTGACGAGAGTTTTTTTTTTCCCCGCAGTAGGTTGCCATTTAATTCTGCAGTAGACCAGGAGCCATCCAAGGCTATAGAACCCGGTCTGTCCTGCTATTTACCCCTAGCTGGGGGACAAGAATAGGATTCGCACCTTTCCCAAGGTTATTAGCACGTAAGTGAATGTAATGGATTAAGATTGTAGTGATCGGGAAAGCATTCTCTTGGGAGTCGATTTCTCAGAGCAATGATTCGCGGGAAGAAGCTGCTCGAGTCGTACTTACTGGAATCCGGAGGGCCTTGTATATAAATACTTTTCACAAAAATATAATCCTTACATTTGCCTTGATAAAATCCCGCAGAGGACTAAACGCGTCGACTAATATGTTTTCCTTTTGTCTTTATTCATATTTTCCTTTTAGAGATATAGATATGTGTGTGTGTGTAAAAATTTCGGATAGATTATATGTACAGCTGGCCACTCATATTTGAAGATACCCGTCTAATAGGGCAGCTAGCCAATCCCTCAGGCGCATTTGTGTTTATTCAACACCCAAACAACGCACCTGTGGCTTATACTGCAACTATACTGAGTTTCGGCGTGTTATCTAGCGTGACCAACAATTTGAACAGGCCCAGCACGCTCAGACCCTCGTCCAGAATGGCTTGTGACTTCGTGCTAGCACAGCTATGATATATATATATATATATATATATATATATATATATATATATATACATACATACATACATACACACATATGCATATGCATACACACACACATGTATATATATATATATATATATATATGTCTGTCTGTCTGTGTATCACTACGACAACGCTAATTGGCCTATAAATATATATAAAGATGAAGCAGTTTATATATATATATATATATATATATATATATATATATATATATAGAGAGAGAGAGAGAGAGAGAGAGAGAGAATGGTTCATTTATTTTTACACATATTTTGTGTAACTTTTGATTGGAATAACAGTTCGTTTTTATTTCGCGGTGATTATTCCGTTTGGATTTGACAAGCAGGAGCCTAGATAAGTTAAAATGGCCGCGCAGCTTCCCCTGAATAGCTTTATGTTGCGCGGGATTTAGATGAGATGGGATCTCCCAAAATTTTGTACATTTCTTCGTTTTGTTGTTATTCACATATACACAAATATGGGACAGAAAAATTCATATGAGGAAAAAAAAAACGAAAGAAGAAAAAGGCGAATGACAGAGAAAAAGAAGGAGATTAGCGGAAGAAGATATGAGAGATAGAGAGAAAAAGAAAAAGAGAGAGAGAGAGAGCAGCATATTCATGTAAAAAAAAAAATTCTGGCTATATGCCCACCACATTTGAAAGAGCTTAATTCCTGTTGTTTTGCCCCCGCATTGGCATTTCTCTTGAATGAAGACTTGCAGAATCATTCTGTATTTGCCTTTTATCCAAAAATGGTTAGCACAAACGATTCCACCCAACCCATATAGATACAGCCATTGTAGGTATTTTCTTGGTTCTTTCTTCAATTCAGAATTGTCCGGGGGATTTCTTTGTCATCGCAAAATGGCACGTTCTCTTTTACTAATTCTTGCATTCTTTCTATTTTGTTCGGTATTTTTCTTATATTTGTCCTAAAAAAATCTTTCTTGTGGACACACGCGCATTCATCTACTATACATGGCCAACAAAGGAACTCTTCCCGTTACCGATTGGCACTTTGCTAACTTTCTTGAAGACTTGTTGAATTTTCAGATACTTCTGTGATAGAGAAAAGTTGAACGCACACACACCCTTTTGCGCGCGAACAGACACATACACAATTATTCATAATATTACGCATAAAGATACAGAGTTATCTCCCTTAACCAGACAGTATCCCAAGCTCGTCTTGTAGGGCAGTGCTTCTTGATGTGGCGTTCCGGTAGCTTTTTTTTTTTTTCCAGTTTGCGAAGGACCTGAGAGCGAACCTTTTCAATCTAGCTGGGAGATTCGGGAAGTTCTGTACCCCCTCACCACATTTTTTAGATATGCAGCTAGATTATGAATTTAAGAAATTGAATACAAAAAGATTAAAATTTTAAATTAATATTAGGTTGGTGCAAAAATAATGACGTAATAATGTCGTCTTTTGGCGTATTTTTTAAAAACGACATTTTTACGTCATTATTTTTGCACCAACCTAATATTTTAAAAATTTGGCCATTTGGCTATTCCTTTTTCCCACAGCCAGCCGAATTTTTTAAAGGCAAAAATAGAAATATATGTCCATGAAATTGGACTTTTGGTATTCCAAGGCGTAATTACTATGCAATCCCATTCTATGTCATCATTATAGTTTTGTCATACGTATTTAAGTTCTCGTCCTGGGGATGACGATAAACTACAGCCGCGTCCTAGGTAAGACGATAAACTACGTCCAACAGCAAGGCCTCTGATCAGGAGGTTTTGAGGAGCGTGGAACCACCTCTTAATTGCTGGTGTTCCTAGGTCCACCCTGATCCCGGGTGGTAGCACTTGTTGGGGTCCCAGCTATGGGCAAATAGTTAACCCCGAAATGGGTAAAAACACTATCAAAGTGTAAAAATAGGTTTTGATTCCAGAAATGCTTTGTAAAAAAATTATTACCAGCAATACATTTTTGGAAAAAAATATTACCAGCTATACATTTGTGAGGAAAAAAATATTACCAGCAATACTTTTAGAAAAAAAAAAAATTACCAGCAATACATTTTTGAAGGAAAAATTATTACCAGAAATAGATTTTTGTCAAAACAAAATATTACCAGCAATAAAAATTGTAGGCATTAAATAACCCATTGAGGTTGATATACCGTAAAACAAGCCAAGCCAAATCAAACCAAACGTATTTCAATTCACAGTTTTACTGTTATATCACATTCCTTGTTTGTATAGCAATGACTTTTAGCATGAGTAAGGGGAATGGACCTGGGAACATCAGCAATTAAGAGGTGGTTCCACGCTCCTCAAAACCTCCTGATCAGAGGCTTTGCTGTTGTACGTAGCCTATCGGACGCGAATATAGTTTATCGTCTTAACCAGGACGTTGACTCAGGGTGGTAGCACCTGTTAGGGCCCCAACTATGGGCAAATAGTTAACTCCCAAACTGGACTCAAAACGTGTAAAATAGGTTTTAATACCAACAATACATTTTTTGTAAAAAACATATTACCAGTAATAAATTTTCGAAGAAAAAATATTACCAAACATTACCAGAAATATATTTTGGGGAAAAATATTACCAGCAATACAAATCTTGTCGGCATTAAATAACCCATTGAATTTGATATACCGTAAAACAAACCAAACCAAACCAGAGGAATATCTATAAAATGAAACGAGTTTGAACACATTCTTGAGATCAGTATGCGATTTTTGACAGGACGTCTTTGTGTGTGCCTATCAGTGCCACCCACTCCCTTCCAAGTCTCGGGATCATTGTCCTATCTCCTTATTTTCTCTCTTCCATCTGCTTGGTTGTGAGCAGAAGTCACAGAAGAGTGTGAATGGTGGACGCGACTGGGCTATTCAGGCCTTCTGATAGCATGTTGCAGATCCTCTTCATATTGATGATTGGACTCGAAAGTCTCTCCACAAACTTCGTATGATCCTCTACCAAGAAGTCCGATTGGCAGCAATGTTTTTCCAGGTCACCGAGTTAATGTTGGCCTGTGTCAGGGTTGTATTCAACTGATCATTGACGCATCGTTTTCGGCCTCGGTGAAGCCCCTTACCGCAAGTTCTCCAAACAGGATGATAATTGGGAGTCGTGTGGGACGCATTTATGGACCCACGAGACGACCAGTTGTAGGATGTTAGCCTCGATGCTGGGTGAGACGTCCGAGCGAGGGCCTCTTTGTTTGACTTGCGGTTCTCTCAACTCGCGTAAAGGATTCTTCGGAAAATCTGCTTGCACGTGTGTTGTGTATTGTGAGTGTATGAAGAGTGTTGAAAAGTTCCGGCCAATAAGGAATTCCAACCATCATATCTGAAGTTTATTCCTTTGGTCAGACTTGACGAAGATGGTCAAGCTGAGAACTTTACAGAACCTCCTATTGTGTTTGGTGTATTTTCTGTTGCGGTCTGCCCTTTTGTTGCCTGTGTGTATATTTGTGTTAGGTTGCGTGTGCCTAGTGTGTATGTGCACTGTATATATGAACATCCACACAAACACACACACACACACACACGCACACACATATATATATATATATATATATATATATATATATATATATATATATACGTATTAGAATGTGCTTATATCAAGTAGTCGCTTATTTTCAACCACAAACACACATGCACATTCGAATTCTAACAACAACAAGAACAACAAAAACTCTAAAAAATTGCCTTTCCGGATTAAAAAAAAAAATATCTTCGCTCTTCTCCTTCAGTGCCAAATTCACTGCTGTTTCTACGTCTTGACAAAATGGCTGCACACAGAAGCATTCCTTCGCAATGCTAAGTGTTGCGGAAAAATAAATGTGGACGCCAGAAATTGAATTAGTGAGGCGAGAAGCGTGAAAGCAAAACTGGATATTAAAACAATGGCTTTAATGGTGGGGGAGGTTGGACTGTCCTCTGGGCAGGAAGTGAGGGTGGCAAGGTCTGGGTTGAGTCGGGGAGGGATAGCGGTTTGAATAACTTATTAGGCGCAGAGCAAATATAGAAATGCAAATGCATTTTCTCACGTATATATTTATATACATATCTTCTTGACAGCGACACACGTACGAATTTGTGTTACTAGACACTATTATATATCGTTATATACAAACAAAAGTATTCATAAATGCAAGGCCTTACCATTAGATAATTGGTGATATCTTATAAAATTGTTGTAGCCATTGACATTGTAAAAGCATTAATTCTTGACTTTTTTGATCTTCATTCATAGTGTTCACTTTATTTTTTTTAGGTGATATCGCGTCAATATTTTGGAATCGGATAGAATGCTTGTGATGAAAATACTAGGTGTAAAAATACGTTACAAATTGCTTCATATACACAGAGAAGGATACGTTTATGATTGCGTTCGTGTGCAGTGATAGGCATACGTGTGCACTCATAAAATATAACTAGTACAGTACAAATTAATTTGCATTCATACGCAATGCATAGAATGTGATAAAATATATTGGCTCCATATACTGGGTTGGAACACAAGCTCGTAGCGTTTGGATATGTGATTTTGTTTCATATCTGACTAAAATGTATGATATATATTTTAAAAGGAGCCATTTCAACACCTCTTTCTATGTGATACGTGCGTAAACTGAATTTTTTTTTTATTTTACAAGAGAAAATAATGCATTTTATACCTTTTTATTATGAGATGTATTTTCTACAATTTTATATCGAGGGATATTTTATGCTCTTTTATTATTAGACGTGTTTTATGATACTTTATTTATTATGAAATGAAACGTATGCTCTTTTATTTAATATTAGATGCTTTTATTGCGTGCACGTGACTAAGTGGTTAGAACGCTTGCATTCTGACCATGAGACCCGGGTTCGAATCTCACCATAGTCGATTTGTCAGGAAGTTTCCTTCCTGATGTTATCGAAAGGAAGGGGTCGATCCCAGCGTGCGACACTTTTGGAAAGTGGCTGAAAACCTACCACGGGTTGGCCCAAACCTTGTGAGTGAAATTGGGTAGACAGAGCCCTTGCAGCGCTCGCACGAAGTCACAAATCATCCTGGCCGAGGATTTGGGAGTGCTGTTGAAATTGTTGATCACGCTAGATAACACGCTCTTTCCCAGAAACTGTAACTAAGGTCAATTCAGCATAGTTTCGGTATAAACCACAGGTGGGCTCTATGGGTGTTGATTAAACCCAAATGCGCCTGAGCAAGCGTCTGCAATAGGGATTGGCTAGTCACCCTAGTAGACGGGTATCCTCGAATACGAGTGGCCAGCTATAATTGGAGGTTTTTTGCTCTTTTATTATGCGATGCATTTTATACACATGTATTTATTATGAAATGCATATTATGCACATCTATTTATTATTAGGTGCCTTTTATGCTTTTTTATTATGACATTCTTTATAGGCTCTTTTATTATGAAATGCATTTCATGCTATTTTATTATGGTATGCAATTTATGCTTTCTTATTCATTATCAGGTGCATTTATGAAAATCGCTGTACAAACAGCAGAAAGATAATGCACTGTTTATAGAAATGCTACCGGACCTAAGAATAATATTCTTAAGTTGTTTGCTATGTTCAGGGGTTATCTGTAAGCCCAAATCATTCTGGCAGACCTGCAGTCTTTAATGATGGCCAAATCAAAAGGCTGATTAAAAAAAAAAAAAAAATAATCCAGGTCACTCACACGACACAGGACATTTTCATATTACAAATATCTCATATGAGTTAAAAGCTCTTTCCGCGAATTCGATGTTGGGCTTATGAAAGGCAACAATTAGCCTGTCGTCTGAGGTTTATGGGGATCGACGGAAGAACGAAGTGCAGAATGGCTGAAACGTTGTTATATCAAAATGAAGATATTATATTTAATGGAAATAGTGTTTCTCTTTTCTATTTATTAAACACTAGCAGAAATTTAAAAAAAAAAAAAAAAACTTTTCCGAAATGCAAGTATTCATTTTTGGGAATATTTCGGTCAAAATATTAAGTTGCTCATAAAAAATATCGTGTAGCGGAAATAGCTCCCACATATACCTCCCAGAAATAGCTCCTATATATACCTCCCAGAAATAGTTCCCACATATACCTCTCAGAAATAGCTCCCACATATACCTCCCAGAAATACCTCCCACATATACCTCTTAGAAATACCTCCCTCATGTAACTCCTAGAAATACCTCCCTCATATAACTCTCAGAAATACCTCGCACATATAACTCCCAGAAATACCTCCCACTTTTCCCTCTAAGAAATACCTCCCACATGTAACTCCTAGAAATACCTCCCACATATATGTCCCAGAAATATACCTCCCACATTATTGTAAGGCATAATGTTGTCTTTATCTAACTAACGTCTTAACATTGTGCGCGTGGCATTTCTAGGCGGTATACGTGGGAGGTATTTCTGCCGGAACCTGTATTAGTGCACGCGCTGTTAATTGTCTCTCTCTCTGTCTCTCACTATCCCTGCTCACTCTCTAACATCAATATTTTTTAAATTTTTATATTGTATGTATGTTTTGATTTTTATACGTTCGTTGTGGATTGACACGAGGACTTGAATAAAATAATAAAAAAAAAATAGATCGACAAAATAAATTCGTATCTCATTGTTAAAGTTGGCGTCGATGTTCTTTTTCCATCGCTATTTGATTTTTTTTTCACGAAATCCAGTTCTATGCGCCAACAGGCATATATATATATTAGGTTGGTGCAAAAATAATGACGTAATAATGTCGTTTTTTGACGTTAAAAATATGTCAAAAAACGACATTATTACGTCATTATTTTTGCACCAACTATATATATATATATATATATATATATATATATATATATATATATATTACCAGTTTGTAGTTGGTAGGGATACTTCCAAGGAGGACATAAATCCATTGAGAGCTCAATTTACCATTATATATATATATATATATATATATATATATATATATATATATATATATATATATATATATATATATATCCTGTGGACGAAATGATCTGATTGGACTAGCAGGAAACAGCCTGTAGGCTCTAAGTGTTGACTTCAATGTTCTCTTTATATATATATATATATATATATATATATATATATATATATATATATATAATTATTTATTTAAAAATTATAACATAAATATGTTATAAAATCACTACAAAAATAGCCATTTTGTTTCAACACCTCTGGTGTCTTATCAAGTGATGATGTTGAATGTAGAATAAATGGTTTTAAAAGTTTGAATTTAATTAACAATCCTTCGCAAGGGGAAAACGCTGTTATATAAGCTAGAATGACCAATCAAAACACAAGTATAAGAGAATTCAAAAAACTTGACAATGAAGTAAGGTTATAACAGCTATTAAGAGCTTTAAAGTTGGGGTTATATTAAAATATAATTTATTCTAACTAATTAAATTATATAATAAAATTTGATATTAAAATTAAAAGTAAAAAATTACCAATTTTAAAATTTAAATTTAATCTCTATTAAGTTTAAAATTATAAAATTACTGTGGAGAGAAGAAAAAATACATATGTTATTCAATTTATTTTTTCATTGAAATTACGAAATTTCAGAGCCAGAGGGAATTGAAGCATATGATGTCCTTATTCGGGGGAGTCGGTCGTCAATTTAATACCTAACTAGGAAAATAGCGTTTTTTTTTTGTTCCCTTCCCTAGTTTTGGTATATTTTAACACTAGTTACTGAAAATAATTTTTCTTTTCAAGCACTTAGTTTTACTTTTTGACGATAGTGTTTAAAGATGTGTCGGCCGAAAGGTAGCTAAATTTTTAATCGCTGTGTTTCGTGTCGTTTTTTCAAATAGGACTCCTTTTTTAAAGATCATATCTATCTATCTATCTATCTATCTATCTATCTATCTATCTATCTATCTATCTATCTACACCGATATCATCTACCGTCTATATAATAACAATTAACACATTTCACTGATAATTTGATGGCTGTTTCCCTATCATTATAGTCTGTAAATATCTACAAGCGCGGTGATCGATTTGTCAACGGCATAGATTAAATGCAAAAAAGAAAGTCGCATATCGCTATAAATCAAACAGAGAAAAAAAGCAGTATCATCAAATAAATATAGATTTCGTCGATTTGATCATATAGGAAAAAAGGGTCAATCAAAACAAAGCCCCATATATTACAGGACTAACCGCTGTACGAAGAACTGATGTTCTAAGCATCTGATAACAGCTTCTTCCTATGCCATTATCGGCCCGCAGGCATCATTTTGTTTTTCTAGAATCAACTAAGAAGACATATCAAGATATTTCAGAAATTATTACCCGCGAAAAAAAAAAAAAAAATGCATATATATTTGTATTTTGATGAGTTTGTTAAATTTTTTCCCAGTAAAATGATCGGTACAACGCAACCATATATCTTTATCATTTCGCCCCAAGCAAGGCAATAAAGCCACTAAGATGAAAGCGGTCACTGATTATTAAAGAGAAAAATATCATTAAGGAGAAAGAACAATAAAGGAACAAAATGTAGAGGAAAATAGATAGCGATTGAGATTGCATTTGAATTTTTGAAGATCAAACTTTAACCGGAAACCAAGAAGACAGGAGAGAATTTCACAAGGAAGCTGTTAGCATCAAAATTAATTACGTTTACAGCTAGCCAGTTCAACAGTAAAATAATGAGACCTTGCCACCAACCTAGTATTGAGTTTACCCATAAAGTAACTTCATACGAAAAAGGGATATTGATTTTGTGAAATACAGAAATGGGAACAAGGCCAAGAAAAGGATAGGGGAAAGATGGTTTCTTTCTTCTATATTATAATTAAATTTGGCTAGCCACAATTATTGATCCAAACATACAACATCAAAACATCAAAACACCACATTCTTACTTACGATTCTTACTACAGTCACCATAATACCATAGAATCTCTATGAATTTTTAACTAGTCCTATATATCCAATTATCTTGAAAGTATTTATAGAAAAAAATACAGGGAAGCTATGTTAAGGTGGTGGGAAAGTGACTGAAGCTGAAATTCCAGGTCAAGACCAATAACATTGCAGATTCTTCTTTCTATTTTATCAAGAATCTCTAAATATTAGGTTGGTGCAAAAATAATGACGTAATAATGTCGTTTCTTGACGTATTTTTTAACGTCATTATTTTTGCACCAACCTAATATATAACAGGAGGACCAGGCCAGATCAGACGTGGCAGCATTATTCAAAGCAAAGACGAATGGTAAACTTATAAATACATAAGATAGATTCTGTCGAGAAAAATACGACACAGTGAACCAACTTTACTAGTAGCAGACCTAGCAACTCGTTAAATATAATCTTATCACGTTATATCAGCAAAAAGCTTTTTTATGACAACGTGCAATGAGGCACTCTCCTGAAGGTTAGCATTAGCCGTGCTGATGGAAGGTAAAACGGATTCTCTCAGACGATTAAAAGAGAATATTTTCACTTTGGTATGTTAAAATTAACAAGAATTTCTTTGCCCCAGTTAACAACAACTTAAAAACGTAAGTTAGTGCACCAAACTTAAAACAGCAAGATCTTATACTCATTCTCAGTGATTTCATATTTCGCATATACGTGAACTGCGTCAGTTGATCAGAGAAGAACCGTAATCATTTTGAGGGATGGACAGTGACATAAATTTTTACCGTAGTTTTCGATTCACCAAAATATACATTGCAGACCATTAGAGATGCCAGTTGCACCAGAGGGTTGACTTAAGTTAAATGGCGGGCACCGAATGAAGAAACTCGGAAACTTCACATACAAGCGTGGTAACAAGAATGTTTAACATATGGATATATAAAAAACTGTCCAAGTGAGGATTTTGGCAGTCTTTTACAGGCGGAGAGTTTAAGGTGTATATATTTAATTAGGGTTCAGGGTTCCCACCACAGTCCGACCAAAGAGTAACTGACGAAATATTGAGGTGAATAATGTTTCGTCTTATCATTTTACCGGCACATCTTTTTCATTCCTCTTCTAAGCACTCTGTCCCAAGACAACACCGGCGATCAAAGCTCTCCACAACGTCCTATCTCATGTGGCGCTTAGCAGTTTTTGTTCTTTTGTTTCATTATCCATTCACTGAAGGCCGCCAGATAAGTGATTCTCTGCCTTCCCCAGTCTCTCTTGTCTTCTATATGCCCCTTGAGGGTTACGTTTTCAAAGACCTCATTCCTCATTATGTGTCCAAGGAATTTCATCTGGATTTTCTCGATTCTGCGTAGAAATACTCTTTCTGTTTCTATTTTCTTTAAGTCTTCCTTGTTTCTTATTCGTTCCGTCTATGGAATTTTCAAGTTCGATACCTATCGGAGAACGCACATTTTCTACAAATTTTCTCTAACATTCAAGCTGGTAAATGTAATTAATACTGTTTATAAAAATCAAACAAAAAAAGAAACATAGTATTTACTTAAATAAATTGTATCTATTAAATAACGTACAAACAGAAAGAACATTATATATATATATATATATATATATATATATATATATATATATATATATATATATATATTATTTATTTAAAAATATGATTCCAACACGCTACATAAGAGTTCTCATGTTTCAAAACAAGAGCCGAAAACTTCAATATAATTATTTGAATTAATTTGAATTAAAGTAAGCTCTGATAATGTGTAGAAACTACACGTTATTAAGTTCCTAAATAATAAAAATCTATTAAACAATAGACATGAGTTAACGGTTTTTCCCGACATCATCAAATCTTTGCATTGAATAATTAGCATATAATTTTTTAAAATCCATACTCCTAATAAATAGCTTAAATACCCTACAAAAAAGATAACCTTTTATGAAGTCGTCAAAAGACAAATGTTACGGCAGTTTTTTTTTTATATATATATATACACAAAACCCTTTCAGAAATAATGAAATAAAAAAAATAAATAAATCTCCATAGACACGTAAACCAGACTAGACGAAATCAGCTTCCGTTTTAAATTTAGACATCCCAAACTTACCCTGACTTGGCATCTATGAATGTAACTCTATACTGATACAAATTATTAACACCCTGCGCCCCTCTTTATATGAACAATCGCGCTGGCCGTTAACATGGAAATTTTGATTTCAATAATGAATCTACTATTAAAACACAAAAAATTCAGAAATAAGTTATTCCAAAAAAAAATTCGCTTGAAGATGGAACAGAGCTTACTTTAATTCAATTTAATTCAAATGATTATATTGAAGTTTTCGGCTCTTGTTTTGAAACATGAGAACTCTTATGCAGCTTTGGAAACATTTTTTTAAAATAAATAATTATATTTATGCTCTACTTTTGTATCAAGCACTATTTTTTTTAAAAATAATAACAAAAATACTAAAGAACTTTGGATTATTTACCTAACCAGTTCTTTCCTATTTTCTATATATTTTCACACACACACACACACACACACACACACACACACACACACACACATATATATATATATATAATTAAGTAACGAAAATCTTGGTAATCCGTCTGGTTAATCCCAAGGAGGATGAAATCCTGAGAGCTCAATGTTAAGTCAGAGCGAATAATTCAATTTAAAGAAAAACAGACCACTCAATTAGTTATAATTTATTTCACCAGAGAATTTTATTTTTCTCTAGATGTTCAGACTTCATTTTCAAAGGTGAAACGAAAAATGGATTTAAAATTTACACTTTTGATGGGGAGTATTAAGCTTATATAAGTTGACATAGAAAGTGGTGAGGAATAGTGTTGGAGACATGGTCGAGTTTAGAGAGGGAAAGGAGAGTTTTAAAATTTATTTTTATTCTTATTACAAAACTTAATATTGAGGAAGAGTGGGTAAGGATCAGATACTGACCTATTTAATCGGTCAACTCAATGGAAATGATATGGGGAAAAAGGAAAAACGGGAAAAAAAGGGGAAAAGGAAAAGAAGGAGGTAAGTAAATGGATAAAATATAAGATATAAGAGATGTACGTAGGGTTTTGGGATAAAGGAGAGGAGTGGTATAGCTTTAGCAATTTAGATAAACACAGATTTTAGCGTTTGATAGTAATTTAAACGTTTAAAAACTCATATATATATATATATATATATATATATATATATATACATGTGTGAAAATATTGTAGAAAATAGGAAAGAAACTGGTTTGGTAAATAATCCAAAGTTCCTTAGTATTTTTGAAACATGAGACCTCTTATGTAGCGAGTTGGAATCATATTTTTAAATAAATAATTATATATATATATATATATATATATATATATATATATATATATATAGATAGATAGATAGATAGATAGATAGATCGATATAGATATAGATATATATAGCTCCATATATGAATATATTTAACTTCTAACAATAAACAGGTGTACACCAGGGAGAAATAAGAATAGTGCTCAACGTGTTGAATCATATCGAAACTGAACATCGCACAAAGGATTTCAAATATCTAGAATGAAAAAAAATAATAGGTTCCTCTATCGCCCGGTTCATACGCCGCCCCGGTTTTTTGAAGAGGGATGGAGGTTTATTCCTTGTATCCTGTTTAGGATTTGGTTTCCGGTTCCTTCCAAAGTCTTCATTCCCTTTCAATCTTAATAGCCTGTTGCGTTTTAGTAGCATTTTCACCATCCTTGAAATCATCATATATATATATATATATATATATATATATATATATATATATTCTGAACTTCTGACATTATATAATCAGGTATTTGCAAAGAAAATTGATGTTGGGGACATCACATTCATATCTCCTTATATTCTTCCTATATGATACACATATACTACCGTGTTTATATTAAATCAGATGCGTTACACTTTAAACGACTCCTACTACTACTCCTCCTCCTTTAAGTGCCCCTTCTGTCCAATGAACGTTTCGCCAACGTCTTCTCAAGGCAATACAGAGAATGCATACATTCTGTACACTGATAAAAACACACATCGCTGACACAGTCGCCATTGAAGCATTAACAAGTAGAACAAATATTTATGCTTGAGATCCTTTATATCGCTAGGCCTGATACACAAACAACGCGTCTACACATTCCAAAACATTCTCGGTGCAATAAGGATTTGGTTTCTGACAGAATGCACTTTTACAGTTTTTCTTTCATTTTCTTGCTAATCCGAGGAGAAGACCGTTGTCTCATAATTTCGTTAAGGATTTCTGGATGTAAGACTTCATAGATTTTTCACCATTTTCTTCCAAAGAGAAATGCACTGAATCGTGCATTCCTGTTGGGTTGAAGAATTTGGCAATACTTATGTAAGAATTTCACAGAAAATCTTACATCATAATTACATTTGGAATTCCAGGATTTCCCTCAAATTAGAATTTTGCCATATCAGAATTTTCTAAGACCATCCTCTTTTTCGGATTTGATTTGGGATCTCAGGATTCATTGGATTGTAGAATTTATCTATTTTTACGTTCTGATGAAGAAGAGATATCGTTGAAATAAATAATCTCAGATTGATTCCTAAACATTTTTCTTTGTTCATTAAACCAGTTTTTATATGACCATCTTCTTTTATGACATGGCCCTTCAGGAACTAGGTGATCATGACTCTCCCCAATTGCCTTTCTTTTCTTGTTCTAAATAACTTTTGATTTTTTACCATCGCCCTTTGTCCTTGTCCTCTCATCCTTATGCTACGGTTTTGCTTATGTGCCGTGGCTCTTCATGCTTACCACGTGAACGTGTACCTTTATGCTTACCACATGAAAGTTTGGCTTCATGCTTACCACGTGAACGTGTGCCTTCATGCTTACCACGTGAACGTGTGCCTTTATGCTTACCACGTGAACGTGTGCCTTCATGCTTACCACGTGAACGTGTGCCTTTATGCTTACCACGTGAACGTGTGCCTTCATGCTTACCACGTGAACGTGTGCCTTTATGCTTACCACGTGAACGTGTGCCTTCATGCTTACCACGTGAACGTGTGCCTTTATGCTTACCACGTGAACGTGTGCCTTCATGCTTACCACGTGAACGTGTGCCTTTATGCTTACCACGTGAACGTGTGCCTTCATGCTTACCACGTGAACGTGTGCCTTCATGCTTACCACGTGAACGTGTGCCTTTATGCTTACCAGGAGAACGTGTGCCTTCATGCTTACCACGTGAACGTGTGTCTTTATGCTTACCACGTGAACGTGTGCCTTCATGCTTACCCCGTAAACGTGTGCCTTCATGCTTACCACGTGAATGTGTGCCTTCATGCTTACCACGTGAACGTGTGCCTTCATGCTTACCACGTGAACATGTGCCTTTATGCTTACCACGTGAACGTGTGCCTTTATGCTTACCACGTGAACGTGTGCCTTCATGCTTACCACGTGAACGTGTGCGTTTATACTTAACACGTGAACGTGTGCCTTTATGCTTACCACGTGAACGTGTGCCTTTATGCTTACCACGTGAACGTGTGCCTTCATGCTTACCACGTGAACGTGTGCCTTTATGCTTACCACGTGAACGTGTGCCTTCATGCTTACCACGTGAACGTGTGCCTTCATGCTTACCACGTGAACGTGTGCCTTTATGCTTACCCCGTAAACGTGTGCCTTCATGCTTACCACGTGAACGTGTGCCTTCATGCTTACCACGTGAACGTGTGCCTTCATGCTTACCACGTGAACGTGTGCGTTTATGCTTACCACGTGAACGTGTGCCTTCATGCTTACCACGTGAACGTGTGCCTTCATGCTTACCACGTGAACGTGTGCCTTCATGCTTACCACGTGAACGTGTGCGTTTATGCTTACCCTGTAAACGTGTGCCTTCATGCTTACCACGTGAACGTGTGCCTTCATGCTTACCACTTGAACGTGTGCCTTCATGCTTACCACGTGAACGTGTGCGTTTATGCTTACCCAGTAAACGTGTGCCTTCATGCTTACCACGTGAACGTGTGCCTTCATGCTTACCACGTGAACGTGTGCCTTCATGCTTACCACTTGAACGTGTACCTTCATGTTTACCACGTGAACGTGTGCCTTCATCCTTAGTACTGGAACTACGATAAACATATAAAAGAGATAATTCTTCAGAAGGGGTTTCGTGAGACAGGAAATCTATTTCAAGGGTTCCACACGATTAAAAAGTTTGCAAAAGGCTGTCCTTGATAGTGATTTGCTTAGAGACAGCTGCCATTGTGCTGCTCTTAAAATATTTCTATTCTAGAACCCGCTTTGCTGCTAATTTTGCCAAGAAAAAGTTAAATTCCCCGGGGAGGCAGACCTGCAATAAATCTAAACAAGGGGTGATACTGTTGCGGTTTCTAAAACAAATTGGTTTTCCTCGCTAGAATTGTTTAATTTAAAATATAGTTCATCATTAATACATCCCACGTTATTACAATTTGGCATTCGTATTTAAAATAGACGTCATATAATTCATTTTTATTCGAAACGGTGTGCATGACGTCTATCGGACAGCACATTCGAAAAATCTTAATAAAGAAAATGTGATCGGACCTGCGTCCCTCTTTGTAGGCGACATTTCTTTATTAAGGGGTCATTTTCTTTATTAATGGGACATTTCTTTATGAAGTGGACATTACTTTATTAAGTGGACATCTTCTTTATTAAGGGGAGATTCCTTTATTAAGGTGACATTTTTTTTTATTAAGGGGAATTTCTTTATTAAAGGCACATTTCTTGGTTAAGGAGACATTTTCTTTATTAAGGGGGCATTTCTTTATTAAGGTTTCTCGAATCCGCTGGATGGTCGATATAATACACAATGTTTAAAATAAATAAAAATAAAATTGGTGGGGTCTATTTCAAATACAAGTGTCGTTTATAATAACGTTTGGAGTAAAAACATGTCGTATTAAAAAGAAATCCATGAATTTTTTCTAAATAATACATTATGTCTAACAGGTTCCATGGTGGTTTTTAAACCCATCTCGCACTAATTGTAACAATTATTATAGTAAGTAGTAATAAATTTTGAGACATTTAATTAATGTCTAACTTTTTTCTTCTTCGGATGCCAATAAAATAATCTGCTTCATCTTCATATATATTTATAGGCCAGTGAGCGACGTCTTATATATATATATATATATATATATATATATATATATATATATATAAACCATCCACACAAAACATACACATATACACACACAGATTATGGGTTCTTTTTTGTCAAATCCCCTGATCACCTTCGAATATACATACTTCAAATATCTACTGACTTCAATCTAACACTGATACATTTTCTTTCTTGTTGACTGGTGAATTATCATGATCAACCTTGAAAACACGGCCAACTGCTGAATCTGCTCGAGTTGTCTTCATGCGGACAAAGTTTTAAGCAATCATCCTCAAAACAATTACACGTGTACTTAGATTCCCATGACACGATTACGCTTTGATTTCACTGGAGTAACATTCATTTCAACATAATGAATCAGATCACGAGATTGTGAGAATAATGATGGACAGTTGTACTCGCAAAAAGGCTCTATATTTTGAATGTCTTAGGATCTCAAGTCGACTCAAGTGGAATTCATATATGCAATCATTTGGTACAGATGATGGAAAAAAGATCAGATCATTCGATCGCTGTAGGAAGGACTTTAGTCTTTCCCTCACTCCTTATATTTCATAAGATACAGATTAGACTAAAAAGGGAGTATGGCTACCATATCTGGTTTGGACATTCTCAATGTTCACTTCCCAGACTTGATCGAGTTTGTAGCAGAAAAAAAGAAGATTTACACATAGTTAGAGATGACAAATTAAAGTCAAATTTATACAATTATTAGAAAATATATATCTTTATCTACACACCAATTTTCGTCTCGCTAAGTCACACAAACGTCGCACTCCACTCGAAACACATTTTAAAACAAACATAAATATGTCAGACTGATGGCAATTATCGATAGACTCTCGTTTGCCACAGATTGTTACAACTACGTCCGTGCGGTTCACTTAAATACACATTGTCATTCTCTGTCATCTTTGCTATTTTTTCACTGTAGGTAAAATGTAGGTCGTAAGTGAAGAAAAGCGGGGAAACGCACACACGCACGTACATTTTCTTCAATTTCTATTACTTTTCTCTAGGAAACCCCCTACAACACAAACTTCACAGACACAAACACATTATTCTGGTATTGTCTATGTATTCCTCTTGTTAATATACTGTTGTTTGTTTATATATATATATATATATATATATATATATATATATATATATATATATATATATATAATAATAATAATAATAATGATGATGGACTTTCCCCGTCGGTTTCGACGTATGAGGATCTGACAGCTTATTGATTGAGTTGTGAAAATTTGTGCGATAATCTTAAGTGGCATTTAAAACCCGCTAGTGATTTACAAAGGAGGCCACATATGAAGCAAGTGTGAGTATTGTTAGATCAGATCACTGTTAGATTGGCTGACCTTTTAGATCTTGCTCTCGCTTCTTGAAAACGATTCAGACAAGCAGATTGAAAATTGCTGAGTCCACTAAAACACGTTGATCTCCATTCTACCCGCTCCAATATATATACTGCTAATTGTATGTGTATTGTTTTTACGAATGTGAATGAACATTTTAAATTTTTTTAAAAATCTCCATATAATTAAATTAATTTATTAATATTAATTATAAAGTATTATTTAAGGGATTAAGTTAACCCCGTTAAAAACAAGTAATGGATAAACAATAAAAATAACCTCAATGAAATTAAGATTATTATATTCCAGTTACTTTACAGAAGTAAGAATAAATTAGAATATTTTAGATTTAGGGTTAAATTTTAGTCAAATTATCATGAATTATGTATTACAAGTACAGCTAGGATATATTGAGCATGGTTACGCTGTTATGTTTAAAACAGAAGAGGATTCATTCGTAGATTAGAAATTTTTTAGCAAGATTGTAGGGTTAATTCCTTTGTATGTTTACAATTTATTGCCGTTTCATTCAACAGATTGTCCTTGTTTGGGTTTTTAATTATTTGTATTTTCTCCCGCAGGGAAGGGAAACACGGTTCGTTTAATAAACTCGAGGTTCTATCTTGTTTTAGGCTTTTCCATTTAAGTTTAGGTGTTTTATCTTTGTAGTTTTGTTGTTACTTTATTATTTATAACTCGGGCTCACATTAGAGTCCGCAACAATTTTTGTGGGAAAAATATACCAGGAGGCACATGTTTTGTACCTAAGCACAACCAACATTCCTGCAACAATTTCAAAATCGTCTACTTAATCTTCTACGGGAAAACTTATTCTCCACTCCTTAATCTCTCTCGCAGTGCAAGTCTATCGCTATTCTATTGCTATTCCTATGTCTAGATGCCATTCCTTTTTTAATTCCACAAGTTCAGACCTTTACTACTGGAATACGCTATGCTTCTTCCACTGAGTGGAAACACAGTAATGTTTTTTTCGTAAGCTTAGGAGAAAGTTCC
>OZ010611.1:28428683-28468683 GCA_963932145.1 Acanthosepion lycidas
ATATAGTTTATGCAAACTTAGGTAATCCGTTTGGGTAGACCCGAGGAGGATGATATCGGGAGAGCTCAATGTAAAATTCAGAGCAGATATGTTTGAATAAAAACAGACCACGTTAAGGTTCCATGTAATAAATTATTTCACCATAACCCCTTTAACAGGGCTCTGGATCATCAGAGTTTACTTCCAAAAATTGAAATGAATATATATATATATATATATATATATATATATATATATATATATATATATATATATAATTACAGGTTTGGTACACATGGAATAAAATTTCAATAACCAAAAACACTATTCTTAAAAGAGTGCTCAATACCAAGTAGACTTAATAGAATTTATTCAAATTTATAACATATAAATGTTATAAGATCACTACAAAATTTGCATTTTCTAACCCTGCCAGTGTCTTATCATCATTTGATAAAAAAAATATATATTTGAAGATATATCAATTTCACAACTCAAACTTTTACCAATTCAGACATTTCCCAATTCAGAACTTTTCCAATTCAAACATTTACCAATTGAAACCTTTACCAATTCAAATGTTTACCAATTCTAACGTTTACAGATTCAGAACAATTCAGAACTTTCCCAATTCAAACGTCTACCAATTCAGACTTTTACCAATTCATACAATTACCAATTCTAATCTTTACCAATTTAATCTTTTACCAATTCAATGTTTTACCAATTCAATGTTTTACCAATTCAAATCTTTACAAATTCAGAATTTTCGCAATTGAAATCATTACCAGTTCAAAATTTTATCATTTCAGACATTTAACAATTCACATCTTTGCCAATTTAAACCATTACCAATTTAGAATTTTCCCAATTGAAACATTTCCTATTACGGATCTTTACTAATTCAGAGATTTACCAATCCAAAACTCTACCTCTTCAGACATTTACCAATTCAAATATTTACCTGTTCACACCTTTACCAATTCACACCTTTGACAGTTCAAACCGTTGCAACTAGGAAAAACCATGCGATTTTCGCGGAGTTGAATCCATTTCATTTCCTCCGCATTTCAGACATAAGGAGAAATTTACACTGAAATTACTTTTTTACCACTTTCTGGGATGGAATGCTTCGTGGATGCTTCCCTAAATGAATGACGAATGTTTCCTTGTGAGAAAAACGCTATATATTAGCATTGGAGCATGATGAATGCGAATGTTTCCTTATAAGGAAAAAGAAGCTAATATTACAATTACGCTTTTCAGAAGAGGCTTACAGCTGCAAAGGATGTCAGAACATACACAGAGGCTACTCGTTTATTTTTAGACTATTCTTCAATTTTATTTGATTTTTTCACCTGTCATTCTTCTGTCTATGGCGACGAACGTTCACCTTCATTTCCATTTTGGTAAATGTTTGTTGAGCTGTCAAGGCCTCCTGAAGATCACCTGTCACACCCAGCCTACCTCCAACGCCAGCATTCGTGTTTATACCTTCGCTTTTATAGCAATGACATATTTCTCCATATCACAACCCATCTGATCTAAACGAAAGTCCACCACCATTAATAACCACGGATACACCGGTATATCCTATACACAAACGCGCGTGCGCACACACACACACACACACATGATTAGATATAGAACAAATATGAAACGTTTGTCAATCTAACATGTTTCACTTTTAGTAAAGGTTCATTAAAGAAAGACTGATGAAGCTTTAATAAAAGTCGAACAACTTAGATTTATAAACGTTCTTATTTGTTCTTTATCTTATCAGTCTCTCTCTCTCGCTCTCTCTCTCTCTCTCTCTCACACACACACACACACACACATACACACACTGAGTCGGGTTTCGATCCCGGCATGTCTTCAAGCTGTGATACCGCGAAACTGTCTATCTGTGGATGGCAATTATATATATATATATATATATATATATATATATATATATATATATAAATTTCAATTAAAAGGTGCAAGTATAATTTATAAATTCATGAATCATTCATACAAAAAACAAATATAGAGGTTAAGGAAAATCTACCAGTAAAAAAGAATTCTCTTATTGCTATATTTTACAAAAACGCACAACCTTAAAATTTAAATTCAAACTCAGCGTTGCGACCGCACATTCCAAAACAATAACACATTTCTCATACCATTTTTTCAGATTACATCTCTATTTTCGTTGTCCTCTTATTACTGAGAAGTTAAGACAAGAACAAAATCTACTTCCATACCTGATGATGTCTGTAGGAACAGACGAAAGCTTGTAAAAAATTAAAAAGACCTTATGCAACTGGAATTTATAAACGGGGATCATATCATTCATATACAGGTTCGGGGTTGATGTATCTTATTTATATTGTTTGCGACGATGTATTCTCGCCATTTAAATCATTAACCTCTATATTTGTTTTTTGTATGAATGATTCATGAATTTATAAAATATATATATATATATATATATATATATATATATATATATATATATATATATATATGTTACACAACAGAGAAATCTAAAATTACCTCATGGGTATATTCTACTTGATGCTGAGTACGTCAGTCTTATTCAACCCAGATTGTGGACTGTATTCAGTGTCGGAACTAGAGGTTTCAAATTTAATATTTAACAACGACAGCAGTTGAAAAATTGATACAGATTCTACCCATATCGAATCCTCGGCTAGACAGACTGCCCGAGTTGTGGTAAGGAGATGGCGGAAGTTATCTGTCTTAAAAGGAAAGAAGCCCTACAAATTCATCCCAGATGTTAACCGTAAAACCCCAATTTGGGCTTATAAGAAAGATAAAATGAAACTAAAGGAAGGCCGAAAAAGGAGTTTTATAAAACGAAATTTAAAATTATTAATTATATAAAAAATTGTTCGCACCAAAAAATACCAAAATATGCTTACAAATAACATAACATATCGTATTTATATTAAGAAAGAATATATTAAAAATATTTAATATTATTAATGAATAAAAATAAGAAAGAATTTAACGATAAATATATTATATATTATCCATTTAAAATTTTAAAGATAAGTTAAATTATTAAGAATATAACCATACCATATAAAAAACAAAATTTTTTTAATACATATACATTTTATATATATATATATATATATATATATATATATATATATATATATATATATATATATCGTGATGTCCGAATAAATTTAGTTTATATATATACATATATATATATATATATATATATATATATATATATATATATATATATATATATTGCGTGTATTTAGGTTGCATCTTTTCATTCATACACGTTTTCATTAAATCTTGTCTGTATATTGCTTAATATGTTGTAATTGACATCTTTGATAATGGCTTAAGTAAACCGAAAGCTTAGATTGTATTAAAAAATATGGATCGATATTGTGAATTTCTTTCTTCGTTCAACGATAATGTTATTAAACTTATCAGACATTATGAAAAAAATTTACATAAAATAAATAGACAACACTTGTCTATATTATTTAATGAAATGTGTATGAATATATATATATATATATATATATATATATATATATATATATATATATATATATATATATGTACAGAGTGCGTCAAAAATACTTTTACAAACTTTCGGGGTGGGTTCCTCAACAAAACAACGACAAAAGTTCATATAAACATATATCCGCAAATCCACGACGATAAAAAGCAGCAAAGTTTGGATGACTTGTTTGTCTTCGATCTGGAAACGCAATTTGATACAGCTGAGCAGCCTCCTCCCCATTCCCATTCAGGCAGCTGTATGTAAAAATCATCTGCTCACGATATGAATATACTGCCATCGCTAAGGGAACACTTCTCAGTTAACTCATATTGAACAAAGACTAGCCACAAATCTACACGAATGACAAATGTAACCTAGTCTACATAGCAAAACGGCCTCATCTACGGTAAACTTTATTAAACTTAACTCAAAAACGAGGTATTTGTGGACATAAGTTTATATGGATTTTGTCTTTGTTTGGTGTAAGGAACCAGTCCCTAAAGTTTGTAAAAGTAGTTTTGATACACCCTGTATATCGTGACGATTCATTTACTGTCTTATACAGAGATCGGGCAGCTCAGCATTTATATATATTAGAAGGTTTTTTTTAAATTTTTTTATTAAATTACAACAAGTGTCTCTATGCAGACAAAAGAGCATTTTGTCCGCTCTCGTGATCTTTTAGGAGGTAAGTGAGTGAATTTTTCCCTTTTTACTACTCACTAAGAAACCTCAACATTGGCACTTTTGCCAGTATATATATATATATATATATATATATATATATATATATATATATATATATATATATATAACAAAATAAATAACAAAAAAACAGCAACTGGAGGAATGTAGAGAACGCTATTTTCATATTGTTAACTGACGTTATTTTAACTCTACATTCCTCTAGTTGCTAAGAACATTCTGTTTTTTGTTATTATTAGTTACTTTCTTTAATTAAATTCATTTCTTTTTTAGCTTTGAGAAAGTCCACACTGGACGAAACGCGTCAGCAATAAATACAGTTTTCCTATTGTCATTTATATTTATAAATATTGTCTTTTCTGCAGGTCAACTCTGAGAAATTTTCATATATATATATATATATATATATATATATATATATATATATATATATATATATACAGAGAGAGAGAGAGAGAGAGAGAGAGAGGCAGAGACCGAGACAGAGAGAGTGTCCACCAAAATGTATACACATTTCAGGAAAGAAGAAACTGTATAGATACTGTAAAACTAAATTTATTCGGACATCACGAGATTAATACAAGTTTGCACTTGACAACCACAAGAAATGCTCAAAATAGTGGCCTTTAGCTTCCAGACATTTATTCGTACGGCGAGCTACTGCTTGGGTAGCGTTGGCCAAAGTGTCCAGGGCAGTTGCTGCACATGCATTTTAATTTTCTTGTTTAAGGGCTGCTAATGTAATTCATCTGTCGAGAAAATATTGTACTACAGTCGACATTGTCATTGGAATTTGATAAAACCATGAGTTTCTTTTTCCTAAAGTGTGTATACATTTTGGCGCACTCTCTGTCTTTATCTATCTTTATATCTCTCTTTCTCTTTCTATATATATATATATATATATATACATATATATATATATATATATATATATATATAAATATAAATATATATATATATATATATATATATATATATATATATATATATATATATATATATAGAGAGAGAGAGAGAGAGAGAGAGAGAGAAAGAAATATAGTTTTAAGGTGTGCTATATTTATGGGATAAAGTGCTCAATATCAGAGATGAGTAAATATAAATATAAAAGTGAACTCAGGCCTAACGATTGTGTCTAGCATGAAACAGCCTGTCGCCTCTGAGTACTGACTTGAAAGTTCACGTTGATTTTCGGCTCTAAATGCGTTCATACTTATCGTCATTATCCACCGTCATTCCAGTAACAATGTATGTGTGTGCAAAAATTTCAAGTTTTGTTGATAAAATTTAGCAACTGAATATATTGTTGAAACCTGATTTTTAAAAATGAAAATGCTGTAAACTGTTCAGCATAGCCAATCCATTTTGTCATTGTATTTGGCGGTGATACAAGGTTATATGATTTTTAACCTTTTTCAAATGGCTTAGTGCAAAATCAAAAAATAAACAGCTTCAAAGAGAAGTCGAGCACAATTAGCCATTTTCTTTTTATATGCATCACAAGCACAAACATCTATGTTTCTTATCTATCTGTATATCTATCTATCTATTCATATACACACGTATATCTTTTTCATTATGGTGCTTTTGCAGTCCTGTTTTCTTGAAAGTCTTTTTATTTTTTCAATTTTTGTCTGTTTGCAATGTCATTTAATGTTTCCCATTTGTACCAAATCATTCGTTCTCTATGTACAATTCAAGTTCTGCCTCATTAGTTCTCTCTCTCTATCTATTTATTTCTCTCTCTCTCTCTCTCTCTCTCTCTCTCTATATATATATATATATATATATATATATATATATATATATATATATATATATATATGTTTCCGTCTGTTCGTAACTATCTATCAATTAGTATATTTGTCTCTTCATATCTATCTATCTATCTATCTGTCTGTCTGTATATATATATATATATATATATATATATATATATATATATATATATATATATATATATATATATATGTCTATTCCTATACATCTGTGTTTTCATAATTGTCAAAATAATTTTCAGTAATGACTTGAACTGTCTTAGAATGGTCGCAACTTAAATTAAGGGGTAAGACGACATTTTCTAAATATTTATTAAAAAGAGTGGATGAATTGAAGATGTGTCCGGTAGATATTTCTCCCAAACAGAATAATCGTCCATGCCCAGCTATTGAAAACTCAAAGGTATCCTTGTCTTTTTCTTTATATTTGTTCACCTCTGCAAGCGAGCGTATAAGAGAGAGAGAGAGAAAGAGAGAGAGAAAGAGAGAGAGGGAGATAGAGAGATAGAGATACAGATAGAGAGAGAGATAGAGATAAAGAGAGAGAGAGAAATAGAGATAGAAAGAGAGAGAGATAGATAGAGAGAGAGAGAAATAGAAATAGATATATATATATATATATATATATATATATATATATATATATATATATATATATATATATAGAGAGAGAGAGAGAGAGAGAGAGAGAGATAGAGAAACATATCTACATGCATACAATTATGTGTCAAAATTTCTTGGAGAGCTGTATGCAAAGGCAATGACACCGCTTTACTTTTTATTATGTAGCAATTCTGACATCCGGTGAGTCAGTGTGATAAATACTCTATTTTCCGCTTTGAATTTTCCAATGACTCATAATTATTCATTTAAACTTTTTTGCTAGTTCGCCAACTAGGAAATACCTGTGGAGATATACCGATTGCGTCGTTAAATATTTAAGCTTAACTTACACAAAACATTATTATAAACGTCAATATGAATGCTGGTTATTTCTTAAAGAATTAAGTATATACAAAGATTGAAAATCGACATAGGTTTCCATTTCATTGAAGCAGACGATAAACACACGGGAGAATTATCACCTTTTCTATCTTCCCTTAGTATTTTCCGATGTTATTATTATGCATGCTTTCTTTTTCTCATAGAAATTAAACTAAACACCGTTTCTGATATATCGTTCTCTTCCGTCTTTTTTCACAATCAGAAAGGAATGGTCTGGTTTTTATCTGAGGTAATGGCAGGGCGGGAAAAGATAGGTACTTAACATAAGACGTCAAAGTGTGTCAATGACCGTAGCTTAAACTGAGTCTAGCCGGTTGTAAACAAAAGAGTTAGCGATTTACACTGCTGTTGCTATATGAAGAATTTGTGGGCAGGGGACACGTAGGCTATTACATACTCTCATTTACTAACGGAGTAAAAACTGAATTAAAATATATAAATATATAAATATACAAACACACAAATATATATATATATATATATATATATATATATATATATATATATATATATATATATATATATATATATAAAAGTGAACATAGAAGTCAACACTTAGAGGCGACAGTCTGTTTCATGCTATATGCAATCGTCAGGCCTGACGATTGCATATAGCATGAAACAGACTGTCGCCTCAAAGTGTTGACTTCTATGTTCACTTTTATATTTACACACGCTCTATCTCTGATATTGAGCACTTTATTCCATAAATATAGCACACCTTAAGACTATATTTCTTTACATATATATATATATATATATATATATATATATATATATATTTGTGTATGTGTGCGTGTGTGTATTTTTCAGACAATATAAATAACGTATAAATATTTAAGATAAACATTATCAGAAAAATAAATTATTTATATATATATATATATATATATATATATATATATATATATATATATTTAAGTAGCATATTTTTATTCAAACAAGCTTGGTTAAATAATTTGCATCCCGTTATATAAGAGAAAGCCCAAAATAAATAAAGTCAGTTATGAGTATAGCAACAAAGTCCTTAAATGATTATGAACAAATTATATATGTATGAGCAAAAATCGAATCGTTACTTCCCTTATACTGTAAAAAATAAACAAAACGCTTGTCAACACTGAATCTCGGAATCTAGAACGCCGCATAAGGAGTAAAAACAGTTGAAATATTTCAATTTTATAAAAACACATATGCATACTCGCAGAGAAGTTAACCCCCTGAAGATGGTCTCAGATGTGATTGAATGTACTTGGGATAATAAAAACTATTAGAAAGAAAATTTTGGCAATTTTTTCTTAAGCAATTTTTTTAAGGCTACCAAGAAATTGATCCGTGAACGCGAAAGAATCACACCGAAAACTAATCGACATGATATGTCTAAATTATTTAACCAAATCTGTTTGAATATATATATATATATATATATATATATATATATATGTGTGTGTGTGTGTGTGTGTGTGTGTCTCTCTCTCTCTCTCTCTCTCTCTCTCTCTCTCTGCGTGTGTGTGTGGTTGTGTTTGTGTGTGTGTGTGGTTGTTAAATAAAAGTGGGCAGTGTTTAATTACCAAACGGAAATCACGTTTCTTTCGTTGTTCATCGAACGCAGCAACGTGCAAGATGGCTGTCATTAGCCAGCGAAAGACTGGTCACAAAAGAGAGTTTCGCGCAATCTTCCTCATTAGTTCGAATGAAGTCCCGCAGCCCAAACACAGGAAAGGGTATTAAGACTATGGGCAAGAAAGTGGATGTGGTCGGTTGGTAAAGAAGATAGGACATTTGAGAGAAGCAGGAGTCGAAAGACGGTAATAGTAAGGAGAAGTGGGGGAAAGAGTTGGTAATTGCGTGCGCTTGTCCAATTATCAGCTCCGGTAGAAGACAAAGAAGGAGGAAAAAAATAGGAGGAAGTGGAGGAGTTTGGTTGTGGAGGAATCAATGTGAAAATAAAGAAATACTAAAGAGAGGAAACAAATAGAAGAGAAAGATCTGTGAGTAGAAGGATGAGGAGAATAAGTAAAGAAGCAGTCAGGAATAGTATAAGAAAGGGGGAAAAGTATGAGGCGAAGAAGAAGAAGAAGATAAGAAATGCAGAGGAGTGGGAGAGAAGAAGAAAAATATGAAAGTCGAACAGAGTAAGAGGAGAAAAGAAAGAGAAAAAAATGGACGATGCAGAAAAATTAGTAAAAGAACAAATAGAAAAGAAGAAGAAAGGGGAGAAGAAGAAGAAAAAGAAGGAAAAATAAAAGGACAAAACTAAAAAAGATGAAGATAAAAAGAAAAAAATAAGGAAAAAAATATAAATGAAATATGAGGAAAGAAGACGTTGATGGAGAAAAGAGAGAGAAGAAGGATTAGAAAAGAAAAAGGAGAAAGAGAAGAACAAAACGAGAGAAGAGAAGGAGAAGAAAACAGAAAGAAAAGAAGAAAGACGAAGACAAAGAAAAGGAAAAAAACAAGAAAAGTCGATCGTGAGAAAAAAGGAGAATAAAAGAAAGTGGAGAAGCGGAGTAATGAAGAGAATGAGAATGAGAATGAGAAGAAAAAATAAAGAAAGAAAGGGTGAATAAACAAAGAAAGAGGAGAAAGAGAAAAGAAGTGAATATGAAAGAGAAGAAAAAGAAAGAAGCAAAGAGAGGAAGGGTGAATAACCAAAGAAAGAAGAGAAAGAGAAAAGAAGAGCATATGCACGAGGATAAGAAGAAAAAAGAAAGAAGCAAAAAAGAAAGGGTGAATTAACAAAGAAAGAGGAGAAAAAGAAAAGAACAGAATATGAAAGAGAATGAGAAGAAAAAAGAAAGAAACAAAGAAAGGGTGATAAACAACGAAAGAGGAGAAAGAGAAAAGAAGTGAATATGATAGAGAAGAAGAAGAAAGAGAGAAAGAAAGAAAGAAAGAAAGAGGGAGAAAGAAAGAAATAGAAAGAAAGAAAAAAGAAACTGTGAATAAACAAAGAAAGAGGAGGAAGAGAAAAGTCGTAAAGTAAATACGAAGGAGAAGGAGGAGTGGAGGAGAACAAAGAAAATGAAAAGAAAAAAGGAGGCGAAAAAGGAAAATGAAGAAGGTGAAAGGTAAGAGAACGTGAATAGAAAGAATGAAGAAGAAGAACGTGCAGAAAAAAAGAAAAGGATAATAAGCTAAGCAATATGAGGAGGATGAGGAGGAGAAGAGATGTAAAGAAGGGAGTATGAGGGAGCAGGATATTTGGAAGAAAACTTCATGAAAAAAGAACAGGAGAAAGAAGAGGAGGAGGAGAAAAGAGGAAAGAGAAAATGAAGTGGCAGAAGAGACAGAAGGAGAGAACGTGAATAAAAACGAATAAAGAAGAAAAAGAAGAAAGAAAGAAAGAAAGAAAAGGTGAATAAACAAAAAAGAGGGGGAAGAGAAGAGGAGTAAAGAAGAGAATACTATGGAGAAAGACAAGTGGAAGAGAAACGAAAAAAAAAAAAAAGAAAAAGGAGAGGAGAAAAGGGACGAAGAAGAGAATGCGACGAAAAAAGGAACAAGGAAAAATGAGGAGAGAGAGAAAAGAATGAAAAGTGAAAAGGGTGATGAAAAATAAAGTAGACAAACGCAAAGCAGCCATAATATTAGAATTATTTTAAACCAACAAGAAAGAAGACAGAAATTAATTTTATTCTTATCATTACAAATATCTTTCTTTCTTTTTTCTTTTTTTTACAAGAACAAATAAAAGCATAAATCGCTGCAGGATATAATGTATTTTTTTTTGAAGGAATCACCAAAGCGAGTCTTGAACGAAATAGCAGATGCCCAAACCTGTCTACAAGCCAAGAACTATCTTATCACCAGCTGCCAATATTTTGCTTTCTTAATTTTCAATCTATTTGGTTTGTTTTGCTTTAAATAATAACGAATTTCAAACTGAATGTATTTTTAAAGACAGTTTGCACGAAAGCTAGTTGCCTTTTTTTTTTCACGGAGAAAATAATCAAAATAATAAAAAGGAGTAGTATTAGCAGTAATGATAAAATAATAATAGTTGATGTAATAATAATATTAGTAATGATAGTAACAATTATAATAGAATAATAATAATAGTAGTAGTACTAATAATAATAGTAATAATAGTAACAATAATAATAATATAGTAATAATTATAATATTAGTAGGAGTAGTAATAATAATAGCAATAATAATAAAAGTAACAATAATAATAAGAATAATAGTAATAATGATAATATTAGTAGTAATAATAATAATAGCAATAATATAAAAGTAACAATAATCATATTAATAGTAATAATGATAATAATAGTAATAATGATAATATTAGTAGTAGTAATAATAATAATAATAGCAATAATAATAATAATAATAATAATAATAATAATAATAATAATAATAATAATAATAATGATAATATTATTATTAGTAGTAATAAAGTAACAATAATAATAATTATGCTCAAATTGGTGCAGTATAAAATGGACATTATTGTTCGGCCAAACGCGGAACATTGAAGAAACAAATTATGGTTGAATGATTTTATTTCTATTTTTTAACCGAAAAAAGGGATTGACTTCATTTATTTATTTTTTCTTTTAAATTTAAAAAAAAACAAAAAACAGTTTACTTTTATTTTTAGTTGTTTAAAAACTAAAATATATTTTTGCTTGTTCTTTAAAAAAGGCAAAATGCATTATTATGTTTGTGTGGGTGGCGCCAACGTTCTGTAGAAATGGTGTAATGTATTTTTACAATGATTATTTTTATACATTAGAAATTTTATTTGTACAATTTCTTTTAATTGTGTTTCTTGTCCAATTAAAAATACATGATTCAACTCGTGGCCGAATAGTTTTGTAATTAAAGTCTGTGGTTGTAATAACAGAACCTGGGATCGGAGGATTTTATTTCGACTTATCAAGGGCAGTTCGCCCTTTGCTAAAACACGCATGCGTCGAGAAACATAGACATCTATTACGAGACACGGGGGGAAAAAAACATTATTGACATAGGTACACGTTAGCAAAGAGGCTGAGACAAATAAAAAACAATTTCGAATTTGTTCCCTTTGGCTCTCTCACAACTCTCACACATATACAAGCTCCCTTCGCACATACACACGCACACACATTCACACATACATTTCTCTCTCGTATACACACAGCGTCTTTTGCAGGTTTCGGCGATTTAACACATACAGAAACACATTGTCGTGTATTTTCTCCTACAAACGAACACAGGCACACTAGTAGATTCTTACACACGTACACTTCCCAACACTCTCTGGCACACAGACACATACACACAGAGATACACATGCACACATGTATTTCTCTGGCGCATAGACACACTGTCTTTCGCAGATGTGTTTATACGCATACAGATACACACTGTCATATACTTTCTCTCACTCTCTCTTACACACACACATGCTCTCTCACACACACATGACGTATATTCTCATACTTATATGCACAGTCTTTCTCACATTTTCACAGATACTTAGACTCTCGCATTCATTCAAACATTCTCTCACACCCTCTTTCTCACTATTTCTTTCTCTTACCCACACACTTACACACACTTTCCCTTACACACCTAGACACCTTCATTCACTTAAACTTTCTCCCACAACCTTTTTCTCACACTTTCTTTCTCGCTCTCTCTCACGCACACACTTGCACACACTTTCCCTCACACACACCTAGACTCTCTCATTCACTCAAACATTCCCCCACTGTTTTTCTCACTCTTTTCTTCTCTTTCTCCCTCCTCTCTCTCATACGCTCTCTCTCTCTCGCGCACGCACACACACACACACACACACACACTAGCAATACTTTCTCTCTCTCACACACCTAGACTCTCTTATTCATTCACCCATTCTCTCACATTTTCTTTCTCGCGGACCGGCACACTGTCTATACCATTTTCCCGCACCTTTTCACACACACGCACTCTTCTACATGTACCCTTTCACTCACGTTCTTTCTTTCTTTCTCTCTCTCAATCCCTCTCATACACTAATGCTCTCACACATACACTCACCTTCTGTTACACATATATGAATTCTCTAAATTATACTCACACCCATTTTCATGTCTTCTCTCCCTCACTTTACTCTCATTAATACACTCTCTTTGACACACATGTAATCTCATAGATACACGCACCATCTCATATATGCACATATACACTCTCAATATAAGCATGGGTGAGCAGAAGGCGGCATAACACACCTAAAGATATGCTATAACGAAAATATAGATATTTTTTATTTAAGCTCTTAGTACTACAGATGGATACTGTGAATAGCATCGGCGGAACATGTGAGCAACGAAGGATTAGAAAGACTTGAAACCAGAAAAATAAAGTTGAAATTTCTACGATGCATAATGAGAAAGAGCGGTTTGAAAAATTGAATACTTACACGGCGTATTAAATTAGCGCCTCGACTACAGGAATTAAAACGTGCTGCTAGATTGGCAACTAGGTCTCACCGTTTTGCTGCTGATCTAGCTAAATACCACCGCCATTTTTATTCTAGCAGTTTCTTTTCACGCCTGTGAAATTCCCTTTCGGATCTGTAATGTAATCGATCTTCACCCGACATCTCGACTTTCCTACCGTCGTGACGTAATTTCATTCTGCCTTTTCTACAAATATACTCGCAGCAATTGTTCTGATGACCTGTCCACTTTAGTGTCTAGACTAAACACACACACACACACACACACACACATATATATATATATATATATATATATATATATATATATATATATATATATATATATATATATATATATACACACACAGATGGATACTGAGAATACCATGGGCGGAACATGTGAGCAACGGAAGATCGTTAAAGAAAATGGAAACTAGAAAGACAGTCATAAATAAATTCAGAAAGATAAAGTTGAAATTTCTACGATACATAATGAGAAAGAGCGGTTTGGAAAATTGAATACTTATAAGGCCGTTACATAGAAATAAAGTGTCGCTGCCGACTCTGGAGGTTGAATACAGATCACCAGAGAGCAAACACTGGTGATTCCATTTTGAATAAGTAGACCACTTGATGGTAAAAGAAATGCATATATGGGAATTAGTGTGGCGTATAAGAGATAACTATACGCGGAACGCTATTCGGTGGTTACTTTTTGAGCGAGTATTATCGAGCAAGTACCTTTACTGCGTGTCATATTCGAAGGCGTCTGACACCAGTATTGTTCAACGGCGTACTATAGTTGTAACTGCGATTACAAAGTCTCTACTACAACGAGCATTAAGAAAGTGACAACGAGTGATCGTTGACATTGCAAAAGTTGCAATGATTGTTCGATGATGATATGTCCCGGAAAGGGATATATTTGAACGAAGTAGCTAAGTGGTTTTGGCTACTATAACCAAGTAAGATACGGTAGCAGTAATCGACTGGTACGCGTCGTAGTCGCAGGTAAGAAGTGTAGATCAATGGCGTAGTCCAACGGGCGTCGTTATAGACTTAGCTCTCAGACTAAGGCTCTTTTTGACTCTCCTACACGTCCGTCGATATTTATGATGGGCACCAGCCAATCACACTCCAGTGAAGGGGAACACAGGTGTATGGATATTCCATTATATCAGATAACATCACAAAAAGGCGTACTAAAAAAGCGGCTCGACTACATGAATTTAAACGTGATACTAGATTAGCGACTAGGTCTCACCGTTTTTCTTTTGATCTGGCTAGATATAAATGCCAATTCTATTCTAATAAATGCTTTTTTCGACTCTCTACAATCTTCAAAATTTTAAATGCAACGTCAATTTCCATTTTCTGTCTTCATGAACCCATTTCCTTATTGTCCTTTTCTTCACCAAAAGTTTCTCATTCTATTTCACTGTGAGAAAGTGACTGAAGTCAACATGACACAGCAGGATCAATTACATAACAGACCCAGAACGAAGTTCCACAGGCGAGAAATGTGAGAAGAGAAACTGTTAAAATAGAAGTGTCCGTTGCATCTAGTTAGTTTAAAAGTAAAACGACGAGACCTAGTTGCCCTGTAACCTCCGAGGGGCATTGCATGGGGGTGAAATGATTTTAAAGAAAGTTGAGTTAGAGAGAAATAGCACACAATTTACCTGATGTGGTTCTGTGAGCGGATGACAGAGCCGGGACAAGGAGAGATGGTAAATAGTCAAAAATATGCATAGACTTATAAGGGACAGGCAATTATGGATAGTCACGTTTGTTTACACACCGCAGGGACATGGCACATAAATGATGATGTCCATTAACATTCCAAATTTTATTCAGACTGCTGACTTCCTTTGTTTTCAACGTTTTCGTTTTCCTATTCTTTGAATTTGTTTATTTCTAATATCATACTTGATCAAGAGTGAAATATGGATCGGTCAAAATCCTAAAACTACAACACCAAGGCGTCCAAATATCCAATAAAAAATAATACTTTGACTCTTTCGCATATATATATATATATATATATATATATATATATATATATATATATATATATAGGGGGTCTTCTATGAGGCAGTTGTTGGATGGTTAGTCTTAAAAAAAACATTGCTGGTATGTTGAATTTTTCATTCATCGAACATTGTCCGGACAATCTGAGTAATCATACTTATTATAAAACCCAGGTGTGTGTGTGTGTGTGTGTGTGTGTGTGTGTGTGTGTGTGTTTTCGTTTATATATTGGATCGGATTTCCTACATTTTTCAACCGATTTCAACAAAACTTCACTTTCTTTTTGGCAGGTAGTGTTTCTTATTGTCTTGCACACTTTTTTATTTATTTTTACATTCAGAATGCTTTAAAAATTCCATTTACAAGACAATTGTTTATAATAAAATTCTATTCAATCAGTAGACTCATAACGATTGAAAACAATGTTTTTGTTTGAGTTTGGGTTTGACCAATTCTTAAAAAAAAAAAAAAAAAAAAAACTAATTAAGACATGCGTGTCCGTCAACCTTTAACAATAATCTTTGTCAATTTTATTTTTCAGTCTTTATGATGGTCGATACTTGATCTAACTCTTACTGTTACATCCCCGGGCAACGCCAGGCTCTACTGCTAGTTATGAATAAATACAAATTAAGAGAAAAATTTAATTTACAGACTTTTGGTAGGTTTTAGTCCCCGAATTTTAAATGGTATTGGTGAAATTAAGCATTTCCTTATAAGGAAACATTCGGTATTCATTGACGTAACAGCCAGTGATTCTTTGCTCCATTTACACGCCGTCGGGCTGGTAGCAAAGTGTAGTATCTATTTTCCTCATCTCTAAAGGTGATGGCAATATTTGACGTTTCCTTATAAGGAGACATTCGGTTTTCATTCACGTAACAGCCAGTGCTACACGAGTTACTCTTTTCTCCATTCTCACATCATCAGGCTGGAATCAAAGTGTAGTATCAGTTTCCCCATTTCTCTCTATAGGTAATGGAAATATTAGCCATTTTCTTATAAGGAAACATTCGGCATTCATTGACATGATAACCGGTGATACTCGAGTTACTCTTTGCTCCATTCCCAGCCCGATGG
Organism: Acanthosepion lycidas; assembly: GCA_963932145.1. Classification (NCBI taxonomy): domain Eukaryota; kingdom Metazoa; phylum Mollusca; class Cephalopoda; order Sepiida; family Sepiidae; genus Acanthosepion; species Acanthosepion lycidas. The sequence goes on from OZ010611.1 coordinate 28,445,227, forward strand.
CCTGGGATCAAAGTATAGTATCTGTTTTCCTCATCTCTAAAGGTGATGGCAATATTTGAGGTTTCCTTATACATAGACATTCGGTTTTCATTTACGTAACAGCCAGTGCTACACGAGTTATTCTTTTCTTCATTTCCAGGCCATCGTCCTGGGATCAAAGTGTATTATCTGTTTCCCTCATCTCTAAAGATAATGGAAATATTAGCCATTTCCTTAAAAGGAAATATTCAGCATTCATTGACAGAACAGTTAGCAATATTGTCGGTAGAAATCTTTAAAATATTGTTCTTAGAACAGTTTTTCTCGAAGTTAGACTTCTAAAGTACACTGCTGTAGCTATTTCTGGGATTAGGCTGAGTTTCTTTCAACCGGAATAACCACAACCAAGGCAGTAATGCCCCTAAAACACAAGGGGGTACAGGCTGTTGACGAATTAGGAACATTAATGATGTGCATAAAGTGATAAGAATAATCAGGTGGAAACTTTACTTGACTTGTATCGGTTTTCACCCTCGTCGGGTTGAACCGGCTTCCTCCCGAGCAAGTACAGCATCACGGACCATCGCTGCCCACGCTCGCCGATCCTGAGCCAGGTCACACGAAATGGCGAGACAATCATGATTCCATCGTCGAAGACCAACTACTTGTGGACCCGATAGTACTGCTAGGTTATCCTTGATTGTGCTAGCCCATGTCCTCAGCTGCCCACCGACACGTTTTCGCCAGTCAGGAAGAGAAGGAGGGAGAAGTACATCGCGGATGAGCTCTCTCTCCGGGCGTCGAGCTGCGTGCCCGAACAGGCGGAGAGTAGATAGCGATTGACATTTCTTTTAAAATTTTACATTTGGCTGGAAAGCATGGAGCTGGAAGGGAGTTCCACAAGCGAGAAGTGCAAGAGAATAAACTGTTAGCATATAATTTACGGCTATATCTAACTTTAAATTGATGAGATCAAGATGTCAAGCGCGTACTGTGCTTAAATTCATAAAGTTTAGGTTCTGTAGGGAAGAGTTCATTCGAGCAATTGCCATGAAAATATTTATAGAAAAGGCACAGTGAGGCAACATTAGAGCAGTGAGAAAGTGACTGGAGCTGTGCTGTCAGATCAGGATCAATAATATTGCCGATCATATCAAGGAGCTCAAGATAAATAGCATAAGAAACTGGACCATATGTGGCAGCTATATTCTAAGCATGTGTGAATGGTAGACTTATAGATATGTAAGATAGATTCTGGAGAGAGAAATTGTCTTGCACGATACAGTGAATCAAATTTCTTAGAAGGTGGCCTAGCAGTGGATTCAGTATAGTCTTTTCATTTAACTGTTAGCATAAAATTTACGGCTACATCTAGCCAGCTCAACTGTAAATTGATGAGATCTTGATGCCAGTCTAGTATTGTGCTTAAATTAAAAAATTCTAGGTACCATAGTGAAGAGCTCATTCGAACAATTACCATGGAAGTATTTATAGAAAAGTCATAGAGAGGCAACTTTACGGCGGTGGGAAAGTGACTGGCGCTGAGTCACCAGATCAGGACTAATAATATTGCAGATTCTTCTTTGGATCTTAAGGAGCTCAAGTTAAATAGCAGAGGCACTGGATCATATGTGGCTGCAATATTCTAAGCATTGATGTATGGTAGGTTTATAGATATGTAAGATTCTGGAGATAAAAATTGTCTTGCTCGATTCAGTGAACCGACTTTCTTAGCAGCTGACCTGGCAATGAATTCAGTAGAATCTTTCCACTTAAGTCAGCTGAGAACGTGAGTCTGAGAAAGCGCAACGAGTCACTTTCTTTAAAACATTTTGTTTTTAGTTGTGTATAAAGTTATTATCTTGACTATATCCTTGTTTTTCCTTCTCGTTACACGTGTGTTGGACAAAGTTAGAAAAGGCGCAAGGAAGCTATCTTTCGGTGGTGGGTAAGTGACGGAAGTCGAGATGCCAGATCAGGACCAATAAAATTGCAGAACCTTTTTTGGTTTATATCAAGAATCTCTAAATATATATCAGCAGCATTATTTAAAGAATATTCAAAGAAGGTACGGATTCCAATTTCTCCCTTGGAATGGTTTTCCTTAATTCATACTTCTTGGTAAAGAATGGTAATTCTTTGTTCAGGATCTTTCTTATATCAGCTATTTTAGTTGTTGCTGCTTTTGGAAGTCTTCTAGTGATTTTATAGCACCAGTCTGTAGAGATTGATAAAGCTTTGTCTTCTTTAAAACGTAAAGGATTCATTCGATTGAATCCATTTTAATCAATGATCTGTGAAAACAGATGGTAGTTTAGGCATTTTTGAATGAAGTGAATGCCATACCTTGCATCAATATGAGTGTGGAGATCTGATGAGGCTATTTAAGAACATGACTCGAGTTTTCAAGTTTTGTAGCATCTTAGTGTTGGACAAAGCTACCCCTGGCGTATCTTCACGATCACGATTCTCGTTACCCATTAGAGTCATAGGGGCACCACACGCACTGAAGCCACAGTAGAAATGGTGTGTCTTGGGCAAGATGGCCTGATGGAGTCCAACCCTCTCCAGGCTGGTTTGAATGAAGAGTTTTCCTTTCCTAGACTGGTTTCCAACCAAAGCTATAGGTCTTAGTCTATCCTGTTATTTAACCCATATCTGGGGAGATGAAATAAAACATTTTCCAAGGGTATTAGCACGTAAGTGAATGTATTGAAGTTTTATTGGAATTCCAACTCGGCTGTCAGATTCCTCAATCCGAACCGCTAATCATGATTCCGATGTCATATCCTGTGTTAAATTTCCTTATTTTCTAAATTTTTTGATTCTACATTCTGAGTTTTTATGATGAAGTCAGGGAATGTACCATCATTACTCCCATTTTTTTAAAAATCATTTCACCCCAAGCAATGTAATAAAGCCACTAAGACGCACGTGGTTACTGAGTTATATAGAATATAAGAAAAATACACTATTAAGGAGAGAGAACAATAAAAGAACATGAATTAAGAAGACACTAGATAACGATTGACATTTAAATTTTTGAAGATTAAATATGACTGGAAGTTTGGAGTCGGAAGAGAGTTCCATAAGTGAGAAGTGCGATTGAGGAAACTGCTTGCATAGAACTTACGGTTATATCTAGCTAACTCAATTGTATATCAATGGGACCTCGTTGCCAATCCAGTACTGCGTTTATATTCATAAAGTCTAAGCACCATAGCGGAGAACAAGGAAGCAACTTTACATCGGTGGGAAAGTTATTAGGGCTGTTATCTTTAGACATTTCAATTGTAAAATGATGAGACGTTACTGCCAATCCAGTACTGCGCTTAAATTCATAAAGTCTAGGTACCACAGAAAAAAATTCACCAGGACAATTACCATCAAAATATTTATAAAAAAAAGGCACAGGGAAGCCGCGTTACGGCGATGGGAAAGTGACTGAAGCCAAGATGCCAGGTCAGAAACAATATCACTGCAGATTCTTTTTTTGTATTTTAGCAAGAATCTCTAAAACATATATCAATAGCAACAGACCATATGTGGCAGCATTATTTAAAGAATATTCAAAGAAGGTACGAATTTCAATTTCTTAATTCATACCTCTTGGTAAAGAATGGTAATTAATTTGTTCAGGATCTTTCTTATACCAACTATGAGCACCTGTTTCATTATTAGCAAAGCCTTACCTCATGGTCAAGGGAAAGCAAAAGTTCTTTTATATTAATATATCATTTTGAGTCGTGATAAAGTATTTTTAAATATTGTAGTGCCATTTCTTCACATTTATGCCTGCACAATCGCAACAACCCTTCATAACAATTCAGGACTAATGACTAGTAAATACTAAACCCAAAGAGTAGATAAGTTCGCCTATCGCCAAGTTCACACGATTCCCCATTTTTCTTTTAACAAGAATAGAGGTTTATTCCCTGTTACCTGTTCAGGATTGGGTTTCCAGTTCCTTCTAAAGTCTTTACATTCTCTATCATTCCCAAAAGCTCTTTCTGTCTTAGTCGCATTATTGCCTTGCTTGGGGTGAATTGATTAAACAAAAACACCTCGATCAGTAATAAAAAATTTACTGTAGGAGAAAAGGGAATTGAATATAGAATAGGTAGCGCCAAAGGTAGTTTCGCCCAATACCACCTATTGCTGCGAAACCAAAACATCAACCTGAAAACGAGTCATGTTCTTAAATAGCCTCGTCAGATCTAGACTATAATATTAATGTCATGTATGGCACCCAAAATGTTCAGAAATATCTAAACTGTCAGCACTTTCTCAGTGGTTAAAAATGCAACTTTCGTTATCCTATGCCGTCGGATTTCGGTGTCATATGTTCAGCCCTCTGTTAAAGCACTTAGTATCTCCAATTTGTAATTCGTATTTGGTCATCACTTCCTGCTTTTTTTAACTTCAGTAGGAGTTCTTATAGTTACTTCACTTTGACTGTTATCAACAATGTGTCATATGCATATCTAATGTTATTAAGACTGAGTCCGCCAATAATGAATCTAGGGAAGAATTCTAATTCTCTATGAATCGCCTCAATGTAAAGCTCAATGTAAATGATATATCTTCTCTCCAGTATTATTATTATCTAGAGAGAAGGCATATCATTGTCTTTCTTGTGAACAAGTAAATGGCTAAAGAAATAACAAAACAAGTGTTGCAGATATATCATATATTAAACAGAAGAGTATTACACGACTAGTGAGTGTGTGTCGGATGACCCAGCGTTCAATCTATTCGGCTGTTAAAATTTAGCAGCCCCCCTACCCAAGAGGGGTGTATGTTGCATAAGGCCGAGTTTACTGTGGATGGTCCGAGCCCGTAGGCTCGATCAAAAATATTCCCTTAGAACCCGTATAAACAGATTCAGGGTCTGTCTACCTCCTCGGACGAAACTTTGCCCTTTGGCAAAGACTCGTCTACGTTTCTCTTTGCTCGAGGCAAAGAGTTCGACAGTATTGAACAATCTGGTCAACTGTTATATTTAACAGAACCCCACCCCCACCCCGAGGGATGTATGTGGCCGAGTTTACCGTGGATTCTCCGAGCCTGTGGGTTCTCCGAGCCCGTAGCTTCGGCCAAAAATTTCCGTAGAACCCGTATAAACGGGTTCAAGAACTGTCTACCTCCCCGGGCGAAACTTTGCTCTTCGGTAAAGCGTTGTCCGGGTTCCTCTCTGCCGAGGTGAGAGTTCGATAGTATTGAACAATCTGGTCGTCTGTTATATTTAACAGCACCGCCCCCACCACAAGGGATGTATGTGTATAAACGGGATTAAGGCCTGTCTACCTCCCTGTACGAAACTTTGCCGTTCGGCAAAGCCTGTCTGGGTTTTTCTCTGTCAAGGCAGAGAGTTCCACAGTTTTGAACAGTCTGGTCGACTTATATCTAACCGCCTCCCTACGAGGGATGTATAATGACACAAGGCCGGATTTTCAGTGGGTTGTTCTGAGCCCGTAGGCTCGGCCAAAAATATATCCTTAGAATCTGCATAAACGGGTTTAGGGTCTGTTTACCTCCCCGGACGAAACTTTGTCCTTCGGCAAAGACTCGTCCAGGTTCAACAGATAAACAATCTGGTCGTCTGTTCCTCCAAGTCCTTCTCTCCTACTAATCTTATAGTAGGCGGAAGAGTCCAACATATACTCTTATGTATATAAGTTACCACCCGTCATGTCATATAAAGAGAAGCGAATTATCTTTGTATTGTATTGGCAAGAGGGGTGTTCAGTTCGCATAGCTTCTCCATACCTGGGTCAGGGAAGAGATGGTATTTTTGTGAAAGTAAACCTAACGAAATAGGGCCGGAATTCAAAACAACGTTTCTTTCCGGTTCACTAACGAAACATAGTTTTGGCACAAGGTCAAGATTAAGGAGTGCTCATTGAGGATTGAACTCTCTCCTCAGTCTTAATAGATCTAGCGACATGAATTTGCAAACCATTACACCATGTCGAAATCTGAGTTTTTCTAGTCGCAGATATTGCATAAGGCTGGAAATGAGGAGCGCCCAGTGCGATTAGAAAACACAACACAGTCGTAAATGATATAGCGAGACAAGCTTGTTAACCATTACACCACATGGTTTGGCTTGGTTTTTGTTTTACGGTATATCAACCTCAATGGGTTATTTAATGCCGACAAAATTTTTATTACTGGTAATATGTTTTTCTTCAGAAATCTATTTCTGGCAATATTTCTGCTTGAAGAAATCTATAGCTAGTCATATTTTTTTTTCAAAGAATGTATAATCGTTTGTATTGTTGGTAATTTTTTTTAAAGTATTGCTGATAATAATTTATCCTTCAAAAATTATTGCTGGTAATAATTTTTTATTACAAAGTATTTCTGGTATTAAAACCTATTTTTACACAAGTTTGGGTGTTAACTATTTGCCCATAGCTGAGACCCTAACAGGTGCTACCACCAGCAATTAAGAGGTGGTTCCACGCTCCTCAAAACCTTCTGATCAGAGACCTTGCTGCTGGACGTAGTTTATCGTCATACCCAGGACGCTACACAACATGGAAGTCCTCTGTCATTTTCTAAGCGCAGCACAAAGCTGAAAGTGTGGAGCACCCACTGAGGCTTGAACTCACTACTCCGTCGTAGTTGATATAGCAAGACAAGCTTGCTAACCATTACACCGTGGCGCAGTGCTCCAAATGATTTTCTGAACGTAGCTTAGATGTGGCACAAGGCTGGAAATGAGGAGCGCCCGGTAAGGTTAGAACACACTACGCAGTCATAAATTTTATAGCGAGACAAACTTGCTAACCATTACACAACGTGGAAGTGCTCTGTCATTTTCTAAGTGCAGCTTAGATGTGGCACAAGGCTGAAAGTGTGGAGCACCCAGTGAGGCTCGAACTCACTACTCTGCGTAATCGATCTAGCGAGACGAGCTTACTAAGTATTACACTACGTCGAGGTGTTCTGTAGTTATAAGGCACAACTTAGATGTGGCACAGGGCCGAAAGTACGGAGCACCCAGTGAGGATCGAACTCACTACTCAGTCGTAATGGATCTAGCGAGACAAGCTTGATAACTGTTGCACTTCGTCGGATTGCCTACGACATTTATTAGGTTGGTGCAAAAATAATGACGTAATAATGTCGTTTTTTGACGTATTTTTTAACGTCAAAAACGACATTATTACGTCATTATTTTTGCACCAACCTAATATTATATTTCTGTTTGAGTGTGCGCGCCGCCATGTTTTAAAATATTTACTTACATGAGAAAATAACAAGATAACGTTATTAACTTTCGATTAGGTAATTTTTTCTAAGTATGGATTGACTATGCCAGGCTTTTCTTGCAGCATTTCGTTTATGCAGGTCTTTACCGAATGTGCAATGAATGGCTGTTCAGTTTGCATATACAGTAATCAATACGTTTACACATTTCAACATATTGACTCGCCGTTATATCGCTAGCGTGCATTAAACTGCACATTTGATGCTTAGCAGTTATTTTTTTTTTTTTATCGGCAGTTGGGTTTGGCTAGCTGTCAAAACGACACTTTTGTCTCACGGAAAACAAAGCGAATCAGACTGGAAGTAAAACTAAACAAGAAAACCTTCTCACAATCAATCCGATCAATAATTGAACAACCAGCAGTTTTTTTTGTTTTTTTTACTCTGTGAACTCTTCTTGGAAAAAGAGATTATTAGACGAATTGTTCTATTCTGAGTTTATCTGATCATGTCACAGATCATAAGTCTTTTCTGGTTTGAATCAAAATGATTTATTTCAGAGATGTCTTTCTCGTTCAAATTAATACCTCCTTCGTGTTTTTTATCGCCTTACCAGCAGCCGAAACGAAACGTTTCTTCATCACCAAAACGCAAGAATAAAAAAAAATTGAAGATGGCGTCTTTACACCACGTAAATTGAAAAAGCATTTAACAATGTTGAGATACAGAAACGAAAAAAAAAAGTTTATTTTTTTTTCGTTTCCTATAGAATGATGGTTCAGAAATGTTTTGTAATATTTAGAAAGATTGTGTTGCGCCGTGTATTCACTGTTTCCCTGTTGATGGCAGACAAAAAATAAACCTCAGGAACTCCTAGACAAGGTATTAAATGAAAGTGGACAGTAACTGTCAATTGTAAGAAGACAGAGTGTATGGTTGTTAGCAAAGGTTGGCAGACAAATATGTGAAGCTACGAATTGGAAAGGCAGAATCAAACCAAGAGAATAACTACTGGCGCCTTCTCGCGCTGACGATCTATTCTGGCATAAAGTGGAAAGAAAATAATGAATCTATTGTCCGGTTTGGTGCTAAGAATGTTGGTTCATCGTGTCGTGTCAGACAATAGTTCTCTCTAAAATCTCACTTATCTATAGGTTTACCATTCGTCCATGATTTGAATATTGCTGCTATCTATGGTCCTGGGCTCTTGCTATATGTTTAGACATTCTTGATAAAATCCAAAGTAGAATCTGCAATGTTATTGGTGCTGACCTGGTATCTCGGCTTCAGTCCCTTTCTCATCGACGTAAAGTAGATTCCCTGTGCATGTTCTATAAATACTTTCATGGTAATTGTTCGGATGAGCTCTTCGTTATTTTCTTGTAAATAGCTTTTTGTATTCATATTGTAAATATTCATTGGGGTTAAGTTTTAGAATTGTTATTTTATTCCCCCCCCATCCACAGACAACGAATTGTAAATATGGGGACTAGTTAGTATTTTCATAGAGACAAAGAGGTATTATGGTGGTTGTAGTAAGAAAGGTACGTATGAATGTGTTGTTTTGGTGTCAGGAATATTGTTTTGTACGATTGGGTCAGTGCTTGCGGCTAGCTAAGTTAAGACAGAAGAAGACGGTCCTTTCCTCAATCTCCTTTTCGGCCTTGTGCCACATTTCTGTAGATAACAGAATAAATATTGCTCTTCGTTATAGTACCTAAACGTTATGAGTTTAAGCGCAGTACTAGATTGGTAGCTAGGTCTCATCGATTTACAGTTGAATGGTTTAGATGTAACCGTAACTCCTATGCTGGCAGTTTATTTTCTGCACTTCTCGCTTGTGGAACTGTCTTTCGGCTCCATGCTTCCCAACTGGCTTTAAACTTCAAACATTTAAATGCAATGTCAATCATTATTTACTGTCTTCCTGATTGCTTTGCTCCTTAATAATGTTTGTGTATATTTTATTCTTTTACAGGCAGTAATCCCCTTGTGCGTCAGTGACTTTACTGCCTTGCATGGGGTGAACTGATTAAAAAAAAATGAGTTGAAATGTAAGAAGTATTTTAACAGAAGACGGTTCCGGTTCGGTTGGGTTTTATGGCATATCAACCACTTTGGGTCATTTAATGCCAAATTAAGGTATGCATATATATATATATGCATATATATATATATATATATATGAAGAAAACTGAAAAGCTGATCATTTAAAATTTTCAGTAATCTGTTTTGGATAAGTCTTGTTTTTATGTCCATCGTCTTTGTCATGTTGAACTGATTATGTTAATTGTATTTTAATGAATATTGTCCTGAAGAAGGTTTATTAAACCGAAACGTCAGACGTTGACATTTCATTCATATTAAAGCAACATAATTGCATTTAAGGTTTTTTGTTTGTTTTTTCCAAATATTTTTCTTCATTCTGTCGGATTTATATCCATTTATATTTGCTTACATATATATATATATATATATATATATATATATATATACATACATACATACATACATACACATATACCTATACATATATTAAATATACAGTACTATTATACATATAGCTGGCAACATTATCTTTTCAAAAAAGCATAGCTGGCAACACTATTGTTTCAAAAACACATAGCTGGCAACATTATTTTTACCAAAATACGTATAGCTGGCAACATTATTTTTTCCAAAAAACGTATAGCTGGCAACATTATTGTTTCAAAAACGTATAGCTGGCAACATTATTTTTTCCAAAAAACGCATAGCTGGTAACATTTTTCCGAAAACATTATCTGAAGCCTTGTTGTTGGACGTAGTTTATCATCATACCCAGGACGCGGACCCTAACAGGTGCTACCGCCCCGGGTCAAGGTGGACCTGGGAACATCTGCAATTAAGAGGTGGTTCCACGCTCCTCAAAACCTCCTGATCAGAGGCCTTGCTGTTGGATGCAGTTTAACGTCATACCCAGGACGGACAGAAGACGGGAAATATGAGACGGAAATCTTAAAGGAAGTTGGGATAGCAAAAATGCTTTTCAAAATTTAAAGTGATAAGAAAAAAGAAATGCTTGTTAGAAACAGAGAAAAGATTCCTGAACAGTTGTACAATATCAATCAACCTTTAGGGTAATGAATGCTGGAAAATTTCCTCGCAGATGAAGAGAAGACTTGAGGCAACAGAAATATTGTTCTATGGGAATATATTAAGAATACCAAAGACGGAATTTGTGAGTAAGGAGGAAGATTAAAGAAAACGGAAACAAAAAGGAGAATTACACTTACAATCAAAAAGAGACATTCGACATTTCTGAGACACAAATTGAGGAAAGAAGACTTGGAAAATTTGACACACTTAGGATATATTAACGGCAAGAGTAGAAACATCGAGCAATCTACTTAACGAGCTTCGTAGAAAGAGGCAGTCGAAACCTCAGGGACACGTACTGAGGAAAGAGGGCTTGGAAAAATTTGACAAGCTTTGGATATATTGACGTCAGGAGTAGCGAAAAACTTCGAGTAATCTACCTAACTAGCTTGGTTTGAAAGAGACAGTCAAAATCCTTGGGACACGTACTGAGGAAAGATGGCTGGGAAAATTTGACACGCTTAGGATATATTGACGGCAAGAGTAGAAATATCGAATAATCTACCTCACAAGCTTGTGTAAATAGCTGGCTGAACAGGAACTGGGACACAGTAAAAGTAGACATTGCTTAGGGTTACAAATGGTTGGAAATTGAGGAGAGCCATACTCATCCACCTCCTAAAGGAACACGTCACATAAAAGAGTCCGTTCTTCGTTTTCTGTTTTTCTTTCTTCGTTTTTCTTTTATTATATCATTAAGATGTGTCTATTCCTTTTATGTTAGCAGTCATGGTAACATAAAAGGAATACACATACATCTTAGTTCTTCCTTTTCTTCTTTTCTCCAGTTAACTAAGACTTCTTTTCTGTATTCCTCTTCGTTCCCTTTTTAATTCTTCATTTTCCTTCATTACTTTTACTTCTAGCACTATACATATGAATGAAAGAGTGACCACACGGGGCAACATAGCACATTAAAACACCGTTACTATCCACACAACACCACTCAAAAGGCTTCTGTTAGCATTGAATGTAATATTGACCACACAAAGACCTATCCACACTTGACCAGTTCTCTACAAAGGCAGAATTGCCTCGGTTGTCGGCAGGCAGCATATTATTATTTACATATATTGTCTTCATGGCAGAGAGTGGATTAGTAATGGCGCTGGTCTATATCTTGGCCGTGTCTAAAGTAAAGCCATTCACCCTGCACATTTTGACTTCGGGTTCGCACTGACAACCCGCCCATCATCTCCCTTGGGCATTTCGAAGACTAATAAAGACAGGCAGTAGTTACAGGTTGGATGAATTTAAGTGGGCTTGTTGCTTTTATTTTATGTGACGATCGGTTGTCGGGGTCCATTCAGAATACAGGTTTTGTAAATGGATTAGATCCAGGAGGTCCCACATAAAGCATGGCTGAATGTGGCATGGGCTTTTTAAAGTATAGCGTGTTTGGTTTAGGGAGAGTATTTCCTAAAAAAAAGAAGAGAGGAGAAGAATTGAAAATGTGAAAGGTGTAAAGGAAAGGGTTAGTTTGCATTTCAAAAAATATGAAAGAAAGGGAGAATATAAAGCGAGGAAAAGAAGTGCAGACAAAAAATAGAAATTAACAACGAAAAAGAACGACGGACAGAAAATTACATTAATCAGAAAACGATGAACGAAAGAAAGAAAAGGAGAAGTAATTATAAAAAGAAAAAAAAAACAGAGAAAGAGCGGATAAAACGTTTAAATGGGAGAAGTTACGATAGAGTTAAATGTAAAGAATGGGCGGAAACAAGTCAGAAAATAAAAATCTGACTGGTACAAGAAATGTTCAAAATATCAAATTAATTAAATGAGTCCAGAATATACTTGAGTATATTGCCAGATTTTATGATTAGTTTCTACGTAAAAAATAGCGGGTTGCACTATACACAGGTAATTTCTTGAAGAGGTTAAAAATCAGGAAAACAAAAATATGGTATCTAAATCTTCGTATCAGATATTTTACAGTAAGTGGATTTTCTTTCCATTTTAGGTTTGTTTGTTTTTGTTTTGTTTTGATTTACGGCATATCAACTCCAGTGAGTTCTTTAATGCCGCCAAGATTATTTAGGATAGCTTCCTATCAATAGAATATGTATTGATATTTTTTATTTCCTCAAAAATATATTGCCGGTATTTTTACTATAAAAATCTAAGTGCTATAATAGTATTATATTTATCGTCCATTTTTTTTTTTACTATAGCATGACATCTACTATTCATTTTCTACTATGGTATATTAGGTTGGTGCAAAAATAATGACGTAATAATGTCGTTTTTTGACGTATTTTTTAACGTCAAAAAAAGACATTATTACGTCATTATTTTTGCACCAACCTAATATTTACCAACTATTGGAAGTACGAAATATATTAGGGTTAGGGTAAGTGGTTAGGGTTAGGGTAAGTGGTTAGGGTTAGGGTTAGGCTTTAGGGTTAGGATTAAAGGCAGTGAACAGTGAACTGGTTATATGTTAATATTAATCATTAACAATTTTTTATACAAAAAAAAATTAAAAAAATCAACTAGTGATGTTTGTAAACTGATTTGAAGTCTTTTTTTTTAAAAAAAAAACAGTAAACAGTAATGAGTATGTTGTCATTTACGGTAGGTGGCAAATGCCTCGGTAGAAAACATACTATTGTAGCATCAAAATCAATTTTTATACTTTCATAGTGTTTTGACCGCAGTTTGGGGGTTGACTTTTTGCCCACAGCTGGCACCCAAATAGGTGCTACCACCCTGGTTCAGGACTGACCTGGGAACAACAGCAATTAAGAGACAAACTGCTCAAGAAACAAACCAGAACATGACATATATTAAGCCTTTGTTTAAATTATCACAGACCTTATTTTCCACATGGTTCATATAGAAATTAGAGAGAATAAGAACCAGAAGCTATATATATATATATATATATATATATATATATATATATACATATATATATATATATATATATATATATATATATATATATATATATATATATACATATATATATATATATATATATATATATATATATATATATATATTCTTACATATTTCATTAAATAATATAGACAAGTGTTGTCTATTTATTTTATGTCTGATAAACTTAATAACATTATCACTAAACGAAGAAAGAAAATCACAATATTGATCCATAAGTATGAATGAAAAAATGCTGCCTAAATACGCACACAATATATATATATATATATATATATATATATATATATATATATATATATATATATATAATTGAAGTAAAATGTTTTTTTCGCTACACAGTTCTAATCATGTTTCGAAAATGGAAGCTGAATTCTCCGAATTTAATTTTGTAAATAAATTAAAGACATTAGTTCCATTTCATCCTCAAGCGAATTTTGGAGTAACTTTTAAAATTACTTGGTTTTAAAGACACATCAAAAATCATAATTCACGTTTCCAAGGATACAGAGAAATCCAATTCAACCAGAGAAGTGGTGTCTGCGTGTTTATTATCGCTGCATTTTGATGTATCAGTTATTAGTTACGTTTTGCTAGGGGCAGGGATGTAGTTTTCAATGAAATCTGACACCCGTTAAATGCATGTCGTCTGGATTTTTTAAAAAAAATATATTGTTAACAGCAATAATTCTTAATTTATAATATTAATGCTCTGTAAATTTAGATTGAGCACTATTTTGTAAAAATAAAAAATATCTATAAGAACACCGGATTATATATCTTACTGTTCTTTCTTTTTATTTATATATACATACATACATACATACATATATACATATATATATATATATATATATATATATATATATATATATATATATATATATATATGTAATTATGCAGTTAGGTAATTATGCAGATGACAAAACTATTTGCTTCTTTCCCAGTAGCAAATACGACAGATCTGACAAAGTAAACGTGGCAACTGCTTTTGAAGAGAACCTCCATCGAGTGATGAACTGATGCAAAAAATTACTTGTAAATTTGAACGACTCTGAAACAAAACTTGTTTCATTTAATCACCACTGACCAATGTTTCTCTCTGCCATCAGTATGGCTGATGCTAAACTCCAGGAGATCAACAAGCTACACCTTCTTGACCTCACGTTTTCCACTGACATGAAATAGAGTGACTATATCAAATCAAGTGCTATGTCCACTGCAAGGAAAGTCGGTTCACTGTGTCGTGCCAGAATTTTTTTTCTCGTCACCATCCATGTTGCATATTTATAAATCTACCATTCGTCCATGAATTGAATACTATTGTCATATTTGGTCTGGTGCTCTCGAGATTCTTGACAAAATCCAAAGAAGGATCTGTAATTTAACCGATCCTGACAAGACATCTCCACGTCCGTTACTTTCTCACCGATGTGACGTGGCTTCCCTTTGTCTTTTCTACAAATATTTTCATGGCAACTGCTATGACGAGATTCTTTCCCTGTTAACTTGACTACAAGTATTTAAGCCCTGCTATTAGATTAACGAGTAGGTATCACCGTTTTATTGTTGAAATGGCTAAATGCAACTGCCACTTCTACTTCAACCGTTTTTTTTTTCACTCACTTCCCGCCTGTGGAACACCCTTCAGATTTCTTGTTTTCATAATAACTACAATCCTCAAAAGTTTAAATGCAACGCCAGTCGCCATCTTCTATTTTCTTTCATCTTCATTTTTTTTTGTCCTTTCCTCAATCCTCTTTATGCTCAGAATTTTTATTCTCTTTCATTTTCACATATTTATTTTGTTGTACCTTTTGTTATAATGACGGATACAAATCTTTAGCCATCTTGTAATTTTGAGGCATTATTATGTTTCGATCTTACACATATTTTCGTTTTAAAATTTAAAACTTTTATAACTAATTTTTTTTTATAACATATATATTATTTATATCATATATTATTTATACCTTATGCTATATATATATTTATAATATATATTAATAATATAATATTATTATATTATATACTAAATAATATTGTAATTATTTATATATAGGGTGTTTCATTAAGACGGATCAAAGTCAGTAGTAAATAAATCAGTGTTATTGGTGAAAATTTATTTATTTCTCTATTAGATCATGTTATTTAAGTCATGGCAATTATGTATGAAAAATAATATCGCCCAAATGTCCGCTAAGGCTTCGGCGACACACCTCCACTCGATGGTCAAAATCTTTGATGACATCTCTGCATATTTGTTCCTTGATCTCACCAATATACCTTATAATCTCATCCTTCAGCTGTTGAAATGCTGTTGGCTTCTTGACATGGACCTTACTTTTGAGATGACTCGAAAGGAAGAAATTTAAAGGCGTCAAGTTACATGATTGTGGTGGCCAATTGACTTTGGAGTTTCAAGAGATGATGCGACCTGGGAACTTCTAATTCAAATTCTATTTGAACGTCCATTTTCGTAATAGGCTTCGATAACTTTAACACGTTGTTTGATTGTTAATCTTTCCATGGTTGAAATTGCCAAAGACTTAAGTTGTTAAATGTGAATGAAAAAGAAAAAAAATCATTAAACGATTAAACTTAATTCACATTTAAAATCGGTCCAAGTTATTATTAATATGTATTTATTTACATATATATGGTGCAGTAGAAATACCTCCCAGAACCCCCCCGCATAATGGTAAGACAGTAAAAGTATTTCTGGCCGTTATATGTGGGAGGTATTTCTGCCGCGCCCTGTATTATATATATATATATATATATATATATATATATATATATATATATATATATATATGTGTGTGTGTGTGTGTGTGTGTGTGTGTTTACATACATGTTACATTATATATATTAAATTATATTATATATTATTCTTCTATGTGCCGTGTCCCTTCAGGACGTTGTCTACACAATTTCCTATCTTTAGTAGTTCTTAGTAAATTTTGACTTTTTCTTATCCTTCCTCAAATCTGTTCTGTCATTCATTTGAACTAGCCGGTTAGGTGTGCTATTTTCCTCTCTTCTTCTTGCTTTCAGTATGTCTTGTGAGTGTCAAATTTTCCAAGCCCCCTTTCCTCATTATGCGCCCTTAAAATTTCAAATGTCTCTTTATGATGTTAAGTATAAGTAGTCTTTCTGATTCCAATGCACCTTCGGCTTCTGAAACTTCGTCGTTACTCATAATATTTTAGATTCCTTCGGCTTTCTGTGTCAAAATTTCCTCGTCTGTTATAATCCTACTGAATTTTTTTTCATTTTGACTCCTTCAATTTGGTGCTCGCATCCTGGCTTCCTACTCTTGCTAAAAATCATGCACCATATTTCCTCACAAGTCATAGTT
The DNA here is from genome assembly GCA_963932145.1 of Acanthosepion lycidas. Classification (NCBI taxonomy): domain Eukaryota; kingdom Metazoa; phylum Mollusca; class Cephalopoda; order Sepiida; family Sepiidae; genus Acanthosepion; species Acanthosepion lycidas. The sequence continues at coordinate 28,461,830 of OZ010611.1, forward strand.
AGTCCTTTCATTTTGCTTTCCTTTACTATCATCTCAAGGAGTTCCTGTAGTTGGTTCTCCGTGGTTTGCTATCAACACGGCGTCATCTGCGGGTCTTGTGTTGTTAAGATTGTGCCCACTGACAATAAATCCTGATAATACTTCTATATTTACTCATTTTTTTAGGTTCTGCTCACTATAAAGTTTGAATTAGTCTGGTGAGAAGACCCATACTTGCCTTAAGTGCCTTTCTATTTTAGTGTATTTACTTAAAATTCGGTCCGTATAAAGGCGATTTCTGTATTATTCTAATGGCAAATACAGAACGATTTTTTTTTCTTCAAGTTAATACATAAATTATAAAACGAAGCCCAAATGAATGCATCCAATTCTGTTGGAGAGTCCTGATCTTCCCTATTACTGTGATAGCGGACTACTCTTACTTATAAATATGGCAATGAGTCACATTTGGGTAGTATTTGAATAGCATTGGGTTTACTCAAATTATTCTATTTGATGTATGAGTATTTAATAAACCTCAACTTTGTGGTTCTTATTTGGTCTCTTGTTCCATCGACACTCTCTCTAACTACGGCCTTCCTAATTCTTGACTATTTTGAACAAAGTCGACATTACAAGAAAATAATTATTGTATATTTTCAAGCAAGAAAGTAAATGTCCCTGGAATTTGTGGAATCGCAAATTTCCTCCTCTCATTATATCTAGATAAGGAAGATTGAAAAAAATATTTGGATTAATGCGAAATAAATTTAGAAGAACGCTTCATCTTACACACTTTGAACGAAATAATTTTTTTAAAACTGTGCTTCCAATCTGAAAATAATGTCACTGGAAAGAACAACTAGTTCCTGTATCATATTTTCCTTTAAAGGAATTTTGCTGACCTCTTTGATCGCTTTTGGGTTGGCAGCATCCATTCAACATCTGATTAGGATTTTTGACGCCCAGACATTTGTGTTTCATCAACAGACAGACCATTCTTCTGTCTCAGCGTCGAAGAGTTAGATTTTCCACGAGATAAAAGGTAATTTAATTACGGTTTTTGACTAGTTTCAGGCTATTCTCTTGGTATCCTGTCTCTGATATTAAATATGATTATTTCGCTATCAATCGTAATCTATCCCGATTTATCGATTTTAGGATTGTTTTTATCTTTATCTATTTCGATTTGTCTATATTATAGCAAATTTTTCATTAATATAACTCATTGAAAGCTTTTTAATTTTTTTATCCATAGAATAATCATTGTTGTTTAGGAGTTTGTGACTCAAGCAAGTATGGATAGTGCCTTTGAAGCGAAACGCTCGATCCCTGTCTATTCCAGTAAATTAGGACGAGGGACTGTACTGGTTAATGGCCTGTATCCAAATATCACATACGGCTACAAGAAGTTTCGTGAGTACTGCGTCGGCCACACTACGGTCAACGGCATCGACCTGCCGATGAAACTGTGTGAGGGTAGTCGGAAGGTTTTCCTGACCCGATTGATGAAGGGGAACGCAGCTCCACAACCCACCTGTGAGAAGTTGCCAACCTAGGCGTAGTAACTACGCCTCGGAGGCTAACGGCTTTACCAGAGGCCAACGGCTTTTCTGAGGAGGGACGGGGTAACCTCAAAATCCTCGGTGCAAAAGAAACCAGCAAAACATTACACTATTTTGCCTCGAATGTCAACATGAACCACAATTACAAGAGAAATAGGGAGAGTGGATGTCCGCTGCAGCACAAATTGCTTTAACAAATCATTAAATAGTAAACTAGAAAGAGATAAAGAGAGTGATAGAATATATATATATATATATATATATATATATATATATATGTGTGTGTGTGTGTTTGTGTGTGTGCGTGTGAAGGTTGAAATCCACATTCAGGGATATATATATATATATATATATATATATATATATATATATATATATATATATATATATATATACAGTATTTACATTAGTCGGACTATTGTCCTCATCTTTGTCGCCATATTTGTCACAACGTTTCTGCCGTTGTACGCTCCGGCCTTCTTCAGGTGGTTGGAATTTCGAACTGAACCCTTTATTTCGATCACTGCGGTAGACTGTTCTAGTTCCACGTGCCATGTTTGATGGATGTCAGTTATCAGTTATCTCCTGCTAATTTTCCCTCTGAAAGTTCTCCACTGCCTTAACCGGGTATTGAACTCACACTCTTTGGGTCTGTCACTGGATCTAACCAACGCCTTTATCTACTGTGCCATGTGTTGTTTTTTGACGTATTTTCTTTTTGACATTATTACGTCATTATTTTTGCACCAACCTAATATATATGCTCGACATATGGGTTACAGAGAAAAATAAAAATAATGTTTAATAGGTTATTTAAATGTTTTAAGATAACTAATTTTTCTACAAGAAACAAATTACATCTATCATGAGAAAAACTGCCATTGGAAGATTTGGTTTTATTTACAATATCCCTCGTAATAAGGGTTGTATTACCATTCTTTAATTTCCAGAAATGTTTTGAGTCATTGCTAGCATTGATAATAGAAGCGAAATTTCCAAGGATTTTCAGTGGAACCAAAATGGAATTTAACATTATTACCGGAATGTATGCTAGCTTGGTATACCATATTTTAATTCATACATTGGCCATTTAAGGGACAGATTGTATTTTTTCGGCAGTTGCACTTACTTTGTAAAAAAGGTTAACGTTATTATCTTTGTTGGACATATATTTATTTAGTATAATATTGTTCTGTTGGGATATCAAGGTTTTGATGTTTTTTAACGTAGCTATAGCTGGTCTTTACATTATTTTTCTTTAAAATCTTCTTTAGAAATGCAGAGTGATTAAAGTGTTCGGGAATTAAATTTAGGAAAATTCTTCCAATATTCGTTTGAATATTACGATTACAAGGAGCTTAAGACATCACATTACAGTGCATTTTTTCTTTTTTTTTTTCTAAATATTTTAAATTTACTTTATGTTTGCTTAGTTCTAATGCTTTTATATATTTAATTTTATTATTATCAAATATTTCCTTATTGCTAGAGTTGGTAGATAATCTAACTTGGACTGATTTATGCAAGTAATTTGAAATATTGTATGGATGACTGGACGCATTATTAACGTATTTATGGCTATGTAGGTCTTCGGTATACAGTTTGTAATAACTAGTATTCAAATCCAAGGTCATATCATTAAAAGTCGTCACTTTAGTTTTGGATATTGTGGTATAATTTAGCACGTGATCTTTGAAAAATTTTATCAGTTTCTTTCTCAATCGGTCTATGTTTCTTGGACTTATTCTACAGAGGAGGATACATCGTCATCTCTGTTAAGTCCGATGTCCTCAATATTGAAAATACATATTAATTGCCACAATAACAAAATTCCAACAATTTCGCATGCCTCAGCAGAACCAAACGCATCCATAGCATTCCGTGTTATTTCTTTTGTTCCATAGATAAACATTATGGAATAATATAGGTTTTTGCACCTGCTTTATGATTTAAAATTCGCTAATAGGACAGCAATTTTTAGATAAACTGATGGCAGGAATTAGCAGATTTTAGGTGATCGGCGGGTAAATATTGAATGGATGTATGTACATTCAATCTTCCTTTTTATATTGGTGAACCATTCTATGGCTTCTGTTGTTTATGCCAATGGTTAATTTATAGAGCCTCTTTCGTATATCTGTATACTATTTCAAGGATATTTTTACTAATTTTACCTATATTATTTTAGTTTGGTTGAGAAATCGGTATTGCGGGTTGTTTAGGAAATAGTTTTGTGGTCTTTAATTGTGATGAATTCTTGCTGTTTATGGAATTTATAAATCCTGTCATCAATATCTGTTTATATTTCTGAGATGAGGTATTATGTACATTATTTACATTATTCGGAATATTGTCCTCATCTTTGTCGCCATATTTATTACAACCTTTCAGTATCTGTTTATATTTCTGAGATGAGGTATTATGTATATTATTTACATTATTCGGACTATTGTCCTCATCTTTGTCGCCATATTTATTACAACGTTTCGGCCCTTCAGTATATGTTTATATTTCTGAGATGAGGTATTATGTATATTATCTACATTATTCGGACTATTGTCCTCATCTTTGTCGCCATATTTATTACAACGTTTAGGCCTTCAGTATCTGTCTATATTACTGAGATGAGGTATTATGTACATTATTAACATTATTCAGACTATTGTCCTCATCTTTATCGCCATATTTATTACAACGTTTCGGCCTTTCAGTATCTCTCTATATTTCTGAGATGAGGTATTATGTACATTATTTACATTATTCAGACTGTTGTCCTCATCTTTGTCGCCATATTTATTACAACGTTCAGGCCTTTCAGTATCTGTCTATATTTCTGAGATGAGGTATTATGTACATTATTTACATTATTCGGACTATTGTCCTCATCTTTATCGCCATATTTATCACAACATTTCGGCCGTTGTACGTTCCGGCCTTCTTCAGGTGGTTGGAATGTCGAACTGGACCCTTTATTTCGCTTAATGCGGTAGACTTTTCTAGCTCCACGTGCCATGTTTAATGGATCTCAGTTATCAGTTATCTCCTGTTAATTTCCCTCTGAAAGTTTCCCACTGCCTTAACCGGGTATTGAACTCACACAATTTGGGCCCTGTCACTGGATCTTACCAATGCCTTTATCCATTGTGCCATGTGTCCTTGAGGACAACCATCTGATAAGGCCGGAGCGTACAACGGCCGAAGCGTTGTGATAAATATGGCGGCAAAGATGAGGACTAGAGTCAGAATAATGTAAATAAGGTACCTGTCATCTATATCTGTCTATATCTCTGAGATGAGGTATTATTTCTTGCATTACGTATATTATTCAGACTGTTATCCTCATCTTCACTGTCATATTCACAACGTTTCAGCCGTTGTACGCTATTGTTCAGGTGATTGGAATTTCGAACCGAACCCTATATTTCGTCCTTCAGGATAGATAGTTCTAGCTTCACGTGCCATGGCTCTTCCGGATGTCTTAGTTATTTCCCTTTAACTCAACTCTCTTTTTAGTTCACCACTGCTGTAGCCTGGTATTGAACTCACAACACTTTTGGTATACTCACTTGATCTAACCAACGTCTTTATCCACTGGGACATAATGTAAGTAATCCTATCATCAATTTTTAATTTAATGGCTATTTTTTCTTCATTCTTGATGTTATTTTCCCAATCGTTGGGCGCCTTTGTATGAAACTTATTAACTTCTTTGTTACTAGCTTCGTGGTTCTTATCCACATCGATTTGGGAATAAATACCCGTCTTATTTGCTTGCTAATTATTTTATCTGAATTTTTTTTATTCATTGAAACGTCCTTTTGAATTATATATTGTAGTTTGTAGGTAGCTTAAATAAATTTGATTTTCTCGATTACCGACTCGAAGTCCATTAACTGTTCGTTAGTTTCGCGTGTTTTGTAGACTTGAACTCATAAATCTCGGAATCTAATAGGTCGTTGCTACAGGTGAAGGATAATATTATTAATATATACATAATAGTTCTGCTATATTACATCGAGCACTATTTTATTAATACCAGCACTCAATGTACGATACCATATATATATATATATATATATATATATATATATATATATATATATATATATACTCGACTCTCCCGTCGAATTCGACATATGAGGGTCAAGCAGATGGGTTCCTAGGAAACCGACAGCCCGAAAACAGCACATGAGATTTGATTATCGTGGTGAAGGTTTCGTGCAAGACCATCCACACTTTTTGAAGGGCCGAATACAGAGACCTGGTGCACTAAGTGCCACAAGGTCCCCAAACGACCCTCCGCAGGTTTTGAATTCAGAGTTATCCTTCTCCTAGATCAGTTGCCATCCAAGGCTATAGAACCCAGTCTGTCCTGCTATTTACCCATAGCTGGAGAGAGAAGAAGAGGATTCACACCTTTCCCAAGGGTATTAGCACGTAATGTAATGGATTCGACTAGAATTCGAACTCGGCTCTCCGATTCTTCAATCCAAGCCGATATCCATTACGCCACCGTGTGTGTGTGTGTGTGTGTGTGTGTGTGTGTGTGTGTGTGTGTGTGTGTGTGTGTGTGTGTATATATACACACATATATATATATATATATATATATTCCATGATCATTTTCCAACTTATTCAAGATGATCTTCGCCCTCTCTAACCTTATAACTATATCATTTTCATGTCTTTTGTCACAGCCCTTTGGACTGTCATAGTTGAAACTCCTCTCTCACGTACTAAACGATTTATGAATTGAGTTGGATCTTCTCTAACTGATCTATTTAGCTCTAAGTTGTGACCAACTGACCCAGTTTGCTTCTCTGTTTCCTCTTTTTTAAACTTATTTCACCGTTCTCTTGATGGTTCTTGAATGGACTGACTTTGTAGATGTAAACCGGAGTATGAATGTTGGTACGATTATTGAAGGCCTGAATGATCTTTTTCCTCTCACCATTGCGCATTTGTGCACAGAACAATTTTAACCTGTTCTCTTTCTAGCTGAAGAACTCAAAGGGTCTGTCCTGTTATTTACCTATAGCTAGGGTGTAGGGTAGAAGGGGATTTATACCTTTCTCAAGGGTATTAGCACATAAATGAATGTAATGGATTCAACTGGAATTTGAACTCGGGTCTCCGATACCGGGTGTAATAGCAAAATTGTACAAATCATGTAACAGCAAAATTGTCCAATTGTTAGATTAAGCTTTGAACCATTGTATGTTGGAAATGATTAAAGATATCTTAATGGAATTCTACTTTGAGCAATAAGAATGTATAATTACTCTACAAGTTTAACGGAAGAATTGTGAT
>OZ010611.1:28473683-28496183 GCA_963932145.1 Acanthosepion lycidas
AAGGACTAAACATCCATTGCAAGAAATCAGAATGAATGGTTGTCAGCAAAAAGAACACACTAACATGCAATTTACAAATTGGAAACACCAATAATATGTGGGAAGTGCTTTAGCAGCGGGTGGAAAGTGCGACACTGAATTCCAAAGGCACATCGGGATAGCGAAGGCTGCCCTCCAAGAGATAAGCGAAGTGTTAAGAAACAGGCAAATTTCGTTAGAACTACTAAAACAGTAAAATGTGGGGACAACTTTCTGAAGGGACAGGCGAATGGAAGAATATTATATAATATAATTTGTTAAGAAAAACACTAAATATGAAATAACTTTTTATTTTAAAGCTTCAAAGAACATTTTATCAAGGAAAATTGAGGATATAAAGGTAAATTCTAAAATTCGAAAATATGAAGCTCAATAAACTTTTTTTTGATAAAACGTTATATTTTGTAATTATATATTTTGCATTTATATCTTTATTTTTCGTTGATAAAATGTACTATGAAGCTTTAAAATAAGAAGTTATTTCACATTTAGACTTTTTCTTAACATTCTGATCTTTATGATCCTCATCTATCTCTCTGTCCGTCCATCTGTCTCTCTATCTATCTATCTATCTATATATGTATATATATATATATATATATATATATATATATATATATATATATATATATATATCCGAGTCTGTTCATCATCTATCTATCTATCTATCTATCTATCTATCTATCTATCTATCTATCTATCTATCTCAGTTTGTACATTATTTATCGATTTCAGTATGTTCATACCTATCGATCGATCTATCAGTACCCTTTTCTCTTCATATCTATCTAGTTATCTCTCTCTCTCTCTATATATATATATATATATATATATGTGTGTGTGTGCGTGTGTGTGTGTATATGTGTGTGGGTGTGTGTTTATTTCTTTTTGATTATCATCATCTGTTTATTTTCATCATGTTTCCTTCATTTTGGAAGCATTTCTATCTCATATTCCCCTCCGCCTATTATATACCGTCCCCACTTCCTCTCCCTCTCTTTCTCTCACTCTCTCTCTCTCTCTCTCTTCCTATATATATATATATATATATATATATACATCGATAGACATATATATTAGGTTGGTGCAAAAATAATATCGTTTTTTAACGTTAAAAAATACGTCAAAAAACGATATTATTTTTGCACCAACCTAATACATATATATATATATATATATATATATATATATATATATATATATATATATATATATATATGTATATGTATATCCATTGATAGACATATATATATATATATATATATATATACATCGACAGAAATATATATATATATATATATATATATATATATATATATATATATATATATTAAAATTAAATATTTATGTAAAAAATGAAATGCAATTATTTTCCGAATTCAGGAAGAGACTAGAACGCTCATCAAAAATGAAAAACAACAGCGTATCGAGACAAACCGGAAATGAAATAGCAATAATTGAAAGAAAAGAAAAGAAAAGAAAGAAAACACTGTTAAGGAGTGAGAGTAAAATGTGAACAACAAATAATCATGACATTCTACACATACGCACATCCGCACAGGCGGAAGCATTGGCGCAAATATGCGAACACGTACACACGCACACATACACCATGAAAAATAACTTGGACCAATGGTAAGTTCGTATGAAAAGAAAAATCGAGCAGTATAAACAGTCAATTGCTGATATCCCTGACGAGTGGACTGACAGGTCCGTCGACGAAAATCTTGAGGCGGGATGCTGAAGTTAACACCAGTCAGCTAAATGACGAACCTTTTACTTGTATTATATATATATGTGTGTGTGTGTGTGTGTGTGTGTATGTGTGTGTGTGTGTGTGTAGTACAGTAATGAAGTGTTTTGTAATCCGTGTGACCCAAAGTAAAACCAAAGCAAATATTAATTAAATAATTAAGAAATAGACAACCTTCAATTTCCATGGCTATAATTTATTTCCCCAGAAAATATATAATTTCTTGGTTCATCAGATCACATCTCTAGTTATATATATATATATATATATATATATATATATATATATATATATATATCTTTATATATATATCTTTATATATATATATATATATATATATATATATATATATATATCGTTATATGTAGTGGTTACTCGTATTCGAAAAAGACGCACTATTTTTATTTTAATGTATGTATTTAGTCTATCGGCCTCCGCATTCGAAAAATAAAGAAAATGTGCTTTTCGTCAGGGATCGACCCAGCACCTCAATTTGTAGGAGAAACCATCAATTGATTCCTCGGTATGCTTTACCACTGGGCTATAAAGAGTTTCAAAGTCCAGTACTGCTATATTTACCCTTTTAAAGAAAGCACATTTCCTAAGACATCTTTCTTGAAAGTACATATTCGCCCAGTTTTGTATTGGAAATGTAAATAAAGCAATTTCTAAAGATTTAATGGCTTTATTTTTAATCCGACATTTTTAATACTGCAAATATCATTATAAGTGGATATTCGCATTTGAAATAGACACCCTATTTTTATTTTTACTTTAAACAGGCTGTATTACGTCTGTCGGTTCGTGCATTCGAGAAATTCTAATAAACAAAATGTGCTCTCTGACAGGAATCGAACTTGCGTCCCCCATTGTACGATAAACTACTGTTTCAAGCTCGGCTCTTTGCTCACTCAAGAAAATAGAATTTTATTTATTTTTTGCAATTTTAACAAATAGAATCCATAATTTCTCAGAATATTATTTTTAGGCCCAAGGTCCAAGGTCAAATCACGATAAATAGTAACTAATCGAGATTTTTTAAGGGAGGAGGAAGGATAGATATCAGTTGACCCTGGACTTGAAGAGTTGAAGATTGTAGTTTCAGGGTAGAGTTTCCAATAAGGAAATATATATATTCGAAATATTGCAAACCAGGTACAATGCACAATCGTTCGCGAATTTAATAAAACGGAAAGTAAATAAATCATTCAATTATAGCGATTGTTATTTTTAGGCTTAAATTGTTTACACTATATACATTCGAAATACTGACCTCAACTTTGTTGTTATCACAGCGATTAAGCAACGCTTTTGGCTATCTTCAGGTGTGTCTCAGTCCAGTGTTCAGTTCGCATTTCCCTGAAGGTTACTCAGATCGATAGACACATGGCTGGAGAGTAAAATTATAACAACAAAGACGAGGACAATAGTTCGAAAGGAAACAGTAGAAATAATGATGATTCGTCATCTTAAAAACATCTGAAAAATTAGGCTAGTTTGGGCAAATATATGGAGCACCTAGTCAAAATAGAACTTACTGCTTACGATGAGCAAAACGAAGACAATAAATATCGTCTATTAACATGGCGGCTGTTTATTGCCGTTATTTGTCGCGTTCTTATATGTATCTATAAAAGGCAGGATGTGTGTGTGTGTGTGTGTGTGCGTGTGTGTGTCTGTGCGTGTAACGAATGCACGGCCGCAATTTTCGATGGATTTGCACCAAAATTTACATGCACATGCTCCAAGTTAGCGGGAAAGCCAAGACCGACGTTGCATTTCCCAACTCCCATCGATAGTTGAAATAATCGATTTTTTCATGCTTCTACGGCAGTTTTCACGTAGTTTGTGGCCATTTTCTACTGGCCAGAGTGAGAGCCAATAGTTGCTGCCACGAATAGGTAGGAAGATTCTATTGGCCAGCGTGAGAGCCAACAGCTGACTGAGACGAATGTTAACTAGCATGCTAGCAGGCAAAAAAAAATCGTAGCTGCATTCATCACAAGTGGAAAAAATTTAAATCTGCATGGCACTTTACTCCAATTGGCGCATTTGCTTGCTCAACGTTGATTCTGATTCCGCAGAACTGGGTTGGATGTGAAAAAGTATTTGTTGTTAACATTCTTTTTTCATTCGGTTTTTCCAGTTACGAGTCCTTTTTTTAAAGCTGATCGTTTTGTGTTCATTTTGTTTAGTTCTTTTTTCGCAACAGATTTAATGTTTAGTATAGAGCTTAGAAAAAATTTGCAGTGTGAGATAGGCAAGAAGTAAGGCATGTAGCAACATCAGCACGGCAAAGGGTACTCCTTTAAAGACAAGGAATGGCAAAAAATATTTTAAGTCAAGTGATAGCGATTGCTGTATGAGTTTCACGATTTTTGAATCAAGCACGGGCAACGCCGGGCCATACTGCTAGTATGTATCTAAATTTGAATACTTCAACTAGTTAGCCCTCTAATTGCTTCAATGCCAATTATTATTAATGTTTAATTTTCAATTATCTTTAATCTTATTTCTCTTGCAACTCCCATACTTAAGAAGTAGAAGTAGAGAATATACTTTTATAAATAGAAAATTGGAAGTTTCTTACACGCTTTCTACATCCGGAAAGCCCTTGCATGAGATGTGTGCAACTAAACTTCGCTAAATTTGGTGCTCAAATCTTCCATCCTCCTAAAAACTCCAAGCCAAGCAATTGAACATTAATTGAACCAGTCCTGCTGTATGGATCAGAAACTTAGACATAATATGCTAGTCTTGATAGACGACTGGATGGAACATATACAAATCTACTTTGCTATTCAGTCTTCACTTGCCTGCCTTGATAGAGCACAAAGGCGTCCACGATTTGTGGGTGATTAATAATTTCCCACCCTACGACCTCTTTCCCACAGACGAAACGATTTTAAGTTGTTTTTTAATTTAATTCTTTTACTTTCTTTCGTTATTTCTTTTTCTAATTTTATTTTTTGAAAATGATATTTGGTGCAAATTTCTTGGCAGGCAAGATCAGTTTATATCAAACATCTAACCTCTGTAGTTCCCCGTGGAACTCATATCTCCGATATATTGCTAAACATGGTGGGAAAATGGTCCGTTCATTTTATCGCTCCAATAAGTATATGACTCCACTTTGAATACTCTGTATTTACAAGAGAGAGATCAGACCGAAAATCAAGTATTGCTGTCATATCTGGAGCTCTGAAACCGTGCACGCAGCCTTGTGGGTGATGAATTATTTCCCGCCCTACAAATCCTTTCCCATAGACGAAACGTTGTGAACCTCTCGTTGCTTTATCGCTATTTCAATGGCATGTCTTCTGACGTCTTATAGTTCTTACGACCCTTGATCTTTACAATTGGTACAAGCCATGCCACATTCCGCAAGAGTGAATCATCCTCGTTCCTCCCGTATTCCATTATTAAGAAGTGATCTTCCATTCGAATAGCTTCTTCCAAGAACTGCAGCTTTATGTAACAGATCCCCGGCAAGTTGTTTTATGAATCACTACTTCTTCAAGTTTAGGGTTAACCCTTTATCCTTTGTGCATATCCCCATGAACTCCAATTCTTACTCTTTCTTATCCTTATACAGCACCACACAGTAGCAATTTAACTTGAGTGGCTCTTGGGCCTTGTATTTGGTGAATATTAGAACAAAAAAAAAGCAACAGAAAATGAATGAATAAACCAATTGGTGAATGAACAGCAATAGCTGAAGGAATGAAAAAGTAATTGAAATGAAGGAAAGTAAGAAGAAGTCTAAAATTATTCTCCTGCACGGGATGCGGCTAATTTCTGAAACGTCCATATCCCAAGGCGCCAACTATGTCCAGTGGTTTTGTGTGTCGGTCACAGGGAAAGAATAAGGGTCAGTAGCTGCAGAGCGACTCAGATAAAGGCAAATTCGCTGGCTGTACGGACAGGCGAGGTGAAGTCCCTAATGTAATTATGGGACGAAATCATATTTGAGTGATGGACGAGTGAATTACCTTTTCGAATTGCTAAACAAATTTGCAGTGTACATTAGGAAAAATGTAGTTTCACACCAAAGATGTTTCTTTTAAAAACAATTTCCGTTTTCACGTGGACATATCAAGATTGTATTCTCGCCTCGCGTTTCTTGTTTTCGTGCATCTTACAAAAAAAGCAAAGAAGCAAAAAGGGCAACCTTAGATTTGTGTTACACACAATAGGGATGTGAAACATCCGGAAATTCAAATATTGGGTCGGCAAATAAGTTCCCGCCGTTTATTTTTTTAAATTTTGTAATCTATTATTTAAACTTTGGAATGTATTTTTTTCAAGAATTCTATTTTGGAATCATTTTGTAATCTGTTTTTTTTTTTTTTTTTTTTTTTTTTCGAGTTAAGTTAATTTCTAATTATTTTCAGATCATTAAAATGGAATGTCAACATTTTCAACACCTCCTTCTTTTTGCTTTTAATCAAGGTTCTAAGGTCGCAAAAGTTGCTCACGACATTTGTGCTGTGTATGGTGAGGTTGCCACAGTAGAATGAACCGCTCTTGATGTGTATGCCAAATTCAAAAATGGAAATTTTGACCTAAAAGACTCACCTCATCCTGGCTGTACAGTTGAGTTTGATGAAGAGCTATTAAACCAACTTTTACACGAAAATTCTCGTCAAAACGACAAGGGAACTGGCAGAGAAAATGGAATGCTCCCACACTGCTATAGAGAAGCAGCTTCACTTGATGGGAAAAGTTCAGAAGTGTGGAGCATGATTTCCGCATGCTGTAAGTGGCAACAACAAAAATCAACGGGACACAATCTCTGCTGGTTTGCTCGTTCGTCATTGCTCAACTCATGGACACGAGCAACGATTTCTTTACGGAATAGTTACCTTTCTATATGGCAGGGAGCTTTGAACAATTTCAATAGAAATTAAGAAAAAATATTTGAAACGGTTGGTATATTGTTATCGAATGGATAAATTCGATAATAAGATGAACATAGGATACGACAAATGAAGACGCTCTAAAGAAAAGAGAAACTGCGTAGAAATTGTTACTGACAATTATAGAGTGACTTCAAATTTAAGGGACAAAAGGAAGGAAGAAAAAGACTTGGAGAATTTAACACTTAGAAGACATACCGAAGTCAAGTGAAGCAAAGGAAAACATCCAATAAGATACATTCAAGTTTTTTGCAGATAGATGGATGCAAGAGCGCCAACATGCACGTTTTGGTTCATAAATGAGCAAGTACTGGGCGTGTGGGGGAGCAGAAAACAAATTGTGGAGGAGACAAGACACAGCACGTAGAGAGAGAAAGAGAGAGAAAGATAGAGAGAAAGAGAAAGAGAAAAAGGTGGAGAGAAAGAGAGATGGAAAGAGAGAAATCATCTCAACGTAACAATATTTACGACTCATAAAAATAATTTATTAACAAAGAAAATGACGTGGGATATAATTGGATCCTTATCGTTAAATATTAAATATTTTTTTAAATCGTTTTACCCCAAGCTAGGCGATAAGGCCATTAGGACGCAGGGGTTTACAAAATGTGAAAGAAAACAACCAGACTTTAGTGGATGGAGTGTTTAGAAGAAGGACAAATAAATAAAAGAGTTCAAGTAGACAGAAACTGGCTTATTGTAGTTATCAGGCAAACAAATATTCAAAGTAAAAGGAGTTCCACAAGTGAGAAGTGTGAGAAAGAAACTATTAGCATAGAACATAAAATTGCATCTAGCTAGTTCAATAGTTAAACAGTGAGACCTATTTGCTATTCTACTAGCGCGCTTCATGAAGTCGAGGCACTAGGGAAAAGGGCTCCTCAGAAAAGTTGCTATGAAAATATTTGTAGAACAGACAAGAGGAAGCCATGCCACATTGGTGAGAAAGTGACTGAAGTCGATATGCCTGGTCAGGATCGATTACATTATGGACCATTCTTTGAATTTTGTCATTAATCTCGAGAGAAAAAGCAGTGGCCTCAAACCGGATATGGTAGCAGTATTCAATGCACAGATGAATAGAAGATTTAGAGATGTACAAGATGGATTCCGACGAGAAAAAATATCTGACACAACACAGTGAACTAACTTTGCTAGGAGTAGACGCCCCATTGATTCGATATAGTGTAGTGAGTTTGAATTTAATGAATGCTGCACAACAATGGCCTTATGTCAGACAAAACAAAGCTTCGTATATATTTGCCAGGAGAATAATAATAATAATAATAATAATAATAAACTATAAATGTCAATCAAACGTATTTTTGTTTGTCCTACTTCAAAGATTATTTCATGTACATATCTCAAGTCTCCATTATTATCATTATTGTTATTATTATTATTATTATTATTATTATTAGTAGTAGTAGTAGTAGTAGTAGTAGTAGTTCGGTTTTTCCACACAGGTTTCTCATTTCTTCCAGTCAATATCAATAGCGTCATTCTGATGTCCTTTCTAGTTTAGCTCTCTCATTTCTTAGGCAAATTATCTTCGTCGCATCTATTATTATTATTATTATTATTATTATTATTATTATTATTATTATTATTATTATCATCCTTCATCTTTTAGTTAAACGCCATCTTTTCAGCAGACGAAATTCTTTCTAGAAATAATAGAAGAGACCTTGCAATGCGCTCACTATCGGCCAATTTTATTTTATCCAAGATGAAATGTTTCCAATTACTTGTCAGTGACGGAGAAGGTACAGTGAGAGAATTAACTTACCTGCATCTGCTTTCTACCAAGCCAAAAACTTCACCGAAGTATTTTTGAGGGAGGAACTACTTTTTACCAGGAAATCTGGCTAGTTGCAGATTAGTCAATTAACGGAGCAATGAAAAGGCCTCGTCATATCCTGTTTTTTCATGTACAGGATATCTAACAGTCAAATGACACTGTTAGATATATCCTATTTCGCTTGTACAGGACATCTAACAGTCAAATGACACTGTTAGATATATCCTATTTCGCTTGTACAGGACATCTAACAGTCAAATGACACTGTTAGATATATCATATTTCGGAAATAAGATATATTTCCAAAAATTTACGTTGCTAACTATTAGGAGATTTTTTTTCTTATTAAAATAATTTTCCTTATTTTGCATACAGAATTTTACATTAGTTTTATTCCGGAGAGTTGGAGTGTTTTTCAGATTAGTAGTAATAGCAATACACTCATATTCACGTTTAATTTAAATATATCCCCTCTTCCTCGTTACGGAAGAAAAGAAAGAAAGGAAAAGAAAAGAAAGAAAGGAAAAGAAAAGAAAGAAAGGAAAAGAAAAGAAAGAAAGAACGAGTGAAAAATTAAAAAACGAAAGAAAAAAAGAAAGAAAACTAAATAAAGAAAGAATGATGTGAAGAAAGAAAGAAAGAAAGAAAGAAAGAAAGGAAAACACGCAAAAGTAATAAAGAATGAAAGAAATAGTAGGAAAAGAGCAAGAAATAAAAGAACGAAAGAAAGAAAGAAAAAGACGAAAACGTAATACCCAAAGAAAGAAAGAAAGAAAGGAAAGGAAGAAGAGCAAGAAATAAATAACAAGAAAGCAGAAAGAAAGAAAGAAAGAAAGAAAGAAAGAAAGAAATAAAGAAAGAAAGAAATGAAAAAGAAACATCAGAAGAAATGACGAAAGTAAGAAAAAAAAAAGAATGAAAAAACGAAAGAAATTAAAAAGTTATCAACTAAATCGAGTATAATTCAACACTGGGTAAAACAGAAAAAAATAAATTTAAATAAATTCAAATAAAAACACAGTCCTTCATTCCTCTCATCTACAAATCCTCCCGTTTGGTTACTTTTAATAAGCATTTATTTATTTATATGGATATAAAAGAATTCCATAAAATATAAAAACAGATCAGTTGAAAACCAATATATTCGCAATTGGTATCAACGGGTTTAAGGAGACAAATGAAGACTGTTAAAACGAGCTACTTGTAGAGATTACAATAGATGAAAAGTAAAAATGTTTAAAAAAGAAAAGGTTTTTCCGTTCAGTCTTTATATAGGAAAGGATATAAATAACGAGATTGAGTATCGATAATGAAATAATACTAATACTAATAATATTCGTAATTAACGAAAATAAAAATAGAATTTGCTTTCTTATTAGCATGTCAGTCTTTACAAATTGCAATATATCTCTTTACTTTGTTTATTATGTTACCTAGGCTGTATGAATTTGAGTGAAATACTAGCTTGGAGGCGAGTTCGCTTCGATTTACAATTGAGCTAGCTAGATGTAGCAGTAACTTCTACACTAACAGTTTCTTTTCTCGCACCTTTTGCTTGTTGAACTCCCTTCTGGCCTCATGATATGCATTTGATATGCAAGAATTTAAATGCAATGCCAGTCGCTATTTACAAAGGATAAATGTCCTGATACTATTTCTGACCCGAGAAGGAAATATGTATACAACAGAAATCAAAGGAAATAATAATAATAATAATAATAATAATAATAATAATAATAATAATAATAATAATAATAATAATAATAATAATAATGGGACTACACAATACACACTGACAGAACAATCAAAGCCAACCTCCCAGACATTGTTATTAAAGACCACAAACAAAAAAAGTGCCTCCTTATTGATATGACAGTCCCTGCTGACTGCAATGTATCTTTGAAGATATTCAAAAAGCTGTCAAAATACAAGGACCTTGAAATAGAAATCTCGAAAATGTGGCATATGGGAACATCAACAATCACTGTTGTAGTTGGAGCCCTAGGACTGGTTGGAAAAGATTGCAGTAGACTAATTGAAGGGATTCCTGGAAGTCAATGCCTCAAAGAGATACAAAACATTGTTCTGACATGTACAGCCCACACTTTACGAAGGGCTTTATCTATGTCATTTTTTTTAATTTGTCAGTGGAAAGTGTCATGATGCCATTTCTAACCTTGAAAGAAATGTTTAAACGCCAGAAATTAAAGAAATAATAATAATAATAATAATAATAATAATAATAATAATAATAATAATAATAATCTGTATCAAAAGTATCCTATAAATATGCAAGAAAATTCGGGTTAAATCTTGAAAGGACCGCTTAAGTAGATGCAACTGCCACACGATCAGCACGGAACCTTTAACCAAAAGCGAAAAAGCTAAGCAAAAGCTGCAGTCAAAAGCCTCTGATTAGCCAGTTACTTCCCCGAAGAAAAAATGCTGATGAAGATCAATTCGTAACCCACAAGTGGCTAAGTGGTTCAGGACGTAAGGATGAGACTCAAGGGTTTATTTTTGGTGCTTACACGCATAATAGTAAGGACTCAGAATGTAGGTTCTACGATCGACATATTGAAACTATTGATCACCTTATCACGGAATGTTCAATACTCACAAACAATGGGTAAAAAACTGTCGTGACAAGGTAGGTGAATATCTGCATTGGAAGATCTGTTATCTCTCCGGGATAAAAACAACTGCTAACTGTTATGAAGATCATCCCGAATCTATAGATGAGGAAGCAGATGTTACCAACCTCTGGGGGTTTTCTATGGCCACAGATCGAACAATACAAGCAAATCGCATAGACATTACTATGAAAGACTGAAAAGAAAATGTTTGTATACTGAACATGCTGAGTTAAAAAAAAAAGCTTTTCTGATGAGTTTTTTTTAAAAAAAACTAAGTAAATACAAAGACCTGGACATAGAAATGGTAAAATGTAGCACATAAAAACTAAACTTGTTCCTGTTGCGGTTGGAGCTTTGGATCTACCAACGAAAAGAACTCAAGAGCAATTTAATAAAATCTTTAGTGCAGCATCTTTTCAGGAAATCAAAAAAAAAAATATTTTGCACTAACACAGCCCGTATCATGCGAAGAGTTTTGTCTATTTAATGATTTTAATAGCTGTCTTTTATTTAATTATCCTATTTGACGGCATATGAGGCGCACTCGTTTTTACTAAAAAATATCTTTTAAAATTCCCCTGCGTCTTATACGCCATATGTAATTTTAAAATTCGCGATAGTCAGCCTGAATTACCTACCTGGCAACTCCAATTAGCTTAGACTTAAACATGAAGGAGCAATGGAACGCGTGGATGGCAGTGCCTGATCTCGACCTTACACTTACAGGAAGAATAAAAAGACCCAACATTGCACAAGTCTGCGAATGGGTGAAGCAAGCTTGCGATAATATTAGACCAAAAATTGTTGAGAAATCTTTTTAATAGTGGGGCATTAGCAATTCATATTCTCGTGGTATCTCCATGTCCAACAACTCAGGTTCTTAAGTGAACAAAACATTTAAAAAAAAAATGATCATTATTTCAATATTATGGGAAATTATAGTAAAACTATGATTAATAATAATTATAATAATTTACACTATTTACATTGTTCGGACTGTTTCCTTCATCTTCATATTCACGACGTTTCGGCCGTTGTACGCTCCGGCCTAGTTCAGGGATATATGTTAGAATTTCGAACGAACCCTTTATTTCGTCCAATGGGGTGGATTGTTCTAGTTCCATGTGCCATACCTCTTCCGGATATCCCTGTTTCATTTATTTCCCTTTAGTAACTTAATTCTAAGCTTTGTTTACCTCAACTGTGAGCTCACGACTCCTTTGGTCAAGTCATTGGATTACGTCAACCAACGCTTTTATCCACTGGGCCATTCATCCTTTACCTGAAGAAACTGGAGCGACCAACAGCCGAAACGTCGTGAATATGGCAATAAAAATGAGGACGCCAGTCCAAACAATGTAAATAGTTACAATATCTCATCTCAGAAATATAGACAGATACATGAGAAAATAAATTTACATTTACATCAAGCCCCGACTGTAGCCCCAAGTCCAATGAATGGATTCGGCTTTCTGGGTGAACATAGTTGGGCATCAAGATAAAACTCCGTGTCGTATCTGTCTCTCATCTGTGAATTCTGAGGTGGTTCTGCAACCCCAAGCTGGAGACTCAGAGTACAGGACAGTGGGGACACTTAAAGTCTGTTTTAATCATTGCTAACGATGCCCTGTGGCACTGATCTCTGACAGCGTTGAGCTTCTGGCGTCCAGCATCCTCGAAGGTTATAGCAGCATGATATATTGTGATTCGCCAACGTGGTCGATCACTGGCACGTTTCTCTATTTCTTTGGTTTCGAATTTGCATCCCTCGAGATTTGCTTTCACGGTGTCTTTGTACCGCTTCTTTGGACGGCCTTGGTGTCTCTTGTCGTGCAAGAGTTCTCCGTACAGCAGGCGTCTTGGTAAGCAGAGCTACACCATGTCATAGGTGTTAGGCCTTAATGAGCATGGAGTGAGCACGATCCAGGACCTCAAGATTGGTAACGAGGTTGTGCCAGCGAATTATAATAATGTTGGAGAAAAATAAGAAATTTGGACAATAGCGAAATATTTTTCTGCCGTCGTGAAACAAACAATATATATCTACCATCAGACACTGAAAATTCTATTCGCACTTAAAAAAAGACTAAAATTCCACTTATGGAAAAATTGATATCTGTTTAAATTGACTTACGGCCATATTGTGTTGAAACGCCGGTTCCCATACGATCATCGAAGTCGAATCAGGTCAGTACCTCGAGAGGTGACCCGTTGCGAATGCTAGGTGCTGTAAGCTTGGATGTGCGGGTGGTGTAATGGATAATGACTCGAAATCGCATGGAGTTCCAATTCCCGTTGTTTTTGTTATATTCACTTGTGTACAAATACCCTAGGGAAAGGCATGAATCCACCTCTTCTCCTCTCAGCTATTGTTTAATTAGTAAAAGTTGTATTACGAAAAAAACTATTATCTCCAAAAATATACTAAATAAACAAATTTGAGTAAAACATATTTAAATTTAGACATAAAGATATTTAGATTTAGGCATCAGTTGCTTCATCTACTGCAAGGAAGTTTGGTTTTTCTGTGTCGCGTCAGAAGATTTTTCTCGCCTGAGTCCATCCTCCAAATCTACAACTCAACCATTCGTCCTTGCATTGAATACTGCTGCCATATATGGTCTGTTGCCCCAGCTGTTCATCTCGAGGTCGTTGACAAAATCCAGAGACGGATATGCAATGTGATAGGTTCTAATCTGGCATCTTGTCTATAGCCACTTACTCACAGACGCGCTTCTCTCTATCTTTTTACAAATATTTTCATGGCAACTGCTCTAACGAGCTACTTTCACTGGTGCTCCAACTGCATGATTTTAAGAGTGTTACTAAGTTGGCATCTCAATCCCATCCTTTCACTGTCAAAACCATTAAATGTAGTCGTCTCTTTCAGCTTTCTCTCTCGCTCTTCCCGACAGTGGAGCTCCCTTCCTCTTACTTGCTCCTTTGATGGTTATAATATTCAAATATTCAAATGTAGTGCATATTGAAAATTTCTTGATCCTGATCCCCGTCCTTCTCTATATCCTTTTCTCAAACGCCTTTCTTTATTCTTACTGACAATCTCTGTAACAACTTGTGTGCTGGTGGCACTCCCGCCTTGTTTGTGGTGAAATGCTTAAAAAATGAACTCATAGAGGTGTTGATATGCCGCTAAACAAAAACAACCAAGCAATAATATTTAAAAAAAATTTTAAAAATGTTAAATTTTAAAAATTCTTTTTCTTCGTGCCATTCAAAATATCCTAGTCGTTATTGGGATTTTTTTTTTTTTACTCGCTTTCTTTTTTGTCTAGCGGAATATAAATAGTCGATAATCCGTTCCCTCTGACCTTACTAATAATCAACCTTAATGTTACCATTCTAATGAGCTCCAACTGGTTTGTCTTTTTATTTACACTATTTTCTACAACACAAAGATGCTTGGCGCCATTCTTTGCTATATATCGGGTGCTGGAGAGAAATGAGGGGCGATCATTTACATATTGCTAAAGAAAATAAGGTACATACAGAAATGATCGCGTTGAACTCGAAGTGTTACATAAAGCAATGTACGAAATAAAAAAAAATTATCTCGCTAAAGAGCGTTGTAATGAGGATGTAAACAAAAGAAAGAAAAACGGAATGAAAGTATTTTATGCAAGACTTATTTTACAGATTCCTACAGCTACAAGAATAAATTAAGAAAAACTTGGAAGAAAATGAATATATATCTATAAGTATACATAAATAGGATAGTATATAATCCATTGAAGTGATTATAACAAGTCATTATCAAGTGCAGTAGAATACAAGCACGCTATAACCTCTGTAGTTAAAGATCTGCACAAAAGACACACGCCTCAAATTCTGAAAAATTATTCTAAAAATCTGCAACTTAAGTATTTTCAACAATTTAAATGATTAAGAGAGTGGGAGAACAATGTGAGAGTTCAAGACATCCATAAACATTCATTATATATATATATATATATATATATATATATATATATATATATATATATATATATGAAAAGTGTATATATATATATATATATGTGTGTGTGTGTGTGTGTAATATATATATATTATTTATATATTATATGCGCAGTACTTATTAGAAAGCGCTTAATATCATCGATATAGCTAATATATTTGGTTGGATTGATGTGAGTTTGTGAACCTGAGTTTCACGCTTTTGCGATCGTCAGACAGTTGGTCTGGCGATCACAGAAGCGTGAAACTCAGGGTCACAAACTCACATCAATCCAACCATATATATATATATATATATATATATATATATATATATATATATATATATATATTATGAAATGGACAAAGTCCGACAATTATTTTTTTAAAGACATTTTTATGTTTATACATTCTTTTTCATAGATACAAATATTTAAGTAAATGCTCTGTTTATAATAAACAGTATTAACAACATTTAACGACATGAATATCCGAGAAATTGTCATAGAAAATATGCGTCCTCCGACAGGAATCGAATCTGTATCCTATACGCAACCGTCATATAGCCTGAAGTGCTTTTACCGATTACGCAACAGAGGAGCGTTTCGGTTAGTAAGGTCACTTTTAAAGAGGACGCATATTTTCTATGACAATTTCTCAGTCATTCAGACCGGTAAATGTTGTTAATACTATTTATTGTAAACAGAGCATTTACTTAAATATTTGTATCTATAAAAAAGTATGTATAAACATAAAAATTCCTTTATATATATATATATATATAAAGTCTGAAGGCCAGCAAGCTCAAATCCTCGGTCCCGATGACTTGTGACTTCGTGCTAGTACAACTATCTCCCAAAGGGTTCCACTTCCCCAGTTTCACTCAAAAGGCATAAGTCAATGGTTTTCAGACATTTTACCAAGGTGTCGAACGCTGAGATCGCATCCTCCAAGCAGGGCAGTTACTTACAATCGCGTGAAGAAGTACATTCATAGTATTGAAACGTGAAAGCTTTTGTGTAGTGACAAGGAAAATATAAACGAGAAAAAGCTTTATATTGAAATAGACGATGGGTATAAGAAACAACGCTTGCTATTGCCATTCCTTCAAAAACAAAACCCTGAAGATTCAAGCAGCGCTATCTAAATGTTATTAGGACACGAAAGAAAACGGCTTCACCCTGCAGCTGAAATGGAAAATTATTTCCAGGGTTAGGACTCCTAAAAATTTTAGAGAAAAATGTGACCCCTATATTAAAGAAAAAAATATTTATAATCAAATAAAATAGACCGAATGAATTACTGAATCACTGTAATGAAATCATCTTCAAATGCAGACATAAAAATCGGTTCAAAATAACGAACTGTAACTAAAAATCTCTTTGAAACACTTGCTCATGGAAACTACGGGATTTTAAATCATCAAAACACCGAATAATAACTAATGCTTGTATGCCAAATTAGCGACTTAGGTTAAACAATTTGTGTAATTGTTTTCTTTAATATATATATATATATATATATATATATATATATATATATATATATGTATATATATATATACATATATAAAAGTGAACATAGAAGTCAACACTTAGAGGCGACAGTCTGTTTCATGCTATATGCAATCATCAGAGCACACGTGGCATGAAGATTGCATATAGCATGAAACAGACTGTCGCCTCTAAGTTCTTCTATGTTCACTTTTATATTTACACACGCTCTATCTCTGATGTTGAGCACTTTATCCCATAAATATAGCGCATTTTAAGACTATATTTCTTCATATATATATATATATATATATATATATATGTGTGTGTGTGTGCGTGTTTGTGTGCATGTGTATATTTATATGTGTGTATGGGTGTGTATATATATGCGTGTATATGTGTATATGGGTATGTATAACTATGTATATATATATGTTCATGTGTATTCTTATATATGTATGTACGTGTATGTAAGGCTGTATGTGTGTATATGTATAGGTATATGTACATGTGTATATTTATATTTGTATGTGCATGTATATATATATATATATATATATATATGTTTGTATGTTTCTATGCATGTATATGTATGAATATGGAGATGTATAATAATATTTAAAAAATTGTGGTGTGTGTACTTTTATATTATGTGCGCATGTGGGTATATAGGTGTGTACATATGTTTATATGTAAACATATATGTATATGTGTAGATGTTTGTTAATAATATTAATTTTTTTGTATGTTATGTGAGTTTTTATGTAGTTGTATATAGATGTATATATGTAGATGTATACGTAGTTGTGTATAGATGTATATATGTAGATATATACATATGTACTTAGGTGTAGATATGTGAATTTGTGTATCTATTTGGGTATATGTGTATATATGCGTACATATTTTAGATCTATATGGATTATTTTATTATATAATTGTATAATTTACTTGATATCATTATATGTATGTAAATATATGTATAAGAATAGGTATATGTATGAATATGTACATATATATTTAGATTTTTCATGCTGAATTTCCCATCAAAATAAGGTTACTAAACAAATTTATCAAGCAAAATTATCGTTGTTTTTATTTTTATAATTTATTTTTAAATTTTACTCTTTATTTTTTATCTAATTATTAGGTTGGTGCAAAAATAATGATAAAAACGACATTATTACGTCATTATTTTTGCACCAACCTAATATTAACATTCTTTTTATTATTATTAGGTTGGTGCAAAAATAATGACGTAATAATGTCGTTTTTTGACGTTAATACGTCAAAAAACGACATTATTACGTCATTATTTTTGCACCAACCTAATATGATTAATAATATTATTTTTAGTTGTAGTAATAAGTTCTCTGATTATTAATAGTCAAATAATATTAAATATCTAATATTAATTAATATTAATATATTCTTTATTTATTATTTATTAAGTTTAAATGTTAATGTTTAAATTTAAACTTATCTTAACCTTTATTATTTTTGTTATTAATAATATTATTAATTTTTATATTCTTCTTTTTAAAATTATAAGATATTACATTCGAACACAAAACCGATATAAGTTGATGCATGCCGACGTCTACACTTTTATATATAAGATAAAAACTAGAGACATATCACTATATTAATTGAACTATATACTTAATTCATGCTACGCTAACCTTTTATATATATATATATATATATATATATATATATATATATATATATATATATATATATATATATATATATATAGTCAACAAGTATTCATCCAAATATGTTTGATTGAAAAGAACAGCCAAGGTCTGTCTGTTTAATTTTTTAATGTAGTTTTCCAATTTTCGGAAAAGGGGTTGAATATTTCACTTGAGGTTGTGGATAGACTGTTCGAATTTCATACTTTGTTATATTATGATCGTGATCCCTACAATATTTGCTTCATGCAAATCTTTTTAGAATACTTTGTTTTTTTTTTATAAAAATAATTTTTGTAATTGGAGATTTACGAATTTTTTTACACATTTATTTTCAGGTTTTCAACAACATTGAAAAACATTTAATTTGAAGAATAAATTAATAAAGAAACCAGAAAAATCAATAAAAAAAAATAGTTTTCCTCCTGAATTAAAACACTAGTCATGTGATCCTTCACCCACCGAATATTAGAAAGCCAAAAATTACTAATCAATAACAAAATAATATGATAACATATTTTTAAATAAAAAATCTAAAAAAAAAAAAAATATGGTCAATGGACAAAAATAAGTTTTAAACATTCCAAAAAATAAATGAATAAATAAATACTCTATCACTTAACGAAAAGAAATTAAATTTTTCTAGACTGAAAAAATAATTAGAAAAAGAAATGATCAAATAGATTTTTTTAGATCAAAAAAGAAAATAAATAAAGCAAATCAAATAAAAATAAACCCTCGATTATTCAGGAATTCAAACCAAACTCAAACTTAGTTTCAGAAAAATCAATTTTTGCAAACAAGATATCCAAATTTTCCATCAATAAATAAATATGGCTTGGACGCTGTTGTTTGCTCACAGGCATGTTGATATCAGATTTTCTTGTTTGTCCAGCAGATAGAGGAAAGGCTTTATTTTCATTTGGAAACCTTTCTGTATTCAACAATTCGTTATTTGTTGCTTTTTCGCACATAGAGTGTTTTTCTTTTTCTGTTTTAAATTTTTTTTTCACTAGATTTTTCCCTTTTTCTTTTTTGAAATTCTCTTTATTTCATCTTAATATTTTATTATATTTCTAGATCATTTATTTGTTTCTTAACAAAAATCCTTTTTCACTTTCTTGTCCGTTCTGTCTTTTAATTCTATTGATGTTCCTCTTCGAATACTTCTCTCCACGACTTCAATCCTCTCTCTTTTAATCATTACTGCTTCCATATTCATTCATTGCTTTACAATTTTTCTACTCTTTCCTTCTTTTTGTCCATCTTGTTTCCTATTCATACGTTTTCATTCTATCAGTTCAATGAAGCATTTCCTCTTTTTCTTTCCTGCGTAATCAAACGTTGACTATTGCCAGTAATTAAACCCAGTTGTTTAAGAAGGGTATTAGTTAACACTGAAAGCAAGTGGACAAAATGAATGAAAGACGGGGTTCCTTAGATTATCGGAACTGATAAATTTGCTTGAAAAAATAAAGTAATAAGGTAAAAAGTGAAAGGAAAAAGATTCTGCTATTTCACTTTAATTAGGTCTGTACAAATCTATCCCCCAAAATCGGACACCGTTTCATTCTAATATTCAACAAGGTAAGTACATCAGATAGGAAGTAAAAGCAACAAATTATATATAAAGATTCGTTATCACCTGTAATCCGGTTAAATTAATAATGCAGAACTAATCTCAGATTTCCAGGATGGCCACAACTGTTATATATCTTTAGCTAGTTCAGCAGCTGTTTCCTGGTAATTTCAAAGACCGCTAAGAATTTCTACTTGTCTTTTGTGCATTTTTAATATAAACGTTTAACTATAGTCATAAGTCAAATAGACAAACGAAATTCCTTATATATATATATATATATATATATATATATATAAATATAAAAGTGAACATAGAAGTCAACACTTAGAGGCGACAGTCTGTTTCATGCTATATGCAATCGTCAGGCAACGTGTGCTGTTATTTTTCTCGGCCGAGAAAAATAACAGCACACGTGGCCTGACGATTGCATATAGCATGAAACAGACTGTCGCCTCTAAGTGTTGACTTCTATGTTCACTTTTATATTTACACACGCTCTGTCTCTGATATTGAGCACTTTATTCCATAAATATAGCACACCTTGAGACTATATTTCTTTATATATATATATATATATATATATATATATATATATATATATATATAAAGTGTGAATTACATATTGTACTTCACAGCCGAGTAAGATTCAATTATCCATCTTTTCATTCAGATAATCTGGAAAGCCATATATATATATATATATATATATATATATATATATATATATTTATATATATGAAGAAAAATAAAAAAGACGTCTTTGTCATGTTGAATTGATAATGTTAATTATATTTTATGAATATGTCCTGAAGATGGTTTATTAGACCGAAACGTCCGACGTTGACATTATATTAACATTAAAACAGCATAATTGCATATAAGGATATTTGCTTGTTTTTTCCGTATATTTTTCTTCATTCTGTCGGATCTATATCCATATATTTGCTTACATATATATATATATATATATATATATATATATATATATATATATATATATATATATATATATATATGAGTGTGTGTGTGTGCGCGCGCGTGCGTGCGTGTGTCCGTGTGTATAGAAAGATGGAAAGAGAGAGAAAGGATATGCCAACAAGTACTTATCCAAGTGCAAAATCGTGCATACACTTACACTCATATGCATACACACAAACGCACATATGACATATTACATAGGACGAAACGCGTCACAAATAAACATTTTCCATTTTGTCTTACAATTTTCTAAATACTACACACACACACACACCACACACACACACACACGCGCACACACACACACACATATATATATATATATATATATATATATATATATATATGACAAAGTGGAACATTTCTTGTTTTCTTTGGACAGGGTTTTGTTGACGTTGCCACGTCTACACATGCCCACATGGCAACCTCAACAAAGCTCTATCCAATGAAATCCTAATGGATGAAATGCGTCACAAGAATTTTTTTCCAGTTTGTCTTATTTTTCTAAATTCTGTTTGTTGACATATAAAATTATACAAAATTATATATCGTTATATCATCTCTCTCTCCCTCTCTCTTTCTCTCTCTCTCTCTCTCTCTCTATCTATCTATCTATCTATATATATATATATATATATATATATATATATATATATATATATATATATATGTGTGTGTGTGTGTGTGTGTTTGTGTGTATATGCGTGTATGCATGTGTGTCTGTATGTATATAGAAAGAAAGAGAGAAAGGATACGCCAATATGTAAACTTATTCCAGTGCAAAAACATGTTTACACCTACACTCAATTGCATACACGCACACACACATTACATTCACACTGTTTTCATGCGTATTCACACACACATGAGCGCCATTTTCCGACCATATAGTAAATTGAAAATTTACTTGGGTTCCATCTTGGCAAAATCAGTGTTATATTTTGACAATCACTTCAATTGTTAATGGGGTGCGAATTTGGTCTGTTTTCATATTAAATATTCGATTTCTGACATGTGGGAGAAGTAAAGAATATCAATAAATATTTTGAAATGGAATTTTTACAGGCTGACAATCTTGAAATATTGGCTGAAATAGATTTTATATTCATATTTAGTGGCACTTAGTATTGTAGCTGTTTTCTTAAAAAAAAAAAAAAAGTCAAGAAAATCATTGCAAATAAATACTTTTAAGTATTTTTGTAATTCTTTTTGGGTTCCTGGAGCTTTTCTACAAGAAAAGTTTTTCTAACACTTAACTCGATGGAACTAATTTTAATGGAACTTACATATATCGAAAGTAACAAGCTGATGTATTTCAATATACGGTCTCATACATACATATATGCATACATAAATACATACACACACACACACACATATTTATATAAAAATTAATATAGATATACTATACAGATATATCTATATTATATGAATCGCCACAGGAGACGGTATCTTGAAATGCGTATGATATATTTAATGCGTATATATATATATATGCTTTATATATATATATATATATATATATATATATATATATATATATATATATATATATATATATATATATATATATATACATACAGGGTGTATCGAATATACTTTCACAAACATATATATATATATATATATATATATATATATGTATTTATTG
>OZ010611.1:28501183-28526183 GCA_963932145.1 Acanthosepion lycidas
GGAAGCAATTAAACGAAAGCGAGTTACACAGGTGAGAAGTGTGAGAATAGAAACTGTTGGAGTAGAATTGGCAGTTAGATTTAGTTATTTTAACTGTAAACGGATGGGATCTAGACGCCTATCAAGTAGCACGCTTAAATTCATGTAGTCTGGGCACCAGAGGAAAAAAAAAGCTTCTCAGATCAGTTGCCATGAAAATATTTGTAGATAAGACAGAGGAACGCCATGCCACGTCATGTTGGTGTGAAAGTGACTGAAGTCGAGATGCCTGGTCAGGATTGATTATATTATAGGCACTTCTTTGTATTTTGTCAAGAACCTCGAGATGAGCAGCAAGAGCATCAGACCAGATATGGCAACAGTATTCAATGCACGGACGAAGATTAATAAATGTGCAAGATGGATTCTGACGAGAAATAATTTCAGGTACGACACATAGACCCAATTTTCCTTGCAGTCGATGCAGCTATTGATTCAATGTAGTCGCTCAAATTCAAGTCAGTTGAAAACATGAAGCCAAGAAGGCGCATTGTGTTGCTATCCAGGAGTCTAGCGTCAGCCATGTTGAAGAAACTCTTCTCTATGGTGATTAAGTGAAAACAGTTTCTTGCTTTGGAGGCGTTAAAATTTACAAGCCATTTCTGATTAACCACTGATTGGAGATCTTTTTCAAGAGCAGCAGCCAAGTTTACTTTGTCAGATCTGACGTATTTGCTATCGAGATAATGTCATCTGCATAAATAAATATCTACTTGAGAACTGATGACATCGGAAAGATCATTGATGATGTTCAGAAACAACGTAGGACCCAGAATAGAGCCTTGGAGGACATCCGCGTTCGTTGGATCTGGTTGTGAAGCACACATTCAACAGGAACGAACAATAATTGACATCAAATGGGAAAAGATCAAAATAATCAATATATATTCCATATCATACGATGGACACCTGATGATGAGTGTAGAAGTCAAGTGACTTACCTGCCAACATGGCTGCCTCCTTCTATTTCCTTGTAAAAGCTGATTTTACCTTATTTTATAGGAGAGCGCCTAATACACCAGTTGGGTTGGTCCATTTTGCTAGAATGGACCTTCCCAAAACATTTGCATGAGGGGTCTTTGTTCAGCTATATATTTCTCCATAAATGACTCAAGTCAGTTTTGGCTTTGGCTACATTTGCCTACTTGTGTGCTAAACCTCTGGCAAACTAGCTAATATTCAACAATGAGTAGAGAGTGTACTCGGTCGAAACATTGTATCTATAATAATATCTGTAATATCAAGATGAGAACTGTAGTTCGGAATATCTAAAGAACATTAATATCTATATCTGAGAATTAAGTCTGCTATTCCTTCTTTCGAATATTGCTACTACATCGGGCCAGGGGCGTCAAGAGATTCTTGACAAGTATAGGCAATGTTATTGGTCTTGGCATGGCATCTCGGCTTCACTCACCTTCCCACCGCCGTAACGTAACTTAAATATTTTTACAGTAATTGCTCTGACGAGCTTTTATATTTAGTGCGTCGACTTCACGAGTTTAACCCATTAACTGCCAAATATTTTTAATGCGCATTTTTGGCCCAGACAGGTGTCTTAAGAATTTATTTATTTCTTATGTTTAATTTTAGTAGTTACCGTTGTCATTTTTATAGAAACTAGAACATCAAATATATATGTGTATAAAACATCAAAAAATAATATTGATCAGAAATAATAAAAAATACTTTTCAAAATAGTCATTATTTTTCTACTCGTGAAATATAAAATTACGACAGAAAGCTAATAATAAAAACTTCAAAGGCTAAGTGTTGTAAAATATACCCCCTCTGCAAATGCAATGTATGTAAGCAATTCAATGATCATGTCATCTGCATAAATATCTACTTGAGAACTGATGACACTTCTTTGGATTTTGTCAAGAACCTCGAGATGAACCGCAAGAGCATCAGGCCAGATATGGCAAATGATTATGCAAGGAATAACATCTGAGTTTTATTTTAACAGATCCCCAAATGAGGCTCAGGGGAGGTAATGGTCTAAGCGCAGCACGAGATTAACTATTACGTCTCGTTCTTTTACTTTTGAAATAACTAGATGTACAGTGTAACCCGGATATAAGAGACCCGGATATAAGAGAAACCCGGGTATAAGAGAGATTGTATCTCGTCCCAAATTAGAGCCCGTGTTAATGTAAACAAAATAGACCAAACCCGGATGTAAGAGAAACCGGATATAAGAGACTTCGACTCCGGTCCCGACAACTCTCTTATATCCGGGTTACACTTGTAGCTGGTAATTCTATTCGGATAGTTCCTTTTTCTGATAGTTTTTCCTTTCTGATAGTCCTATCATGTAAACCCTGGAAAAAAAAAAAATCTTATTTTATTTTTACATCTGAGCTTTTGTTAATTTATCCTTTAAACCTGCTGAACATGAAAAGATTATATACATAAACAAACGAAGTTCCTATTGTACACATGTAGAATTTCTATTGACAGCAACATTTTTAAACTTGGAATTTAAACTTGTCATTTGTCAAAAGCTTCTTTCCAAGATGACAGATCAATCAATGTCAGGAATGGGTCTGATCAAACTGGCGGTACAAAACTTTGGTCATTCCTGATTTTTTTTTTTTTTTTTGTGCATGTTCAGTAACTTTGAGAAAAGTCAATGAAAGAAATCATTTAATATACAGACTACGAACACAATATGTCAAGACTGCGCATGCTCTGTGAGTATACAATAGTAAAAGTATGGCTGGCATTCTTGAAAAAGTCTGCATAAAAAGATCACAATGAAGCACTAAATAATACGGTCAAATATGCCATGATTTTAATATCTGCATATACTTATATATGTATGTAATGTAACAGATGTTGGTACATAAAGTAGAATTGGTTGATTGAGATCATATTCTAGCCATATATAGAGTCTTTTATCGGGTGAACATTAGTTTAAAAAGGAAATGAATAAGTGATAAATCAATTTAGCTTTTGCATTTTATTCAGAAATATGATGGAATATAAATCAGTTATTATTTTAGCTATTATCAAGGAGTTTTCTTCACTTTTATTTTTAACTGAATATTGACATTTTTATCTAGAGTTATAGTAATGTCGTTTTTTTTATTTTCTAAACCGCCTTGATAATGGTTAAAAGAATAGCCGAAGTGCTCGAATATACAGAGCACTCGGACAACTTTTACACATTTTGGAAAGGGAAAAAACACTTTTAAAATTGTTTTTGCGCAGCACAACGTTGTCTTTAATAAAACTGATATATATATATATATATATATATATATATATATATATATATATATATATACGTGTGTGTGTGTACCTACTCAACATTATCAACATCTTTCAAAAAAAAAAAAAAGCCACTTCCAAAAACATCTAGACCAAATAGTTAAAAGTATAAATGATTGTGATAAAATGCTAGTTAAGTCTGACAAAACCGGCAGCTTCTACAAATTGCCTGCAGATGACAACAACAACTTAATTAAAAAAAAACTTAACCAGTACTTATATAAAAGCTTGCAACAACAACATAAATATGGTTGATAGCATAAACAGTGCAAGTAAAAAAAAAATAACAGCTAAATTAAAAATTAGCGATAGAGTAGGCAAACTTGCTGAAAAGGAATGTTACATAACTCTTAAGGACCCTAAAAAATATTTTTTGGAAAACCCTACTACTAGAATAATTAACCCTACCCGACATAGGAAAGATCAGCAAAAGGATCCTGGAAAAAATTACTTGCCAAATAAAAAAAACAGCTTGGATTAAAATTGTGGATCAATACTAAATATTGGTTTAACAATATTGATAATAAACAGAATTGCACCCTAATACAGTTCGATATCGTGGATTACTACCCATCAATTTCGAAGGATCTATTTACGACTGCCCTGGACTTTGCTGCTGTGTATTCTAACCTGACAAAGGAAGAAACAGATATAATCCTCAGCACAAAAAAATCTGTCCTCATTCATAATGGGGACCAATGGATAAAAAACAATAATGACCTGTTTGACATCACTATGGGATCATTAGACTCTGCAGAGTCTTCTGACCTTGTTGGTCTTTTAATACTGTACAACTTAACCGCACACCGCGAAATTGATATTAAGGACATCGGACTGTATAGAGATGACGGGCTCATGGTGGTGAGTCGTTCTACTAATTTTAAAATAGAGAAAATCAGAAAAATTATATTTAGTGAATTTCTAAATTGAAAAGGGTAAACTTCCTCGACGTAACTCTAGACTTAGCAAGCAACACATACCAACTTTATAGAAAACCAAATGCTAACCCCTTATATATACACCCGAAGTCAAACCACCCTCCATCCATAATTAAACATATACCCTCATCAATAGAAAATAGAATTAGCATTAACTCCGCTAACAAAGAAATATTCCAACAACACAATGGCTTCTATGACGCTGCCCTAAAAAATAGTCGTTATAAAAATGCAAACATTAACTATAGAGACAATTGCACTGGTCAGAAGAAAAAGAACAGGAAAAGAAAACTCATTTGGTATACTCCTCCGTTCAACCAAATGGTTAGTATTAAACTAGGACAGAAAATCTTAGCTTTAATTGATAAACACTTCCCCACCAATAGTAGTCTTAGTAATATATTTAATAAGAAAACCCTAAAATTGAGTTACAGCTGCACTGAAAATCTAGAAAGTATAATAAAAATACACAATAATAAAATCCTGAACAAACTCCCATGCATGAATAGTATTAATAAAAACGCTACACTTAAATCACACAATAACAGTGAAAAATTCTGTGATTGTAGAAACCTTGAAGACTACCCATTAGAAAATAAATGCAGCATCAAATCTGTGGTATACCAATGTACTATCTCATCCACTGAGAGTTCTAATACTAATATGATATACATTGGGTCCACGAAGAATGAATTTAAAGCCAGATGGAGGCAGCATAAGTGCTCTTTCAACAATATAAATAAAAGAAATCAGACTTCTCTATCTAAATATGTTTGGCATCTGAAGGAAATAAATAGGACACCTAAAGTAAAATGGAAAATTATAAACAGGACTAGAACTTGTAAAACTTGGGATGACCCATGCCCTTTGTGCCTCCATGAGAAACTGCACATTATTAAGTTTCTAAATAATAAAAATCTATTAAACAATAGACATGAGTTAACGTTTTTTTTTGCCGACATCATCAAATTTATGCACTGAATATTTAGCTAAAAACAAGCATACAATAAAATAACTTTTATAATCTATAGCCCAAATAAATAGTTTAAATACCCTACAAAAAAAGATAACCCTTTATGAAGTCGTCAACAAACAAATGTTACGGCAGTTTTTATATACACAAATCCCTTTCATAAAGAAATAAAATAAAAAAATAAAAAAATCTCCATAGACACGTAAACCAGACTAGGCAAAAACATCTTCCGTTTTAAATTTAGACACCCCCACCTTACCCTGACTTGACATCTATGAAAGTAACTCTATACTGATACAAATTATTAACACCAAACACCCCTACCTATTTTAAACAATTCGCCCTGGCTGTTACCATGGAAATTTTGATTTCAATTATGGGTATACTATTAAAACACGTAAATTTCAGAAATAAGTTATTCCCAAAAAAATTTCGCTTGAAGATGGAACAGCTTACTTTAACTCAATTTAATTCAAATAATTATATTGAAGTTTTCGGCTCTTGTTTTGAAACATGAGACCTCTTATGTAGCGTGTTGGAATCATATTTTAAATAAATAATTATATATATATATATATATATATATATAAAATGCAAGACACTTCGGTAAATCGAATCGTGTTCTCTCAGTCTTTGTGTGTTTATCTAAAAATAAATACGCTTAAATTCCCCTTCGTCCCTGCCGTGAGCTAACGGATTAGTGGTAGAACCCTCCCGACTGACGTCATTTCAGTCGGGTTTCGGCCCTAGCTAGGGCGTCTACTCACATTGATGAGCTGTGACATGGCGAAAAATTCTATCTGTGAATGACAATATATATATATATATGCATTTTTGTTTCAATGCACAGGATCATATGTAAAAATTTATAATAAATAATTATTGCTCTACTCTTGGTATTGAGCCCTCTTTTGAATTAATTCTGTGAACTTTAGAATTTATTTTACTTTCGTTCTCATTACATATATATATATATATATATATATATATATATATATATATATATATATATATATATAAAGTTGCAAATTAAAAAAATAATAATGTTTTTTATGAAAGTATTTATTTATATATATATATATTTGATATTTCAGGTGATCTCAATCTTTCTTCAGAAATATTAGGTTGGTGCAAAAGTAATGTCGTTTTCTCACATAGTAACATATGTGAGAAAACGACATTATTTCTGCACCAATCTAATAACTGTTTGTTACAAATAAATTAAAATTACTGTTTGTTTACAAGTAGTGTCCGTCGCGAGATGCGGACGTCACGTGATATGGAACGCCACTGTGTTTGAATATTCCTAACGTAAATCTAACTGTAATAATATTTTAGATGTTGTTTAAAAAAATAAAAAAATTAACTATATCTAATAAAAAATGTTTAACTATTGAAATATTTATAAAGATTTAAAATACCCAAGTCTTTATTTAACCCTAGTTTATATGTATTTAATTTTAAAATCCAGTATTTTTCTTTTTTTCTGCGTGTGTATGTGGAACTGAAATCAAAATCTATCAATAAACATTTAAAGTTTTCTAATGAGTGTCCTGATTGATTAAAGTGTTCAGCTATGGGGGAATAAGGATTGTTTTGACGTATGGTTTGTTTATGATTATTGAAGCGAAATCTAAAATTATTTCCAGATTCACCAATATATCCACTATTAGGACATAAGGTGCAGAATAAATAGTAGATTATGTTATGGCTATCACAGGTGAGGTGAGGTGTGTGTATCTTGGTACTGGTGTTGGGTACAGAAAATACATTATCTATTATTAAGTGTTTGCAAACTAAGCAATAAGGTTTGTTACATTTGTAATTTCCTGATTGGTTTGTATTGTTTAGATATTTGGTAGAGGTGAGAATAGCTGATAGGTTAGGTGATTGTTTCTTTGCATTTATTGGTGGTTTTATCGAAAATGTCTTTGATCTTTTTGTCTAGCTGGAGGTTCTTGTAATCCTTTTTTAAATTGTGAATAAGTGTGTGGGAATACTGATTGTGGTTAAAAACCATGGGAATCCGATTGTTGTTTTTACTTTTCTTGTATGTGAGAAGTGTGTTACGATTTATGTGGATAGTTTTATTTAGTGTTTCTTTTATTATTTTTATTGGGTATTTACATTTTATATATATATATATATATATATATATATATATATATATATATATATATATTAGGTTGGTGCAAAAAGAATGACGTAATAATGTTGTTTTTTGATGTATTTTTTAACGCCAAAAAACGACATTATTACGTCATTATTTTTGCACCAACCTAATATATATATATATATATATATATATATATATATATATATATATATATATATAGAGAGAGAGAGAGAGAGAGAGAGAGAGATAGGGGAGTTATTGCGGGGTTTTAAGCTTTCAATACCAACCTTGCTAGAGATGATGTCTCGATAAAACAAAAACAATGTGTGCTTCGACTACTGTGAATGTCTGAGTTGTGGGGTCAGGAAGATCATCTGGCCTTGTAAAACCTTGCCTCAAATCATTATGACAAATCTTTTGTCAGGCAGGACCCACCTTGCTTTGTGCAAGATTAATTCTGGTCGTGTCTCAGCACAGAAACATGTCTACGTATGTATGTATGTTTGAGATGAGATTTCAGAATAAATATCTTCCTCTTCTTCGTCACAATTGATTATTGTTTCAAGACATCTTTTGTATCAAAAAAAAAAAAAAAAAAAAAATTGAAAACAACGCTTGTGCAGTAGATGAGTTTCTCCAAAAGTTAAAACACACAATATTCTGCTCTTTCAAGCATATCTCAAAGACTATTTTGAATCTGTTATGTTTTAAAAACAATTACGATATTATATGGTTAAATTTGGTATGTTTTTTTTAAATTAGCTGGCATAAGAATGTAAGTTTCAATGCTGCAGAAAAATCTTTTTAAAAATTATAGCTTATTAAATGAATTGGAATGTAAAGCATCGTCAAATTTCTTGCTTTCAATTCAACTTTGATCTTCAAAATTTCTTTTTAATTCCTGTTCTTCTAGTGTTCTCTTTCTTTAATAGTTTTCTTTTCCCCTCTCATATTCTTTTACACTCAGCAATCCCTTGCGTCTTGTGGTTTTATTATTGGGTTGGTGCAAAAATAATGACGTAATAATGTCGTTTTTTGACGTATTTTTAACGTCAAAAAACGACATTATTACGTCATTATTTTTGCACCGACCTAATACCTTGTTTGGGGTGAAATGCTTACAAAAAAGGTATAAGCAAGAAGAAAAGACTATTAACTATTAAATGCAATGTTAATCTTTATCTTCTGTCTTCTTAATTCCTGTTCTTTTAATGCTCTCTCTTCTTAATTATGTTTTTTTTTTTTTTTTCTCATATTCTTCAAAAATTAGCCGCTTGCTCAGGTTGAAATTATTTTAAAAATAATACATCAGGAAAAATTCATTTATGTTAGATTTTTCTGAAATATCGGTATTTAATAATCTGGATGTTTTACTAAGGCGCTTGTAGGAAACACAACACTTCCTCAGTCACCAAACTGGCATCAGGTAAACATCATATATGTATATATCGACTACGTACACGGTATCGGCTGGTAGAGATAAATTTCTTTTTTTTTAAAGGTTTTTCTCACAGATTAAATAATTTATTAATGGGAATAGTGTAGTGAGATTTGTTTAATCATTTCACCCCAAGAAAGGAAACAAAGCCACTAAGATGCAGGGGATTACTGCATATGAAAGAAAAACATTAAGGAACGAGAAAAAATATCAGAACAGAAATTAAGACAGAAGATCACTGTTGTGGCCTTTTCAGGGCCAGAATTAAAGACACAAGAGAGGAATTGAGTTAAACAAATATATTAACAGAAAACAGTAATATAAACATATACAGGCGAGAGTATTACAGCAAGAATGTTCGGTCCGGCTGTCAGTGCTGAGTGCTGGAAACTTCACCTGGGCGAGCTTATATAACAATAACGATTGACATTGCATTTAAATTTTTGAAGATCAAACTTGTCTGGAAAGATAGAAGCTAGAAGAGGATTCTATAAGCCGAAAGAGAGTTCCACAAGAGCTGAAAAATAAGAGTTACCTGCCAATCTAGTACTGCATTTAAATTGATCATAAATTTGTAGTGACTATGGTTTTGATTTTATTTAGTAAGTCACCAGAATTCGTAAGATATATCAGAAAAATAAATTGGAAGTTGACGTTTTCGAGACAATAATACTTTAAACAAGAAAATATACACAGAGAATAGTATCAATGGATACAGGTAAATTTATGTTTAATTCTTTTTAGATGTTTTCTAATAAATTAAGTAATTTATTAATCGGAATATTAGCGTATACAGAATTAATATTTAAAGAAGCAATGTCTATGGTTTTGACTTTCTTTAGTAAGTCACCGGAATTCTGTAAATGTTCTAATGCGGTCAATAATCTCTAGAATTGGTAGTGCCACTCTAACAAGAATGGAAATTTAATAATCATTATTACGTGGGGAAGTTTTGATTATTGATTAGAAAAAATAAGGAAATAATTTAACCAGAAACATTTGCATTCATCGAATTTGCAACGAGCGCAGAAACATTTAAAGTTTTTCATATTTAAATAATAATTAATAATTAGGACAATTAGGTAAATTACTCATACTATAAACCGTTTTGCAGAATAATGGAATGAAATCAATCTAATTAGACTTCAGCTTCAACAATGCCAAAATATTAACGCAACTAAAAGGGTAAGTAAAAAAATATCCGCATTTTAGCCATATATTTAATTTTGTCACATTGCCTTTTGTTCGTACGTACTTATAGTTGGTGCTATTGTATTCATGTG
Organism: Acanthosepion lycidas; assembly: GCA_963932145.1. Taxonomy (NCBI): domain Eukaryota; kingdom Metazoa; phylum Mollusca; class Cephalopoda; order Sepiida; family Sepiidae; genus Acanthosepion; species Acanthosepion lycidas. The sequence continues at coordinate 28,511,247 of OZ010611.1, forward strand.
ATCGAAGTTTAAGCTTGATCGGACCAGTTTTCTTGCTGCTACCACAGTGTAAACATGGCCTCTTCGCTAGCAGTGTGCACCAACGAGGAACAAAGATCAGTGATAAGATTTCTTTAGTCGGAAGCTGTGTCAGGGGTTGAAATTCATTGGAGTTTTTTTTAACTCAATGTGGCCACAGAGCACTACCATATAGAAGTGTGTATATATAGACCGAGAAGTTTAAAAGTAGCCAGCCAGGCGTGACGCAGGAAGGAGCTGGACGTCCGTCAACATCCACAACTGACAAGCCTACAGATATGTCATGGTGAAAGTGCGGATAATTTTTAACTTAACATCGCATGTTTTTTTAATCGGTTTCACCCAAATGCAAGACAATAAAGCCGCTAAGACACAAGGGGTTACTGGGTGTGGAAGATTTACAAACAGAAACTTTAATGATGATAGGAGCGAGAAAAGAGTCATCAGGAGAACAGAAGATAGCGATGGACATTGCATTTAAATTTTTGCAGATTAAAATTGGCTGGAAAGTATGGCGCCGGAAGGGAGTTCCACAAGCGAGAAGTGCAAGAACAGAAACTGTTAGCAACTTACGGCTACATCTAACCAGCACAACTGTAAATTTATGACATCCCGACGCCAGTCTGGTACTGCGCTAAAATTTTAAAAATCTAGGTACCATAACGAAGAGCCATGTTTATTTGTACTATTTACAAAATTTGACACAAGGCCAAAATGGGGAATGGGGAAAAGGATAGTCTTCTTCTGTTTTAACATTAAACTTAGCTAGCCTCAGACACTGAACCAAACATACCACAATATTCCTAACACCAAAACAACACATTCTTACTTACCTTTCTTACTACATCCACCATAAACCTCATTGTCTCTATGAAAGTCCTAACTAGTTCCCATATGTACAATTCATTGTCTGAGTGGGGAGGGGAATAAAAGAACAATTAAAAAGTGAAGAGCGATATTTATTTCTGCTATGTACAGAAAATGTGGCACAAGGCCAAAATGGGGAATAGGGAAAAGGATGGACTACTTCTGTCTTAGCTAGCCACAAACACTGACACAAACATACAACAATATTCCTAACACTAAAACAACACATTCTTACTAGCCTCTTTTACGACATCCACCTTAATACCACATTGTCTCTATGAAAATCCTAACGTCCCCATATGTACAATTTTTTGTTTGTGGGGGAGGGGAATAAAACAACAATTTAAAAACTAGCCCCAATGAGTATTTACAATATGAAAACAAAACTATTCCGAAGAGCGATATTTATTCTGTTTAATATACAAAAATGTGGCACATGGCCAAAGTGGGGATTGGGGAAAGGACGGTCTTCTTCTGTCTTAACTATAACTTATCTAGCCGCAAACACTGGCCCAATCGTACAAACAATATTTCTTACACCAAAACAACACATTCATACGTGCCTTTCTTACTACATCCGCCATAATACCTCATTGTCTCTTATGAAAATACTAACTAGTCCCCATATTTACAATTCATTGTCTGTTGGACGAGGGGAATAAAACAACAATTCTAAAAACTAGCCCCAATGAATTTTTACAATATGAAAACAAAACTATACCAAAGAGCCCATCTGAACAATTAGCATGAAAGTATTTATAGAAAAGTCAGAGAAGCAACCTCAGGGCGGTGGAAAAGTGACTGAATCCGAGATGCCAGATCAGGATCGATAAGATTGCTGACTCTACTTTGGATTTTTATCAAAGAGTTCAAGGTAAATAGTAGGGACACAGAACCATATGTGGCAGCAATATTCTAAGCATGGACGAATGGTAGACTTGTAGCTATGTATGATAGATTGTCTCGCACGACACAGTGAACCGATTTTCTTAGCAGCTGACCTAGCAATGGATTCAATATGATCTTTCTGCTTCATAGCACCTGAGAACGTTAGCCCGAGAAGGCACAATGAGTCACTTTCCTGGAGGCTAGCATCAGCCATGCTGATGGAAAGCAGAGAGGCGTCTCTCAGATGATTAATGGCAAGAAGTTTAGTTTTGGAGGCGTTCAATAATGTTATAAAAGTGAATAATAAAAAAAAGAAGCCAGTATTTTTCTTTCCCCTAGAAGCAAAAATCTAGACATATATTTGGGGTGAGGGAAATATATTGTATTACTTCATAACATCAAGAAATTTTCAAATATTTTCCACAAAAAACAGATATTCTGAATAGGAATTATGTTTTAGATACAAATGCCACGTTGAAAGTTTTTTTTAGAGGGGAAATAAAATGAGTTAATAGATGCTGGCCAGTCAACCAAGCGACTGGCTGACCTGATGCCAGGAAAAGGTTTGTAACCATTTCTTTCTTGAACACAGTCATTTTATCAGGTCACTAAATGTTCAAGATGAATGTCTGGACACTTGGGGCTTCCTAGAACTATAATTCTTTAGAAAACTAGTTGAATGGTATCTAGAGACAAGGCACCGAAGTTAAGCATTGAAATGGCTGAATTGGTTTTGATGCATAGAAACTATTTTTTAAATTCTCCTTTTGAAAAAGGGAAAGAGCGAAAAAAAGAAAAAAAAATTATGAGAAAGGAAAGATTAAGAAAAAGGTGAGAATATTGTTGATAATAGACAAAAAAGAAAGAGTAAAAAGTAGATGAATGGAAGTAGAGACAGAGTATGAAGGGAATTTAATTAGAAAGAATGAAAGAAAGAAAGAAAGAAAGAAAGAAAGTGTAATAGAAAGAAAAAGAATGAATAGTGGAAAGAAGGAAATAAAAATATCAGAAATAAAGAAAGAGTAAGGAAGGAAAGAAAGAAAAATATTAGAAAGAGAGAAAAAGAAAGATAAAGTAATAGAAAGAAAGAAAGAATGAAAGAAAGAAAGAAAGGAAAGAAGAAAGAAAGAGTAATGGAAAGAAAGAAAATATCAGAAAGAAAGAGTAGTGGAAAGAAAGAAAGAATAATGCAAAGATAGAAATAAGGAAGGAATAAATTAATGCGGTTTAATGGAGAGAAGAAAAGGGACAAAAAAGAAAGAAAACAAAGAGCAATGGAACAAAAAGAAAGAAAGAAAGAAAGAAAGAAAGAGAAAGTAACGGAAAGACAGGATGAAGAATAATAAATAGTAATGGAATGCAAGAAAGAAAAAAGAAAACCACAAAGGAAGGAAGAATAATAAAAGAAAAGAAAGAAGATGTTTAAGAAGGAAAACAAGAAAATAAAGAGCAAAGAAAGAAAGAAAAAAAGAAAGAAGGAAAGAAAGAAAAAATGTAATGTAAGGAAAGCAAAAACAGAAATAAACACGGAAAGAAAGAGTAATGAAAAGAAATACAGAGAGTAATGAAGACTGGAGGAAAAAGTAACAGAAAGAAAGAAAGAAAGAAAGAAAGAAAGAAAGAAAGAAAGAAAGAAAGGAATAGTAATATAAGGCAAGAAAGAAAGTAGCAGAAAGAAAGTAGCAGAAAGAAAGAAAGTATAATGGAAAGAAAAAAGAAAGAAAGAAAGAAATTGAGGTGAAAACATTTGATGAGCAATTAAGTGGGAAACCTACATAGATTTTATCAAACAACTAGCCTTGATGATCATTTAGCCGCGAAACACTCGGCCAACGAGATAATTCATTTCAAAAATTTAAACAATATTTATTCAATTTATTGGTGTTTTTTCTCCATAAACCATCTTTGTTGCACTTATAAACACATTCGCCTTTTCTTTCCTGTTTTATTGACCAGTATGAAATCCCATTTTTCTGAAAAGGACCAACAGCCTAATAAAGTTGATCAGCCACCAACTCGACCAACACGTACGGTTTTAAGTCTCTGAAAGTGTGACCGTTGCTTCATCTCGCCTTGGGTTCTTAGCATTTGCTCAGAGAACAGAAAAAGAGATGGAAATGAGTCTGTCTTTTCATTTCTCTCTATCCTTGATTCAAAAGAGCTGTCAAGAAAAACGTCAACGCTGAAAAGGTCTTCTTAACCTCTGTCATTGGAGTAAGCATGTCGTGCGGCTTTCAAGCAAAACTACATTTGAATAACTGCTATCCCGGTAGGTTCAGGGCTTAATAATCAAATCAGCAAAACGACAGTGACAAACAGTCAATGTCTTCGATTTGAGTGAAACAAAGCAATAAATAACTTGAAAACAATATACACATTACTTTTTTAAGTCAAGCTCATAGATTTAAAAAAATAATTTAGCTTTAAGTTTCGATCATATTTCTTTGTATAATAATGTGAGAATATACCAACTGATCTGTCAGGGAACTTTTCCTAACACCCGCGAGGTTCAGTATCTGTCTATATTTCTGAGATGAGGTATTATGTACACTATTTACATTATTCGAACTATTGTCCTCATCTTTGTCGCCATATTTATTACAACGTTTCGGCCTTTCAGTATCTGTCTATATTTCTGAGATGAGGTATTATGTACACTATTTACATTATTCGAACTATTGTCCTCATCTTTGTCGCCATATTTATTACAACGTTTCGGCCTTTCAGTATCTGTCTATATTTCTGAGATGAGGTATTATGTACACTATTTACATTATTCGAACTATTGTCCTCATCTTTGTCGCCATATTTATTACAACGTTTCGGCCTTTCAGTATCTGTCTATATTTATGAGATGATGTATTATGTACACTATTTACATTATACGGACTATTGTCCTCATCTTTATTGCCATATTTATTACAACGTTTCGGCCTTTCAGTATCTGTCTATATTTCTGAGATGAGGTATTATGTACACTATTTACATTATTCGGACTATTGTCCTCATCTTTGTCGCCATATTTATTACAACGTTTCGGCCGTTGTACGCTCCGGCCTTCTTCAGGTGGTTGGAATGTCGAACTGAACCCTTTATTTCGCTCACTGGGGTAGATTGTTCTAGTTCCACGTGCCATGTTTAATGGATGTCAGTTATTAGTTATCTCCTGTTAATTTTCCTATACAAATTCTCTACTGCCTTAACCGGGTATCGAACTCACACTCTTTTAGCATGTACGCGAGGATAGAAATGAGTTTAATGAAGATGTAGAGGTAGCTTAATGGTTACCGATGTGAAAATTTCATTCGTTGTGCTGAGTTCAGATTGTCTTTTTCGTTTTTTTTTGTTTTTTTTTTATTCACAGTGTGGTTCGCCCTCGATGTAGAGAGGCACATTAACAAGCAGTTTATGCGGACAGGAGGGAAAGATAAGGATTAACCCTAGCATTGAACAGGTTAAGATTATAGTGATAGTAAAAACATCCTCTTGGGAGTCGGTTCTACAGAGCAGTGCTTCGCAGGAAGAACCTGTTCGAGTGGAATTTACTACTCACCGATGAAATATGGGGAGAATGTGGTGGTTCGCTACAATGTAAGTGGCATGCCGGGTCCTTACAGTGAAGGTTAGCTATGGCGGAACCAAGGAATGTAATTCGTCCAAGAACTTTTCACGAAAATAGTAATAGAGCAGCGAGGGGAATCCAGCCTGTGAAAGAGAGTTCGGAGGGTGGAAAATAATTCGTCATTCCCAAAGAGTCAGATACACTTTTGGACTCTATCGAAGCTGGAGATTGTTGTCTGGGCAGTCCCTGTCCAAATATGACAATTGTCCTCCGTTCTCGGCCTGATTTGCCTTTGTAAAGGTAGAGAATAGCATAAGGAGAATTAACACGTAAAATGAAGCAGACTGAGGTAAAACCGTTCAGAGTAAGAGATTATTAGAGTTGTTTCCCATCTGGGAGCTTTGAAGTAATAAAAATATGATAGATATTTTTCTGCTTTCACAATTGAATACATGGTAGATGATACTCAGCTTTCGTGCCTATACTAGTTTGTGTGGATATGATTACTAGAGGTGATGATACTTGTGCTTTATGTTGCAGTTTTGTTGAAGTTGTATTTTGGAATACGGTTTAATTTTTTAAAAGAATTGTAGGATATTTTACTGATTAAATTCATGAAAGAGTTCTTTCATGTTGGTTGTTTGGCTGATTTTGTTTGGCGGTATATCAACCTTTAATGTTGAAGTTTAAATATTGTATGCTTTCAACTGCAGATATTTTGTACATTTATACTTTCAGAGTAAGTGTATATTTTTAGATATATTTTATAAATCACAGAATGTATTGTTAGTAATATTACTATAAAAATGTACTGTTTTTTTTTTGTTTTTTTTTCATTATTTGTTCATAGTTGGGATTTAAAAGGTCCTACCACCACGGTTTCAGGGTAGACCTGGAAACAGCAACAATCAAGATGTGGTTCCACGCTACTCAAAACCTCCAATATCTCAATGAGACGGCTTACTACCTGATGTAGATCATCGTCTTTCTGAGTGGAACACTCTTTTTACCAATGGAATGAGGGTAATTCAGCCCCGTGGACGTAGCAAGACGGGTCTTGGCTGTAAAGGTTTCAGCTAGTGGCTAGTCTAAATATTTGCTATAGAAGTATAGATATAATAGCATGCGACTTTCCGTTTTCTGAGGTGGGAAATCCTCACAAAGCTGCGTAAACGATTCTGACCACTGTCGATGCTGGAAAGTGAGATCTGGACAGCACTAACCCAGATACGGCAACAGTAATTCATTTTCAGTCTGATTTAAAATCTTATAAAGGAAAAAAAATGGAAACAGAAAAACGTGTAGGATTTCTTTAATTTATTTTGGAGAATATTAGCTACAAGCAGGAAAAGGTTAATAATTTTGACTCATAATTAGATTGTATTTCAACATTATTATCTCATACATTGAAATGATACAATGTCATGTTCTTTTCAGACGTAGGCGATTGTGACATTCCATAGATCCCTTTTCTTTATTAATATGTGAACTGCCATTGATTTGTTTTTTTTTTCTACGACATATCAACCCTTTGCAGGTTATTTGAAGCCAGAAAATATTTTTTAGATTGTAAGAATTTTTTTTTAGATAATAATGATTTAACCCATGTCTGGGAGAAAAGAGTTGGATCCATACATTTCCCAAGGATATTTGAGTATAAGTAAATATAACGAATGCAGTGGGAATTGGAACTCGGCTCTCCGATTAACAATTCTGAGCCGCTATCCATTAGACCACATAAAACATGATAGGAGAAGTTAAGTACTTTCCAGAGCACTACAGCGATGTGGCCATAGCATTTGTGACCTCTAGAATTCACAAGAAAATGTGAACACTCTATCCCATGACTTGAATAAAGTTTTTGATTTGGATTTCTAAAAATATCTCTGGAGCATACAATGGACAAAAATTAATGAGAATAACAAGCAAGATAAGGATAATAGTTTGACTATTGGATTAAATTGAAAACAGCTCGATGTGGAAACAGGCCGTAATTAATTGATTGATTGGTATTTTACGGATTATCAGCATTTTTACAGGTAGAAAATACTTTTGAATTCTAAGAATTCTTTTTGAGATAATAATGATTTACTGATATAAGTCCTACTAATTAATCCATAGTTGGGGGTAGAAGAGCTGGATTCATACCTTTCCCAAAGGTATTTGTGTATAAGTGGATATAACGAACTCAACTTGAATTAAAACTTGGTTTTGTGATTTCCAATTCCGTACTGTTATCCATTACAGCACCCGCACATCTTAGTTTACAGCAGCTGGTATTATCAAGCAGTCATTCATCTAGGTACTGACCAGGCTCGAACCTGTGTTTCAACGTGATATAGCCGTAAGCCTTACGTGGGCCGAGAGAGTGTAGAATCTGTCCGTAATGACTATTGTCCTAAGCGCTTTCGTCCAAGTTATTGTTTTTATATTGACAACAGCTCAATCTGAAGAAGAGACTTGAAGCAGCACAAAGGTGGCTCTACAGAAGGACGCTGAGGATACCTTGGACTGAACTTGTGAGCAACGACGTAGTTTTAGAGAAAATGGAAGAAAAAAGGAAACTTGTATCTAACATCAGGAAGAAATAGTTGAAATTTCTGGGTCACATAATGAGGAAAGAAGAGCTTAGAAAATCTGATACTCACAGGACAGAATGAGGGACAGAGGGGAAAACAACGCGTAATCTACCTAGCAAAGTTGAGTAAATGGATGGCGGAAGAGGGTTTGAGAGAAATTGAAGAAAGCCAATTTATTCAGTGCTACAAGAGACAGAAAATTTTCGAGAGATATGATTGCCTACGCCCTGAAGTGACTCGGCACAAGAAGAAGAAGAAGAATCTGACTTGTACTTTGTCAGCAAAGTACGTATTGGCACATAATTAAAACAAGATCACTCCTAAATTCTGACATATCACTGATTTACAAAGTGTAGCTCAGAGTAAGGAGCGTTGGCGAGGATCGAACTCACTACTCAGTCGTAATTGGTCTAGCGCTAAACTTGCTAACAATTACCTCACATGGTAATTTCCTTCGGCATGTCACAACATAGTGCCTGCGTAATTAGTATTGTTTTTGCTTAGATACCTCAAACATTTTCTGAAAAAAAGAGCTTACAATGATGAAAAAGACCCCGTACTTGATAAGAACAAAGTTCTATTGTCAAAATGTTTAAGTTATTATTAAGAGGAAAAACCATTTATTAATTTATTAGATTTTTTAATCGTTTTTAGTACGTTCGGAATTTTGGTTAAAAAATTGTTTTTCCTGCGTCAGATTAGTATAGGGATTTATCGTCTTTTTTGGTGTTAAAAATACATTATTTTGGAAATTCATGAAAAAATCAAATAATTGTCTGATGTTAAGTAAGTTTTCAGGACTTATTAACAATTGCATGAAATTATTTTTTAAATATTTTCTTTTTAGAATATCTTGGTAAAAAATATATGTTTTACATCTTTTACTCACAATAACTTAATTTTATGAAATTTTAAGAAATTAAAATTTCGGCCTCTTCATATTTATATTAGTTAAAAGCAGGAGTCCTTGGAGAATTTAAATCATCAATTTGTTTTTGTCAAACAGAAACATCATTTACTGAAAATTTGCTCTAAATCGTAAAATAAAAAAAATGAATAAACTATAACATTATTTAATTAGAAAAGCTTTTAATTGCTTTTACCAATAAGATATATTAAGGACACTATTGCTTTAAGAAAAAAAATATCAATGAATAATGAGTTTTTTCAAGAATTGTTTTCATATTTTTTTAAATTAATTAGAAAAAATTATTAAGTTTTAAAAATTTTAGATGATATTATTGTTAAGTATATATACTAATGGCAAATGGAAAAGCTTAATACGCGTCACCAAACAGCAATATTTTTAAAAGAATTTTGAAATTTTTTTATGTTTGTAAACGTGCCAATTTTTTGAAGTACAGACGACCATACATGACATCAGAAAATAAGTAAATTTAGTATTAGGTTGGTGCAAAAATAAATATGTAATAATGTCGTTTTTTGACGTTAAAAATACGTCAGAAAACGACATTATTACGTCATTATTTTTGCCCCATCCTAATATATATATAGTAACTTTAAAGCCAACATTTCTAAAATTTAATAAAACATTAGATTACGGAGAATATATTCTAAAAGGTAAAAGATTACTGAGTACTTTAAAATTATATAAAATCATTTTCTTAAATTATGTTTTACAGATAAAATCTCCGTATAACAGCATTAGATCTATCATCAGGGTGTCAACACGTCAAAACAGCTTTTGTCGGGTTAAAAACACAGCGATTGTCAGCTTAAAAATGAATTTCTGGGATATTTTTTAACTTAAAGGGAATGATATTTGTTTCAAATCAGATTAATTATACGTTAAATCAGTTAATATTTTACAAATAAAGTTTCAGAAAAATATATTTTTGGAAGATTTGTTAATAAAGAGAATTACATGTTGATGAAAACGACTAAAAAATGGCGCTAATCAGCTATTTAAAAAAACAAAAAAACAAAAAACAAAACAATAAAAATCTCCTTGCAGTCAATTTAAATTGAAATACAGCAAAGTATTTTGCTTATTGGAAATATTAAATTTAATCTATTATCATGAAATTAAAACTAAAATAAAAGGTTAAAAAAAAATAAATTAAATTCATTTTAAGTATTCAAGTATTCGAAATTATTTTTTCCTGACATAACTAATGCCGCGTAGCCAAAATTGGTTTGGAGACGATGCTACCCTTCCAGTGCATGTGTAATTTTTTTCGCGCTGGTAGGCCGTGTCAATTCTCGACTGTTACGCCTAGAACACAGATAGGTAGTTCAGGATTGTTGAATTTTCATTTTCATGCAAGATCACCGAACGTATCGTGAGAGAAATGTTGCACCAAGCTTTCCTGGTCAAGAACAACACACTACATGTTCGATAGGCATTAATTTTGGCGGGAAAAATTAAATTCGGATATTTTTGGTACCTCGTAGAATTTGTTCGCAATATATAAGTGAAATTTAATTAGGAAACCGGTCACTCGGGCATTGGTAGAAAATATGAAGACAGTGAGTACAAAAAATGCTTGTAAAATCTAAGTAAAACAGCGCTTCATTGTAAAGCAATCATTCCAGATATTTTGCTATTCTTTTTCTCATGGATAGTGAAGGTGTTTAAAATAGGCAAAATATTGACCTCAAATTTAAATCTACCCAATATCTTATGATCGATTTCTGTAACATATTTTTCGACTCATCTACAAGTCCATACGGTATGTCTTCTCAAAATAGTTAAACGAAGATAGAGGACAGGAGCTAACTTCCGTGCACAGGGCCAAGATCGTAAGTGTATCAAATCATCGCTTTCTAGATTTATCGTTGTATCAGCCACACTTAGCAGAAAGTGATGACAGGTGTCTTTTCCTTGGCAGCTAACACTGTCTTCGGCTGAAGCCAGCACCTTCGCTACTACTAGGCGAACACCAACACCCTTCCTCAGAATGTCACAAATGCATGGCTCCGACTACTCTCGGCTTGACTCTGCTCTCGGTATGTTATTTGACAAGTGTCAGCAGAGGTTAATTATTGCGGGTCGGCTTCAGATGGAGAGACGGGAAGGGAAGACATCGAAGCTGATGACGAATGTAAAAGATGTGAGGAAACGGAAAGAGCTAGCTGGCAAAACCTTTTCATTCATTTTGTGCAATAAAGGATTTCGAATAAGCAAATAGTCGGAAGAATATTTCCATTCATCTTCACTAACATGCCTCTCTCTCTCTCTCTCTCTCTCTATATATATATATATATATATTAGGTTGGTGCAAAAATAACGACGGTTTTTGACGTATTTTTTGACGTCAAAAACCGTCAATATTTTTGCACCAACCTAATATATATATATATATATATATATATATATATATGGATATATATATATATACACACACACACATATATATATATATATATATTAAGAGAATTCTAAGACAAAATAGAAAAATGTTTACTTGTCTTACAATTTTCTTGACATACAAAAATATATATTATCTCATATATATATATATATATATATATATATATATATATATATATATATACACGTTGGTATATAATCCAAGTGGATCCTAGTAATATCAAATATCAAAATTGATCCACAAAAAGAGTCTAATGTATTTATTATAACAGAGTATATAAATTACACAACTAAATCCAAAATTACCTCATGTGGAGGGGATAATTTTGTATTTTTTTGTGTAATATATATATATATATATATATATATATATATGTGTGTGTGTGTGTGTGTGTGTGTGTACAAGATGTTCCAAAAATGTACTCACTTTTTGACTTCCTATAACATCTCAATTTTTCTTTTTTTAAGATCATATGTATTTAATTTCAATTAATATTTAATTTAAACCGTTAAAAATCAATAAAAATTAATATTTCTTAATTCGAACACTTAATATTGTTTGCAAGTTAATAAACACTGCATTTAATATCATTTAAACAGTGTGTAGAATACATTCACTTACGCGCAAATACCACTGAAAAGGTATAAATCCATTTCTTCTCGCCCAGCTATGGGTTAAATAGCAAGACGGACTAGGTCCTATAGCTTTGGTTGACAACCAATCTGCCGCAGAAAGAAACGGTAACCTACTGCGGGAACAACTTCTGCCTAATCAATTATGAATCAATCGTGTATAACGTATGAGACTTAACTTTTTGAGGAAACACTATATATATATATATATAAATATATATGAGTGTGTGTGTGTGTGTGTGTGTCTGTGTCTGTGTCTGTGTGTGTGATATGATAAGGAACAAATAGGAAACGTTTATAAATCTAACATGCTTCGCTTTTATTAAAGCTTCATTAAACTTTGGTATTTTGAATTTTGTGTTATTTGATTTTCATGAGTTAAGCAGACTACACGTGTTCTTGTCAAACAGCGTATAATTTGTGTATTTTTAACTTGTAAAGCTGGATTCAGTATATATATATATATATATATATATATATATATATATATATATATATATATATATATATATGAATTGATACAATAATAGTTAATAAAAATGAACACGGTACCGCCCCTGTCTAAATGATTGGATTTCTCTGTATCCTTGGAAACAAAAAAAATATGAAGTGTATAAAATTCGCTTGAAGATGAAACAGAACTAATGCTTTTAATTTAATTATATAATTAAATTTGAAGTTTTTAGCTTCAGTTTTTGAAACATGGTCATTACTGTGTAACGAAAAAAGCATAATTTAAATCAGTTAATTTATAATATTTATGCTCTGTAAATTTACATTGAGCACTGTTTTGTGAAATAAAAAATATAAATATCAATAAGAACACCTGATATTATATCTTTCTGTTCTTTCTTTTTATTATAATATATATATATATATATATATATATATATATATATATATATATATATATATATATATGTATGTATGTTGTGTATTTGTTCAGCAACCTTTCTTTTATACATGTTTTATTGAATTTGACAGTTTTTTTAATAAATTTCTTTTAATTTTTCTACATTTTTCTTTTGGCCTATGCTAAGGGACTGTAGACTGGCCACGAATATTTCTGTCTAATCTCTTTCGAACAATTCATTAGCCATTTTCAGGTGGTTCTTTTTCACTATGAATTCAATATTTGTGTTCTAAGTCGCACTGTGTCGAACTAACAGAAATTCTTAAACGTGCCAGATGAAATATGGCTATGGTTCTATATCGGGCTGTCTTTTAAAAGACTACAACACGATACTACCATTATCAGATCAGTTGCGGCATGACTTGAATTGTTTTATACAAAGAACTACCATTATCTTAAGATAATAACGGGGTGTCTTTTAAAAGATGCCCCAACATGGAATGATAGCCAAATTTCTTCTTAGAATTCTATTTCTGTACAATGCAACTCATATCACTAACAATGAAAATATTAATAAAGAACCACTTTTAAACTTAACATTTAGCATTTGACTCAGTTTTTACACTTTCGTGGAGCCCCCCTCCACGAGGCTTACAGCCATATCACGTTGAAAAAGACGATTCTCGTAAGATCATCGGTTAAGCAATGTCGCGCCTGGTTACAGCCTAGATGGGTAAAATTTATGAAATAGTCATTGCATGAAACAGGATTGAAAAAAATGTATGACCATGTGAAAAGATACGCCGTTCGTTAACTGTAGTGTCCGAGTCCAAAATGTATATTTCTGTACAAAGAAATGTATATTTCTGTACAAAGTAATGCACATTTCTATACAAAGAAACGTTTATTTCTGTACAAAGAAATGTATATTTCTGGACAAAGAAAAGTACTACATCGTGACCGGTTGGAGAGGAGTGCTTCCCGTTACAAGTAAAGAGAGAATTTCTTTTTGAAAGCATGTTTCACTGCTACTACGTATTGCCTCTACAGCAAGCGTCCCTGTTATGGACTAAACTCACTACATATTGTTCGCGCTGATTTTAAGAAATGTTCATAGACTTTTTAAAGATTAATTCATCCATTGGGATGGCCAAAGAGGCATTCCAAAAGCTAAGCATGGTATGAAGAAAGAGAAAAAAACAGTTAGAAAAGAAGAAAAGACTGCTGAGCTATTACGTAATATCTGTTTCCTATATGGCAGTGAATGCTGGACAATCTCCTCAGAGTTTAAGAAGAGAAGCAACAGAAATATGTTTCTACAGAAAGATGCTGAGGATACCATGGACCAAACATGTGAGCAACGACAAGATTTTAGAGAAAATTGAAACAAAAAGAAAACTTATACTTAACATCAGTTGAAATTTCTACAGAAGGATGCTGAGGATATCATGGACCGAACATGTGAACAACGACGAGGTTTTAGAGAAAATGGAAACAAAAAGGAAACTTATACTTAACATCAGGAAGAGACAGTTGAAATTTCTACAGAAGGATGCTGAGGATACCATGGACCGAACATGTGAGAAACGATGAGGTTTTAGAGAAAATGGAAACAAAAAGGAAACTTATTCTTAACATCAGTAAGAGACAGTTGAAATTTCTACAGAAGGATGCTGAGGATATCATTGACCGAACATGTGAACAACGCTGAGGTTTTAGAGAAAATGGAAACAAAAAGGAAACTCATACTTAACATCAAGAAGAAACAGTTGAAATTTCTACGGACGGATGCTGAGGATACCATGGACCGAACATGTGAGCAACGACGAGGTTTTAGAGAAAATGGAAACAAAAAGGAAACTTATACTTAACATCAGGAAGAGACAGATGAAATTTCTGCAGAAGGATGCTGAGGATACCATGGACCGAACATGTGTGCAACTATGAGGTTTTAGAGAAAATGGAAACAAAAAGGAAACTTATACTTAACATCAGGAAGAGACAGTTGAAATTTCTACGGAATGATGCTGATGATAAAATAGACCGAACATGTGAGCAACGAGGATGTTTTAATTGTTGTCATAGGAAATGCTACTTTGGTTAACAGAGAAAATAATCTACTGAGGCAAAAATTTCTGGAATGTGCCTTGATCGGTAGTTCAACCACGCTAAATTTGTGTCCAGGTTCTTACAATATATCACT
>OZ010611.1:28528683-28546183 GCA_963932145.1 Acanthosepion lycidas
ATATATATATATATATATATAAGTGAACATAGAAGTCAACACTTAGAGGCGACAGTCTGTTTCATGCTATATAATAGACTTCCCACAATGCACCACTGACCCGTATATATATAAATAGCCGAGAAAAATAACAGCACATGTGGCCTGACAATTGCATATAGCATGAAACAGACTGTCGCCTCTAAGTGTTGACTTCTATGTTGACTTTTATATTTACACACGCTCTATCTCTGATATTGAGCACTTTATTCCATAAATATAGCACACCTTAAGACTATATTTCTTTATATATATATATATATATATATATATATATATATATATATATGCACATATTGGCAAAACAAGACAGCTCACTGGCACACACGCGAACCCTGCACAACATAGGAAGTGTGTGTGTGTATGTGTTTGTATGTGTGTATGTATGTGTATATGTATATGTGTACATATGTGTATTCTAATTCCTTATAATAAGACAGTATATATGTATAGAGAGGGAATATATGTATACATACACATGCTGACAAAAAAAAACACAAAGAAATGGAAATAGATCTAAGAACACACGGTGGTCATTAAAAGATAAGAATACAGATAACTTTCTCACCCTTTCTCGAACCAATCTTAACTCTTTTATTACTCTTCATGCAGAACTTTTTCAATGCCAGTTCAAGGAAGAAATTTGGGTCACAAACACACAAAAAAGAGAATGCCTAATATTTAGAATATTTATCATTGAAAAACAAGAAAAAATTAAGTCCTTTTAATGTGGAAATATTCACTTTTTGCCTGATGAAGGTCGCAAGACCGGAAACGCGTGTAGCAAAATTATGGAAAGTGCTACAGTTAACTCATCCAAAAAAACAAAAAAAAGAAGGTTTTCTACACTGGACGAAAAAACTTTAAACAAGCTTTTATTAATAATGTCTTTCATAACTACATTGTTAATGAACAAATAAGGTGTTCTATTAGAAATTTGAATATAAATCAAATAGAATATGATACATCCTCAAATAACACTAAACATATCTATCTTCTATATCGTAATCATATGCATTCTAAATACAAACAAGATGAAGATATCCTAAAAATCTCATAAATGCTAATATATCCCCCACAGATCCTAGTAAAAAAAAAATAAAATTAATTATATACTATATCAAATTTAACACAGCCAACTGTATTATCCATAATAACTCCTCCCCACCACTTGACGTATTGCAGAAAACCAATACTATAATCTATTTAAATGTCCTTTTGGATCTTGCATCTCAGGCAAAAAAGTTAATGTATATATTGTTCATTTTACACTAACGCTATCAAGACGGCTCACTCTACACATGAATGATTCATCTTCTATTGCCCAACACCCGCAAAAACATTCCTGACCACATTCTATTTAGAAATATATTAGTTGGAAATATCTGTATACTTCACCACGAAACAGAAACTACAAATTCTCCTAGATATCTTTATTAAAAAAAAAAATCAATTATGAATATAGTTATGTTCTGAAATGCTTATAGTGTATATTTCTTTAGAAATATCTACGTTAAAACAAAGCAGTTTTTTTTTTAAACCAAGCAAATTCATCGTCCCACAAGAACCCAGTTTTTAACTAAGTTACCTTCCCTACATTATAATCTTTACAATAAGGAAAATTTTCAAAAATCACTGTTTGTGACTTTGTGAATGACTGGAATTGTTAACCACTTAAGCACAAAAAAAATTTTTTTTTCGGACACACATCTAATTGTCCTAGCCATCATAACCCTGAAAATGATATTGTGAATACATCAAAATTACTCGTAAAAATGAATAAATACAACCATGCTACCTTCCTTGCAGGAAACAAGAAAGTTTATACGTGATTACGAAAGGATCGTATTAAAAATAAACCTGTACTTCACGTTCAAGTTGTTTAATCAGACATGCAAATATATATATATATATATATATATATATATGACGAAATGGACAGAGTCCGACAATTTATTTATTAAAGACATTTTTTTATGTTTAACGTTCTTTTTATAGATACAAGTATTTAAGTAAATGCTCTGTTTATAATAAACAGTATTAAATAACATTTACCGGCCTGAATGTCCGAGAAATTTTCATAGAAAATATTCGTCCTTGGACAGGATTCGAACCTGCATCCTATACGGAACCGTCATTTACGCTGACGTGCCTAACCGATCGGCCACCAAGAATCTTCTATGAATCTCGTACATTCATAACTGCTCATTGGTGTATCGAATGTAAAAAAATGACGTCATATATTAATAATAATTGATAATTTGATAATGTTAATTATATTTTATGAATATGTCCTGAAGATGGTTTATTAGACCGAAACTTCCGACGTTGACATTATATTAACATTAAAACAGCATAATTGCATATAAGGATATTTGTTTGTTTTTTCCGTATATTTTTCTTCATACTGTCGGATCTATATCCATATATTTGCTTACATACATATATATATATATATATATATATATATATATATATATATATATATATATATATATATATATATATATATATATATATATATATATATTTAAAAATATATTTTGTGGTACAAAACTTTATTACGGCGTTAAAAACATGAATATTTTTACATTGGACCATGATGTTATTAAAATAAAATACCAGCCGACCGGTTTCGCCCCCTCTCTTCAGAGCTGTAAACGGGGGAAAATTATGAACAAGGAGAAAAAAAAAATATATAGTCTACTTTCACGGGTCTTTACACTCGTTGGGATTCCTTTTGTCCCAAACAGCAAAAGATTAATTTAATTAAGTCTTTGACCCATAGGGCATTGAGGATTTGCTCAGATGACACTTTGAAAGATGAGATTAAGTTTTTAACTAACATCTTTACTAGTAACGGTTATCCTTATGATATCGTTCAAATGGTTATTCGGCAAAAGTTGGCGGACTTTAATAAAGTAAAACCAGTGCTTATTAAAAAATGTCCCGTTTATTTACGAGTGCCATATTTTGGTAGGGATAGCGAAATGTTGGCTAAGCAAATTTCATCGAGTTCTAATCAATGCTATTTTGCAGCGAATTGTGTTGTGTTTGTGTTGTGTTTAAAACAAGATCTGTTCTTCCATCCATGAGTAAGGATGTTCTACCTCCTCATCATATTAATTCTGTAATTTATCAATTTAAATGTAGTTGCGGTGCCGACTACATAGGTAGAACTACACAACGCTTAGATGTTAGAATCAAGCAACACGTGCCTGCTAAAATTTATAATAAAAATTTTTCGATTGGTGATACCGTTCGAAACACATACGGGTCATCTATAGCTGATCATTTCATAAATAGTCCTGGTTGTGCGGTGGACTTCAGTGTGAATTGGTTTTCTGTGGTGTCCACTTCACACTCGTTGTTCCATCTGAAGGTGTTGGAGACGCTGTTTATCAAGTCTGGGCGACCTTCTCTTTGTAAACAGAGAGATTGTTTGCTTGGGCTTGCTCTTCTGGGTCTCTAGCATCTTCAGGTGTTACAACTGTCCCTTCCGTTCATTCACGTCACCCATATATATATTTTTTATTTTTTTTTTCTCTCCTTGTTCATAATTTTCCCCCGTTTACAGCTCTGAAGAGAGGGGGCGAAACCGGTCGGCTGGTATTTTATTTTAATAACATCATGGTCCAATGTAAAAATATTCATGTTTTTAACGCCGTTATTTATATATATATATATATATATATATATATATATATATATATATATATATATATATATATATATATATATATATATATATATATTTAAGTGCGATGATTAAATTGGCGCCATTTTATATTTCTAATTTCGCGCATGCGAGTTTGTTTTTTTATTTTGTCGACTGTCTACTATAGTAGGGTATGTTAAGCAAAGTGTGTGAAGAAAAAGAGCACCATGACACAATACCCTCCGCCCAAAATTTGGAAACAGCATTCTCTATTGCATGGCATTCGCACCACTAACTCCAATACGAACATTAGAGTATTTGGGTGTCAATCTGAGGACTCTGCAGAGGTTTCGGAATGAGTTGGATGAGTCTAATGGTGATTACGAAGGTACGGCAGCTTGGAAAACTCACTGATCGTTCTGAGAAGAAAAGAACCCCCGAATTTGTTAGAGGTTTACATCAAGTGCCCTGAGGAGGTAGTGTTGCTCTGGGTGAAAAGAGTGGCTTCTGGAAGATCTGGCAATAGGACTCTGTACCACGCTGCTCAAGCATGAGAACCGACATCTATATATCTGACCTCCTAACACTAATTATGAACTATAGATGAACTGAAAACAAGAAGAGTTACAAGAGATTCAGAAGTTATCTAAATGCTGTAATTGAAGCCAATAGCAATTTTATTGAATAAATTTACACTTTAGTGTTTAATATCCAAATATATTTTGGTGTAATTTTGGTAAATATATCTGTTCAAATTCGATGTCAGTATTATTGCAGTTTTTGCGTAATTTAGATGACAATCTACCCATAGTACCATATATATATATATATATATATATATATATATATATATATATATATATATACGAATGGGTAAATATACGTATCCATCGTTAAACGTTATTTTTGATAGATGCCCATATTTGAGTAGATGCTCTGCTTTTATTTATTAAACAGTATATTTATTTATTGCCATCTACCAGTTTGAATATTCGAGAAATCTTATTAGAAAAACATGTGCCTTCCGGCAGGATCCGAACCCGCTTTCCCCTAGGGACAAACCGTCATTAGTTATGATGTGTAACGAACAGTGCTTTTGAACTCGGACCTTTCCCGATTCTCGAAACAATAACAGTTTTTATGAATGGATTTTTAATTTATTAATTTGACATATTTTAATTTATTGCTTAAACGTTATTCTTAGTGGATATCCATACTAGAGTAGATGGCCTGAAAGAAAGAAAGAAAGAAAGAAAGAAAGAAAGAAAGAACAGACCATCTCGAGCGAAAATACTGTTATACCAAGACGAAAGAGAGAGTGGAAAGCATTTTCTGCTTTATCATCAGCCAAGCCCTAGACGACGAAACGAGAAAGAGAGAAAGTAAGAAAAGACCTCAAAAATAGACCTCTATATAAAGAAATAGAAAAGGATAAAGAAAAAGAAAAGAAGTAGATAAGACTAAGAGACATTATTAGTGAAAAAGAACTTTATTCTCAGTTAAGTTTATTGTTTTTCTTGTACCCCGTTTTTGTTAAAAATGTACCTCTTTTTCGTATTTGTACTTTCATGCAAATTTAGCATGAAATCCTTTTATTATATGTTCCTTTCCACATTGTCTTAAAATGTTGATGTTTTGTGAATCCGTGCAGGTATAGCACGTGTTCTATAAATTCGTGGCAGTATGGCACAAGGCCATACGCTGATTTTTATTTTACCTTTCTTAGACGATGCTCTCCTCCCACTGTTTTGTCCGCAATGTTTAAATGTTTATTCTTGACATATCTTCATTTTTGTTTTGGCCGTTTTTTTTTTTTTTAATCTTTTCCACGATTCCATGTTTGTTAATAAATTTATATTTCCTGTCTCCATTGTTTTTTTGTCGCCTATCGTGTTTCTTCCTTAATCGATTCCGCTCGGCCGTGTCTGATCAATCGGAAAGAGACCCTTGGGAAAGAAATATATTTTACAAAAAAAAATGTAAAATGTTAAAAAACAAAATAATACAGGTTACGATCCTCGTCTACCTTCGCTATCGATAAGGTTGGAGAAAGAAAGGGAGGAGAGGGGGGTTCGTAATAATATATATATATATATATATATATATATATATATATATATATATTAGGTTGGTGCAAAAATAATGACGTAATAATGTCGTTTTTTGACGTATTTTTTAACGCCAAAAAACGACATTATTACGTCATTATTTTTGCATCAACCTAATATATATATATATACAGTAGGCCCTCAGGTTTAGAAATCATAATTGTCCTTCTTGACCGGTTGTGACATAGTACTATAAGGTCCAGTCGGTCCTGTTATTTACTCATCAGGACAGAAGAGATGGAGGGTATTTTGCACATAAGTGAATGTAATGAAGTAGACTGGACACGGCTCTCCAATTCCTTCGAGATATATATATATATATATATATATATATATATATATATATATATATATATATATACCCAAGTATAGGATTGGTACATACGGAATAAATTCCATTAACCAACTCTTAAAAGAGTGCTCAATACAGGGTAGAGCAAATATAATTAATTATTTGATAAATTATAACATAACTATGTTATAAAATCACTAAAAAGTAGCCATTTTGTTTCGACACTTCGGGTGTCTTATCAAATTATGGTATTAAATGTCTACATTCAACACCATTTCTTGATAAGACACCAGATGTGTTGAAACAAAATGGCTATTTTTGTAGTAATTTTATAACATATTTATGTTATAATTTCCGAATAAATAATTGTATATATATATATATATATATATATATATATATATATATATATATATATATATATATAAACATTTTGTTAGTGGTATAAAATTTAATAACCGCCTAAACAGACACATTTTATTTGTATTTTTAATACTACCGTACATGTAAATAATTAATAGGAAAAAATAAAGAACTAGCTAACCAGTTTCGAACGTCGCCCAACAGAGCTAAATTGAGGTTAAATAAATATATATATATTATCAATAAAAGGAAAGAAAAAATTGATTGGATATCAACTGGAGGCCAACGATGGATAAAATATATATGGCTTCCAATATCTTAAAATGGTAATTTAAGTAGGACCTACGCAGGATTGAAAATGAGTCCACACTGAAATTAGCAGCACAACTGTGGTTATTTATAAAGTGCTCGCAATAGAAGACCCATATGTATTGGTCAGAACATCTGAACAGAAAGTCATAAAAACTGCCCAAGAGTTATTTTGGGTTATACTTTTTGCTATTATTAAGGGCAGTTTTAATTTAATTTATTAATTATTTTATTTTTAACTAAATATGTGATTTTTTGTATGTGTCTAAAGTTATTGGAATGTTTTATTTTCCGAACACGGTCAGCGCATTGTGCCCCTGTTCATAGTTAATGTTATTGCGTATTGGCTTTTTCTATTTATTTTTTTTAATTATAAATCATTCTTGATAAGGGCTAAAAGAATAGCCGAAAGCGCTCGTATATGCAGAACTTTTAGACAGTTTTTTACACATTTTGTGTCATGAAAAAAACACTTGTACAAAATTAAACAAACGGCTTAATCGCAGTACCTTGTCGATCGCCTTTAAAGAAATATGTAGAAGCTAATTTTATTTTGTTTTGTTTTTTTTAAATTTGATGATCTTTCTGTTCCTAATTGAATATGAAATAATTATGGCAATGAAGACGATTAAAACATTTCAATAATTATTCCGCATTTTACTTCAAAATTTAAAATCCAGCGTTCCTGCATCGACAGCATTACCCATCGATACATCATTATAACCAACGTTCGCTCCCCTTATTGTAAATATCGAATGCCTTCAATGAAAATATTATTTATCCGGATTAAGTCGTTGCAGAAAACGACACGCGTTCCACATAATTTTTTCCACATTAATCTCTGTGCAAATATCTAATTATTGTCTGAGTCTCCAAAAAAAACTGCTTTCATTTACTCACCAAAGAGAACCGTTTTTGCCTGCTGTCAGCATGGCCGGTAGTAATTCGCCCTTGCATGGAGTATTGCTGCCATATATGATCTGGAGACCCTTCTGTTTGTCTCGGGGTTCTTGATAGGCTCCAGAGGCGGATATGCAATATAATTGGCCCTGTTCTGGCATCTCGTCTACAGTCACTTTCTCACAGATGCGCCGTCGCCTATCTCTGTCTGTTTAACAAATACTTTCATGGCAATTGCTCCGAGGAGCTGCATTCGTGGTTCCCAGATTTCATGAGTTCAAGCACCCTACGAGGCTGGCATCCCGCTCTCACCCTTTCACTGACGAAACTCCTAAATGTAGCCGTCTCTTCTACTCCAATAGCTTCATGTCTCGCACCTCTCACCTGTGGAACTCCCTTCCTTATTCCATTTTCCCCGAGAGCTATAATCTCCAGCTATTCAAATGTAATGTCAATCGAGATCTCCAGTTGCCTTGATCTATCCATTATCCTTCTCCTCATCCTTTCTTCTATCACTCCGATCTGATCTTCTGTAACCCCTTGCGTCCTCGTGGCTTCTCGCCTTGCTTGGGTGGGGGGAAACCCTTAAAAAAAAATTAAACCTTAGTAGAGCAATACTTTACCTGACGTTTTCTACTGACATGAAATGCAGCGACTATATCGAGTCAATTACTACGTCTACTGCAAAGAATGTCGGTTCAGTGTGTCGTGCCAAAAGATTTTTCTCGTCCGAATTCATCTTGCAACATTTATAAATCTACCATTCGTGTGTGTATTGCATACTGTTGCCATATCTGATCTGGCGCTCCTGATATACATCTTGCAATTCTTGACAAAAATCAAAGAAGGATCTGTACTGAAATCGATCCTGACCGGGCATCACGACTTCAGTAACTCTCTCACTTACGTCATGTATCTTTCCCCTGTCTTTTCTACAAATATTTTTAGGTCAATTGTTCTCATGAGCTTTATTTTTCCTTAGTGGCTCGACTGAATGAATTTAAGCGTGCTACTAGATTGTCAGCTAGGTCTCACCGTTTTACAGTTGAACTAGCTAGATGCAACCGCCACTTCTATCCTGTCATTTTCATTCCTCGTACTTCACACCTGCTGGCATCCGTTCTGATTCCTTGCTTTCCTGATAACTAAAATCTTTAAAATTTTAAATGCAACGTCAATCGCTATCTTCTATTTTCCTGTTCCTTTATTGTCCTTTTTTAAATTTCTTCTCACTAATGTCTTCTTATTTTCTTTCACCCCCCACCCTGCGTTCTAGTGGCATTATTGCCTCGCTTGGGGTGAAATGCTTAAAAAACAAAGATTTACTTAAAAATGGCACGGACTTTTGTTCCGACGCCATATAAGTTTCTTTTGCACAACAGTTGTATGCACTGAGTTAGTGTGTAGGCAAGTGATAGTATTCTTCATTCTTGATACAACAACGTTTGCCTTGTTGCATCCTCAATTTCATCGATCTCAGCGACTTTCCTTAATTCCAAAGGATGTGATATGCAAACGAATGTCCATATTAAGAGGTATGATATCGTGAAGACGTTTGTACATTTCAGGTCACATGTCCCATTATCGTGATCCCGATCATCCAACCGACCAATCAGATTCCAGCGGGCCGTCTCAACCTTCGCTGGGGTGAAGCTGCTCTGATCTTCAATTAGCCCCGAAGGGATCAGGAAGGGCTTCTAATTAAGTGCCAGTTTAGATAAGGCAAGTTAAAGGTTAATGATACAATGTTAAAAATTGCGATGTTTTATGGGGTAGTAGGAGAGACGTTTCGAATGCTAATGTTTGCATTGTAATGGTTATTTTTTTCAATTTGTTTCTATTATTTGGCGTATAAACAGTTTCTTTAACAACAAGTAATACAACAATAGCAACAACAAAAACTATAACAACAACACCACCACCACCACCAACAACAACAATAATAATAATAATTAAGAGGGCCCGTGTAAGTGACATGGGTTAATAAATAAATATTTTAATACTACCCTTTGTACTTTTCAAGCCATGACTAATTCCAGAGAATTATAAGAACGTGACATTATTTCTCTTATAAATACTGACATGTGATATGACGCTCGGCTTCATAATAATAATAACGATCTGAAGCCGTTTTTCATAAAATGAAATGGAATAAAAATAGAGTATATCCATTAGACCAAGAAGAAAAAATAATATTAGAATGTTAGGAAGTTTTATGCAAAATTTGCAACTATTTTTATGAAGTGGTATATTTTAATTTTTGTTTAAACATTTGATAAACATTTATACTGCAACTATATATATATATATATATATATATATATATATATATATATATATATATATATATATATATGTATATACAAATATAGGTAACTATACTCGTTTCGAAAAACGCTCGAATTTTTGATTTGCCAATAATCAAATCAATCTCGAGGGAAAAAAAGGTTTTAAAAAAGGAAAGAGCTAGAAACATGAAAGTCTGTCGAAAAAAATTGCACAGATACAGGTTTGAAGCCCAAAGAAAAACCCCGATATGAGTAAACAACTAACAAAAGAATAAATCTTTAACACCCCACCCACGGTGTTTTTCTTTATCTTTGGTCACGTGGTATAATTTTGGTCACGTGGTATAATTTTGACTATCGCCTATAAATATGCGTTTCCCTTTGCCTCTTTAGCCAGCTTTCCCTGACGAACCGCTTAGATGAAACCTGGGTAGGTTTGTCTGGCTCACTAGGTTTATCTATCTATCTATCTATCTATCTACATATATATATATATATATATATATATATATATATATATATATATATATATATATATATATACGCTCTCGTTATTCGATCGAGCACTATATAGAGAAGGGTAATTTCCAAACAATAGCCGCCGCTATTAACCCACAGCTCTTCATTAATGAATTGAGCCATCTGGCTGCTGGCGTTTGTACACATTCGTATATAATACGTTACAATTTCCCTTTCTTTGTGAAACGATAGCTTAGGGATATAATCTCATACTCATGTCAAATCAGTCGGGTTTCGATACCAGCTTGAAGCAATCGGATGTCTAGCCACACTGGTGAGCTGTGATACAACGAAACCGGCTTGTATGTGTGTGTGTGTGTGTGTATTTTACGACAAAAACCAAATTTACCTCAGCATGAGTATAGTCTATTTCTGGTTGATCAGCCAGAATAGACTCTACTCATGCTGAGGTAATTTTGTTTTTTGCCGTAAAAATATATATATGTATATATATATATGTTCTGTTATAATAAAGACATTGAGTTCTCCGTGAATCATTTTTAATATTAAACGGGATAAAAAAAAAAACGATTTTATTTCATCAGGCTGTTGATAAATTTGTCAACAAATGATAAAAAACATCCACCACGTGTTGAAAAAATGTTTCCTAAAATATCTTAAACTGTAAGTAATATTTGTTTCCATTCAGATTAAATAATCTTTAAATTAGATATATTTTCTCAAATGTAGTATCAGAGTAGCATTTATTTTTATTTTTGAATTATTTTTTTTAAATAAAGCTAAGTATGTTATATTGACAGATTGTGAATATGGCCGATTTTATTCATTTTACTGTAAATCAGAAAAATGATTCCAATCAATTTAAATTCGGTTTGAAATACAACAAAGTATTTAGCTTATTAGAAATATTAAATTTAATCTATAAGCTTGCAATTTAAAACTAAAATAAAAGCTAAATAAAAGAAAATAATTTAATGTTTTAGAATCGATTTTCAACCTTAGGTACTGCTTTTTTTTAAGGTACTGACGCCAGACTTGCTTAATGTAAGATCCACATATGATAACGTCCAGATGTTTGAAAGCCGTAAGACATTGAACAAAATTTACACATACGTTATGGTTACATACACATTAAACTTACGTTTTAATCCACTGGGTTCTCAATTCATATCCAGTAAATAATTATAAAGCTTGAATTTTTTCTTATTTACCTTTTAAATTAACTGTGATGAAAAAAGAAGCTCAGTCAACATATTTTCACGAGCCGCATATTAAAGGTGAAAGAGCCACATGGAACGGGAGCCGCGGTTTGGTCTTCCCTGATATATGCATACGAGATGTACACATACTAAGGTCACATGAGAACATCAGCAAAAGAATGGAATTCTTAATAGGTTTGTAAATATTTAGACAGAAACAATGGCAGAAGTTACTCTAACAATATCGCCCTTCTAGAGGGATATACTGATAAACTTGGGTCATGTGCCAAGGTCGATGGGAGACTTTTTAAACACCGAAATATGTAAGCTTTAGGAAGGCAGTTATAGATTTTTTTTACAGTGGTGTTCATCCTGTAGAACGGCCGAAGGTTACAGAGTGAGAGGCACAGCTTATGTAGATATATATGGAATATAACAGTTAACCCTAGACTTGAAGCGGTCAAGATCGGACAAGCAATCACTTGGGAGTCGGTTCTATAAAGCTGCTTAAGTGGAACTTACATTTCACCCAGAGAATACGCATTACGCTCTGTATAGTGCAATCAGTCACCGAAAATGCGTGATTTTTTTACCTGTGAATATTGTCATGAGTATATGCGGTGCTTCTATGTTTTCTCACCGTGAGCCCCTTTGTGTGTACTCGCTATGAGTCCCCTGAGTGGTTTTGGGTGGATTCTTATAGCAATTTATTAGAGCGGCTTAGATAAGACAAAGCCGAAACTATGGAGCACCCAGTGAGGATCGAACTCAATACTTAAACGTATTTGACCTAGCAAGACTAGCTAACCATTACATCACGTCGAAATTTACCTGGGTGCGTTCTTGTCGGGGATAAGCTCCAAATAAAAGCCATATCCGTTCAGTCCGAAGTCGGGCGACCGGCTGATCGGTTGTACTCTCTGCCTTCGGGCGGGGAGGAACCCGAACGAGGTTACGCCGAAGGGCGGAGTCTCTTTCGGGGAGGTAAACCGACCCTGAACCCGTTTATACGGGTTCAAAGGGCATATTTTTGGGTCGAGCCCACGTTAAACCGGTCTTGTGCCACATGATGCCCTCGAGGGTGGGGTGACTAAATACCGTTCAGTCCGAAGTCGGGCGACCGGCTGATCAGTTGAACCCTCTGCTTTCGGGCGGGGAGGAAACCAAACGAGGCTACGTCGAAGGGCGGAGTCTCTTTCCGGGAGGTAAACCGACCCTGAACCTGTTTATACGGGTTCAAAGGGCATATTTTTGGCCGAACCCACGTTAAACTGGCCTTTTGCCACATGATGTCCTCGTTGGGGGGGGGGGTTGACTAAATACCGTTCAGTCTGAAGTCTGGAGTGAGGTCCGTCAGGAGTCTGTCAGTCAGTCAGAGCGAGTCAGTCAATCGAGTCAGAGGCAGTCCGAAACAGAGTCGCGTTCAGACAATTACCTGATTGTTCGTACTAACATTTTTCCACCTCTGTATATATTCCTGTTTGTAATATATCTGTGTTATTCCATATCTGACTTCGAGTTCTTCTTTATTGGTTCTACCTTGGACTATCACCGTGGTACAAGGAACCGGACCATAAAACTATTGGTTGGAAAGAATCAGGTAGTGTGCTTACATTGCCATTGTGCCTGCTTTTACGTGCCAATGTTTAGGCTTTTGGTGAAATTGGGATTTTTAAAATGTACGGAGCAACCTCTGTTCTCGACTATAATTTGTTCTGAAAGTCTGTTCTCGAACCGAATTCTTTGAGAACCGAATCAAAGGGTTAATGAAGAGACAAAAAGGCGCAGTACAATAAAATCGGTAAACAAAAAGCACAGCACATCACGGCGATCGACTCAGAAATGATTCCGTTCGGGTTAACTCGATTCGGCAATGTTATTCGACAACCGAAATTTTTTTCGATAACCAAGGCGTTTTCACCTTGAATTTTCTGATCGAAAACCGATTTGTTCGACATGTGAGACGTTCGAGAACCGAAGTTCCTCTGTACTATTATTTATTTATTTTTGTGTATTTTCGACGTCCCAACACTGGGTTTAATTATAACACTTTTTTTTTAAGTATGCAAATAATAGATTTTTATTAGGTTGGTGCAAAAATAATGACGTAATAATGTCGTTTTTTGACGTATTTTTTAACGTCAAAAAACGACATTATTACGTCATTATTTTTTGCACCAACCTAATAAATTTTAATCTAATAATTTTCCTTTTTTTCATTTTCCCCATGGATTCTTTTAATCTCTTCAGTTTTAATTTACAAACATAACAAGTGTCCTAATCTTCGGTTGACTACTCATATTTTATGGATATCAGAAAATTAAGTACAGCTATGATTTAGGGATATATAAGTACTATTTGAGTTTTATTTTAAGATAATCTAAATTTTATTTAAAATATGTTTTAAGAATTATTTAAGAAATTTATTTTAAAAATACTTAAAATAAAATTAAAATGCACACAGTAAATTAAAAATCGATCACAATCGTATGACAAAAGTTGAATCATACTGAACAGACAAATTATTTTTTTAATGAAATAAACATGTCTGAAATGAAAATACATTCGCGGAGGTAAGATTAAAAAAAGAAAGAGAAAGATTTTAATTTAAAAAAATTACTTGCAGTTCAGGGGGGAATTTGTGCTCAACAGATCGTTAGATCACGCAACATAATTTAACCCCTCACTACAAATAACTGCCTTTATCGAAGATGACTCCAATCCTTTCCTCTTTCTACCTCTCTACGTCCCTCTTCCTGTCTGTTTTACGCTCTATTTCTCTTTATTTGTTATCGTTTTGAAATCAGACGTTCAGATTTTTAATATAACAAAACCTGGGCGACTGAATTTCCTGTAGTATATTACCCGTCAAAACTGATAGGATTATTTGCGTATGAAGCTTTGTAAATGCTCTTCCTCAATGGAATCAACGAGCACGTTCTGAGACCACATCGGCTGTCGTCTCGCACGTCACAGCGAACCAACCTTCATAGCAGCAGAGCTTGCAATCGCTTCAGTATAAACGCTCTACTTCATGCCAATTTCACACATTTTCAAGTTTCTATTTAATGTCTTAAAAACTTTAAAACATTTTATGAATTTTCAATATTACCTGAAAGATTTTATTAGATCAGGAGCGGAGAAAGTGTTTTCATGGAGAACCGCACCATTATTGGCTGCGTGTAAAATTGGCCCTATCAAATAACTCTAATTTCACAGCGAAAATATAAGTAATAATCACGAGTTATCTTCCGTTATCTTCTCCATATATACCCATAAACCGTACCTCTTACACTCTACCTGGTATATACATGGTGAACATTATTGTAAAAAAATATTATTTGTATATTTATCTACTTATTGGGCACGTTTTTTGTGGAGGTGAGTGACCATGGCCAAATGCAAGATAAGTAACAGAACTCTTTAACAAACTGAATTGATAAAGTTTGCAATAAGCAATAAAAAGAAAAAGAAAAGAAGAAACAGAGTAAAAAAATAACATAAAGCAAGCAAACAATATATGCAAAACAAATTAACAGCAATAAGACAAAGCAACAATATTTTAGCAAAAATTTCACAATCAGAATTGGGCTTGATACAAAAAAATCGTCGCATCCTAACATCAAGACAAGACAGACCAGGACTGAGTCAGATAAAACCGAGAACCGGCCTATGTCACTGGCTAGGAAAAAATCCCAGCATACATTTGTGTGCTTCTGCCTATAAATTTGTGAGGGGCAAAGTGTTTTGCAGAAACCAACAATTTGTACACAAATGATTGAGAAATTAGGGTTTTTTTTGTCTGAATTTCTGGGATTTGGAGTTATAATTATTTACAGTATTTATATTCGGACTATTGTCCTCATCTTTTTGTATTTTTATCACTATGTTTCGAGCGTCGTTCCCCCCGGCATTCTTCAGGTGTATATCGATCTGCATGACCTACAATAAATGCAAATCTAGTCCCTTTATTTAATCTACAGGAGTAGACTGTCCTCATTCCTCTGTCCATGTGAAGATCTATTTTCTTTTTTTTTTTTTTTTAGCATTGCTCGGGCACAGTGTTTGACACAAGAAGGGCTGGAACACAAAGACCGAAATGTATTCATAAAAAAAAACAAAGATGAGGACAATAGTCCAAATGTATATAATGCAGAGTTTACATATTTAACACTTTTTCTAACATTAATGAGATTTTTCACACCTGTGAAAAATATTTTCCAATAAGAAAATCCTGATATATCAGACGATCCGTGCATAATAATGTGCTGAAATGACATCCTATATACACATAGAGAGTTAGATCCCCAAGTCAATTTAAAATGTGTCGATGATAGGCAAAGTGAGGGACATAGTAATTCAGGTGCCACTGTAATAATACATAACGTGATGTTGATTTTCTTGATAATTGGTGATAGTTATTGAATATATATTTTGGTATCTTTGTTTTCTTTATTCCTGTTTTGAATATATTAATCTTTTGTGCAACAAATACCAACAATATACCAAAATCTAGTAATGGATAATTTAAAAAAAATATTCGTTCCGATCTTAACACCTTAACGAGCCGCTTAACATCATGCTGACGACGTGTCGCAGTTTTACTACCACTGTACTAAAAAAAAAAAAACTACCATTGCACTCTAAGGATTTGTCCCACAGCATGTGTTTTGAGTTCATAGTACTACTACCTCCGTAGAACCATATCTTTGATGACTCAAGTTGCCTCATCATATGTGAGGAGATTTATTGCTATATTGGAGGACTGATATTTTATCGCGGTTCAGTACACTTTTCTTTGTTTCTCACTTCTCAATTTTTCATGCTAGCTAAACATTTTGACCAGATCGAAGTAAATAGTTCGCTTTATTTATATGTTGTTTTTTTCATTCGAACTATTGGCTTACTGTTAAATGTAAGGGACACTTATGCTAAAAGATTCTTTAAGATTAACGCAATAAACATGATAGAAAAGTCTACCACAGGGACAACATGGAACCTGGTTTTCAAACAATAAGATTACTTCACACTTGAATTCTTGGAAAAGAAGTGCTCAAAATTCCGAATCTTACCAATGACTCTGGAGGTCAGGTCGAATGAACGAAGTAACATAAAATGCGAATAATGGCTTGCTCATTGTCAAGACATTTAATGGATTACGACTATATATTCGCCAGCTTTAAAAAGAGGCATCAAAGACTCTCTTCATACCTCGTTTACTTGCTAAGTTCTTCGAACTTGATTAATATTGTCTGAGAATATTAGAATATTTTTTCATTAGACTTGAAATGTATACGCAATATATTCGAAGTATATTCTCTTGGCTTTATTGATTTTTACATAATTACACTTACATGTATCGAATTCAAAGAGTTCCATTTCATAGTATCATTGATTAAGTACTTAAGTCTGTTATTTGTGCCATTTTGCTCAGTCTGTCTGGCTGCAGTCAGTATTAATTAAACATTGTATTTTGATGCATCAAATGTATTTGCCGTTCTTAAATACATCTTATCCCAAAGCATATTGTATGTACATAAGGACTATCATTCCTTTATATTAATCATATTATTAAATATTAGAGTTTACCAATAATATACTAGTTCTTTTGACAGACCTTTACTCCAGAGCTTTCATGAACACATCGAAAGAGAATCTAGGATTTCACTATATTATTAATATTACTACTATATATTAGAATAATTCAAATATATATGTTTTTTACTGATATTTACTCAAATGAATATTACATATATAAACTATACATTATTATTATTATTATTATTATTATTATTATTATAGATTATTATTATTACTATTATTATTACAATCGGTCACTGAGTTTCTGTAGAGAATGGTAGGAA